>SZWC01000552.1:136715-173557 GCA_023375785.1 Penium margaritaceum | reverse complement strand
AACTCTAGCACAACTCTGGCACAACTCTGGCACAACTCTGGCACAACTCTGGCACAACTCTGGCACAACTCTGGCACAACTCTGGCACAAGTCCGGCACAACTGTGGCACAACTCTGGCACAACTCTGACAAAACTCTGGCACAACTATGGCACAATTCTTGCACAACTCTGGGACAAGTCTGGCACAACTATGGCACAACTCTGGAACGACTCTGGTACAACTCTGGAACAACTCTGGCACAAGTCTGGCCCAACTTTGGCAGAACTATGGCACACCTCTGGCACAACCCTGGTACTACTCTCGCACAACTCTTGCACAACTCTGGCACAACTCTGGCACAACTCTGGCACCACTCTGGCACAACTATGGCACAACTCTGGCACGACACTGGTACAACTCTGGAACAACTCTGGAACAACTCTGACACAACTCTGGCACAACCTTGGCACAACTCTGGCACAACTCTGGTACAACTCTTGCACAACTCTGGCACAACTCTGGAACAACTTATGGACAACTCTCGCACAACTCTGGCACAACTGTGGCACAACTGTGGCACAACTCTGGCACAACTCTGGAATAAATCTAACTCTTGCACAGCACTGGCACAACTCCGGCACAACTCTGGCACTACTCTGGCACCACTCTGGCACAACTCTGGCACAACCCTCGTACAACTCTGGCACAACTCTGGCACATCTCTGGCACATCCCTGGCACACCTCCCGCACAACTCCGGCACAACTCCGGCACAACTCTGGCACTACTCTGGCACCACTCTGGCACAACTCTGGCACAACCCTCGTACAACTCTGGCACAACTCTGGCACATCTCTGGCACATCCCTGGCACACCTCCCGCACAACTCCGGCACAACTCCGGCACAACTCTGGCACTACTCTGGCACCACTCTGGCACAACTCTGGCACAACCCTCGTACAACTCTGGCACAACTCTGGCACATCTCTGGCACATCCCTGGCACACCTCCCGCACAACTCCGGCACAACTCCGGCACAACTCTGGCACTACTCTGGCACCACTCTGGCACAACTCTGGCACAACCCTCGTACAACTCTGGCACAACTCTGGCACATCTCTGGCACATCCCTGGCACACCTCCCGCACAACTCCGGCACAACTCCGGCACAACTCTGGCACTACTCTGGCACCACTCTGGCACAACTCTGGCACAACCCTCGTACAACTCTGGCACAACTCTGGCACATCTCTGGCACATCCCTGGCACACCTCCCGCACAACTCCGGCACAACTCCGGCACAACTCTGGCACTACTCTGGCACCACTCTGGCACAACTCTGGCACAACCCTCGTACAACTCTGGCACAACTCTGGCACATCTCTGGCACATCCCTGGCACACCTCCCGCACAACTCCGGCACAACTCCGGCACAACTCTGGCACTACTCTGGCACCACTCTGGCACAACTCTGGCACAACCCTCGTACAACTCTGGCACAACTCTGGCACATCTCTGGCACATCCCTGGCACACCTCCCGCACAACTCCGGCACAACTCCGGCACAACTCTGGCACTACTCTGGCACCACTCTGGCACAACTCTGGCACAACCCTCGTACAACTCTGGCACAACTCTGGCACATCTCTGGCACATCCCTGGCACACCTCCCGCACAACTCCGGCACAACTCCGGCACAACTCTGGCACTACTCTGGCACCACTCTGGCACAACTCTGGCACAACCCTCGTACAACTCTGGCACAACTCTGGCACATCTCTGGCACATCCCTGACACAACTCCCGCACAATTCCGGGACAACTCCGGCACAACTCTGGCACAACTCTGGCACATCTCTGGCACAATTCTGGAACAACTCTTGCACAACTCTGGCACAACTTTGGCACGACTCGAGCAAAAATCTGGCACAACTCTGGCAAAAGTCTGGCACTACTCTGGCACAACTCTGGCACGAAGCTGGGACAACTCTGGCACAACTCTAGCACAGCTCTGGCACAGCTCTGGCACTTCTCTGGCACAACTCTGGCACAACTCTGGTACAACTCTGGCACAACTCTGGCACAACTCTGGCACAACTCTGGCACAAATCTGACAAACTCTGGCACAACTATGGCACAACTCTTGCACAACTCCGGCACAACTCTGGCACAACTCTGGCACAACTCTGGCACAAATCTGACAAACTCTGGCACAACTATGGCACAACTCTTGCACAACTCCGGCACAACTCTGGCACAACTCTGGCACAACTCTGGCACAACTCTGGCAAAACTCCGGCACAACGTTGCCACATCTGTGGGACAATTCCGGCACAACCCTAGCACAACACTGGCACAACTCTGGCACAATTGTGGCAAAACTCTGGCACAACTGTGGCACAACTCTCACACTACTTTGGCATAATTCTGGCAGAACTCTAGCACAAATCTAGCACAATTCTGGCACAATTCTGGCACAGCTATGGCACAACTCTGGCACAACTCTGGCAAAACTCTGGTACAACTCAGGCACAACTCTGAGACAACTCTGGCACAAATCTGACACAACTCTGGCACAAATCTGCACAACTCTGGCACAACTCTGGCCAACTCTGGCACAACTCTTTTACAACTCTGGGACAACCCTGGCACATCTCTGGCACAAATCTGGCACAACTTAGGAACAAATCTGGAACAACTCTGGCCCAACTCTGGCACAACTATGGCACAACTCAAGCACAACTCCGGCACAACTCTGGAACATCTCTGGCACAACTCTGGCACAACTCTGGCACAACCCTGGCACAACTCTGGCACATCTCTGGCACAACTCCCGCACAACCCTGGCACAACTCAAGCACAACTCCAGCACAACTCTTGCACAACTCTGGCACCATTCTGGCACAACTCTAGCACAACTCTGGCAGAACTGTGGCACAACTCTTGCACAACTCTGGCACAATTTTGGCAGAACTCTGGCACAACTCTGGCACAACCATGGCATAATTCTGGCACAGCTCTGGCACAACTCCGGCACAACCCTGGTGCAACTCTGGCACAAATCTGACACAACTCTGGAACATATCTGGCACAACGTTGGCAAAACTATGGCACAACTCTGGCACAACCCTCACACAACTCTGGCGAAACTCTGGCACAACTCTGGCACAACTCTGACACACTCTGGCACCAATCTAGCAGATCTCTGGCACAACTCTGGCACAACTCCGGCACAATGTTGCCACAACTGTGGGAAAATTCTGGCACATCTCTGGCACAACTCTGGCACAACTCTGGTACAATTCTGGAACAACTCTGGCACAACTCTGGAACAACTCTGGCACATCTCTGGCACATCCCTGACACAACTCCGGCACAACTCCGGCACAACTCTGGCACAACTCTGGCACATCTCTGGCACAATTCGGGCACAACTATGGCACAACTCTAGCACAACTCTGGAACATCTCTGGCACAACTCTGGCGCAACTCTGGTACAACTCTGGAACAACTCTGGCACAACTCTGGCACAACTCTGGCGCAACTCTGGTACAACTCTGGAACAACTCTGGCACAACTCTGGCACAACTCTGGCACGAATCAACAAAAATCTGGCACTACTCTGGCAAAAGTCTGGCACTACTCTGGCACAACTCTGGCATGAATCTGGGACAACTCTGGCAAAACTCTAGCCCAACTCTGGCACAGCTCTGCCACAACTCTGGCACAACTCTGGCACAACTCTGGCACAACTCTGGCACAACTCTGGCACAACTCTGGCACAACTCTGGCACAACCCTGGCACAACTATGGCACAACACTGGAACGACTCTGGTACAACTCTGGAACAACTCTCGCACAAGTCTGGCCCGACCCTGGGAGAACTATGGCACAACTCTGGCACAACCCTGGTACATCTCTGGCACAACTCTTGCACCACTCTGGCACAACTCTGGCACAACTCTGGCACAACTATGGCACAACTCTGGCACGACTCTTGTACAACTCTGGAACAACTCAGGAACAACTCTGGCACAACTCTGGCACAACTCTGGCACAACTCTGGCACAAGTCTGGCACAACTCTGGCACAACTCTGGCACACCTCTGGCACAACTCTGGCACAAGTCTGGCACAACTCTGGCACAACTCTGGCACACCTCTGGCACAACTCTGGCACAAGTCTGGCACAACTCTGGCACAACTCTGGCACACCTCTGGCACAACTCTGGCACAAGTCTGGCACAACTCTGGCACAACTCTGGCACACCTCTGGCACAACTCTGGCACAAGTCTGGCACAACTCTGGCACAACTCTGGCACACCTCTGGCACAACTCTGGCACAAGTCTGGCACAACTCTGGCACAACTCTGGCACACCTCTGGCACAACTCTGGCACAAGTCTGGCACAACTCTGGCACAACTCTGGCACACCTCTGGCACAACTCTGGCACAAGTCTGGCACAACTCTGGCACAACTCTGGCACACCTCTGGCACAACTCTGGCACAAGTCTGGCACAACTCTGGCACAACTCTGGCACACCTCTGGCACAACTCTGGCACAAGTCTGGCACAACTCTGGCACAACTCTGGCACACCTCTGGCACAACTCTGGCACAAGTCTGGCACAACTCTGGCACAACTCTGGCACACCTCTGGCACAACTCTGGCACAAGTCTGGCACAACTCTGGCACAACTCTGGCACACCTCTGGCACAACTCTGGCACAAGTCTGGCACAACTCTGGCACAACTCTGGCACACCTCTGGCACAACTCTGGCACAAGTCTGGCACAACTCTGGCACAACTCTGGCACACCTCTGGCACAACTCTGGCACAAGTCTGGCACAACTCTGGCACAACTCTGGCACACCTCTGGCACAACTCTGGCACAAGTCTGGCACAACTCTGGCACAACTCTGGCACACCTCTGGCACAACTCTGGCACAAGTCTGGCACAACTCTGGCACAACTCTGGCACACCTCTGGCACAACTCTGGCACAAGTCTGGCACAACTCTGGCACAACTCTGGCACACCTCTGGCACAACTCTGGCACAAGTCTGGCACAACTCTGGCACAACTCTGGCACACCTCTGGCACAACTCTGGCACAAGTCTGGCACAACTCTGGCACAACTCTGGCACACCTCTGGCACAACTCTGGCACAAGTCTGGCACAACTCTGGCACAACTCTGGCACACCTCTGGCACAACTCTGGCACAAGTCTGGCACAACTCTGGCACAACTCTGGCACACCTCTGGCACAACTCTGGCACAAGTCTGGCACAACTCTGGCACAACTCTGGCACACCTCTGGCACAACTCTGGCACAAGTCTGGCACAACTCTGGCACAACTCTGGCACACCTCTGGCACAACTCTGGCACAAGTCTGGCACAACTCTGGCACAACTCTGGCACACCTCTGGCACAACTCTGGCACAAGTCTGGCACAACTCTGGCACAACTCTGGCACGACTCTGGCACAACTCTGGCACAACTCTGGTACATCTCTGGCACAACTCGAGCACAACCCTGGCATAACTATGGCACAACTCTGGCACTACTCTGGCACAACTCTGGCACAACTCTGGCACAACTCTGGCACAACTCTGGCACAACTCTGGCACAACACTGGCACAACACTGGCACAACTCTGGCACAATTCTGGCACAACTCAGGCACAACTCTGGCCCAACTCCGGCACTACTCTGGCACAATTCTAGCAGAACTCTGGCACAACTTAGGCACAACTCAAGCACAAATCTAGCACATATCGGGCACAAATGTGGCAAAGTTCTGGCGCAACTCTGGCACAAATCTGGTACAACTCTGGCACAACTCTGGCACAATTCTGGCACAACTTTGGCAGAACTCTGAAACAACTCTTGCACCACTCTGGCACAACTCGGGCACAACTTAAGCACAACTCTGGTGCAACTCTGGCACAACTCTGGCACAACTCTGGCAGAACTCTAGCAAAACTCTGGGACAACTCTGGCCCAACTCTGACACAACTTTGGCATAACTCTGGCACAACTCTTGCACAACTCTGGCACAACTTTGCCACAACCGTGGCACAATACCAGCACATCTCTGCCACAACACTGGCACAACTCTGGCACAATTCTGGCACAACACTAGCACAACTCTGGCACTACTGTGGCACAACTTTTGCACAACTCTGGCACAATTCTGGCAGAACTCTGGCACAACTCTGGCACAACTCTGGCACAACTCCGGTACAACTCTGGCACAACTCTTGCACAACTCTGACACAACTCTGGAACATATCTGGCACAACGTTGGCACAACTCTGGCACAACTCTGGCACAACCCTCGCACAACTCTGGCACAACTCTGGCACAACCCTGGCACCAATCTGGCAAAACTCTGGCACAACTCTGGCACAACTCTGGCACATCTCTGGCACAACGCTGGCACAACTCTGGCACAACTCTGGCACAGCTCTGGCACAACTCTGGCACATCTCTGGCACAACGCTGGCACAACTCTGGCACAACTCTGGCACAGCTCTGGCACAACTCTGGCACATCTCTGGCACAACGCTGGCACAACTCTGGCACAACTCTGGCACAGCTCTGGCACAACTCTGGCACATCTCTGGCACAACGCTGGCACAACTCTGGCACAACTCTGGCACAGCTCTGGCACAACTCTGGCACATCTCTGGCACAACGCTGGCACAACTCTGGCACAACTCTGGCACAGCTCTGGCACAACTCTGGCACATCTCTGGCACAACGCTGGCACAACTCTGGCACAACTCTGGCACAGCTCTGGCACAACTCTGGCACATCTCTGGCACAACGCTGGCACAACTCTGGCACAACTCTGGCACAGCTCTGGCACAACTCTGGCACATCTCTGGCACAACGCTGGCACAACTCTGGCACAACTCTGGCACAGCTCTGGCACAACTCTGGCACATCTCTGGCACAACGCTGGCACAACTCTGGCACAACTCTGGCACAGCTCTGGCACAACTCTGGCACATCTCTGGCACAACGCTGGCACAACTCTGGCACAACTCTGGCACAGCTCTGGCACAACTCTGGCACATCTCTGGCACAACGCTGGCACAACTCTGGCACAACTCTGGCACAGCTCTGGCACAACTCTGGCACATCTCTGGCACAACGCTGGCACAACTCTGGCACAACTCTGGCACAGCTCTGGCACAACTCTGGCACATCTCTGGCACAACGCTGGCACAACTCTGGCACAACTCTGGCACAGCTCTGGCACAACTCTGGCACATCTCTGGCACAACGCTGGCACAACTCTGGCACAACTCTGGCACAGCTCTGGCACAACTCTGGCACATCTCTGGCACAACGCTGGCACAACTCTGGCACAACTCTGGCACAGCTCTGGCACAACTCTGGCACATCTCTGGCACAACGCTGGCACAACTCTGGCACAACTCTGGCACAGCTCTGGCACAACTCTGGCACATCTCTGGCACAACGCTGGCACAACTCTGGCACAACTCTGGCACAGCTCTGGCACAACTCTGGCACATCTCTGGCACAACGCTGGCACAACTCTGGCACAACTCTGGCACAGCTCTGGCACAACTCTGGCACATCTCTGGCACAACGCTGGCACAACTCTGGCACAACTCTGGCACAGCTCTGGCACAACTCTGGCACATCTCTGGCACAACGCTGGCACAACTCTGGCACAACTCTGGCACAGCTCTGGCACAACTCTGGCACATCTCTGGCACAACGCTGGCACAACTCTGGCACAACTCTGGCACAGCTCTGGCACAACTCTGGCACATCTCTGGCACAACGCTGGCACAACTCTGGCACAACTCTGGCACAGCTCTGGCACAACTCTGGCACATCTCTGGCACAACGCTGGCACAACTCTGGCACAACTCTGGCACAGCTCTGGCACAACTCTGGCACATCTCTGGCACAACGCTGGCACAACTCTGGCACAACTCTGGCACAGCTCTGGCACAACTCTGGCACATCTCTGGCACAACGCTGGCACAACTCTGGCACAACTCTGGCACAGCTCTGGCACAACTCTGGCACATCTCTGGCACAACGCTGGCACAACTCTGGCACAACTCTGGCACAGCTCTGGCACAACTCTGGCACATCTCTGGCACAACGCTGGCACAACTCTGGCACAACTCTGGCACAGCTCTGGCACAACTCTGGCACATCTCTGGCACAACGCTGGCACAACTCTGGCACAACTCTGGCACAGCTCTGGCACAACTCTGGCACATCTCTGGCACAACGCTGGCACAACTCTGGCACAACTCTGGCACAGCTCTGGCACAACTCTGGCACATCTCTGGCACAACGCTGGCACAACTCTGGCACAACTCTGGCACAGCTCTGGCACAACTCTGGCACATCTCTGGCACAACGCTGGCACAACTCTGGCACAACTCTGGCACAGCTCTGGCACAACTCTGGCACATCTCTGGCACAACGCTGGCACAACTCTGGCACAACTCTGGCACAGCTCTGGCACAACTCTGGCACATCTCTGGCACAACGCTGGCACAACTCTGGCACAACTCTGGCACAGCTCTGGCACAACTCTGGCACATCTCTGGCACAACGCTGGCACAACTCTGGCACAACTCTGGCACAGCTCTGGCACAACTCTGGCACATCTCTGGCACAACGCTGGCACAACTCTGGCACAACTCTGGCACAGCTCTGGCACAACTCTGGCACATCTCTGGCACAACGCTGGCACAACTCTGGCACAACTCTGGCACAGCTCTGGCACAACTCTGGCACATCTCTGGCACAACGCTGGCACAACTCTGGCACAACTCTGGCACAGCTCTGGCACAACTCTGGCACATCTCTGGCACAACGCTGGCACAACTCTGGCACAACTCTGGCACAGCTCTGGCACAACTCTGGCACATCTCTGGCACAACGCTGGCACAACTCTGGCACAACTCTGGCACAGCTCTGGCACAACTCTGGCACATCTCTGGCACAACGCTGGCACAACTCTGGCACAACTCTGGCACAGCTCTGGCACAACTCTGGCACATCTCTGGCACAACGCTGGCACAACTCTGGCACAACTCTGGCACAGCTCTGGCACAACTCTGGCACATCTCTGGCACAACGCTGGCACAACTCTGGCACAACTCTGGCACAGCTCTGGCACAACTCTGGCACATCTCTGGCACAACGCTGGCACAACTCTGGCACAACTCTGGCACAGCTCTGGCACAACTCTGGCACATCTCTGGCACAACGCTGGCACAACTCTGGCACAACTCTGGCACAGCTCTGGCACAACTCTGGCACATCTCTGGCACAACGCTGGCACAACTCTGGCACAACTCTGGCACAGCTCTGGCACAACTCTGGCACATCTCTGGCACAACGCTGGCACAACTCTGGCACAACTCTGGCACAGCTCTGGCACAACTCTGGCACATCTCTGGCACAACGCTGGCACAACTCTGGCACAACTCTGGCACAGCTCTGGCACAACTCTGGCACATCTCTGGCACAACGCTGGCACAACTCTGGCACAACTCTGGCACAGCTCTGGCACAACTCTGGCACATCTCTGGCACAACGTTGGCACAACTCTGGCACAACTCTGGCACCACTCTGGCACAACTCTGGCACAACTCCGGTACAACTCTGGCACAACTCTTGCACAACTCTGGCACACTTTTGGCACAACTCTGGGAGAACTCTGGCACAACTCTGGCACAACTCTGTTACAACTCTGGCACAAATCTGACAAACTCTGGCACAACTCTGGCACAACTCTGGCACAACTCCGGCACAACTCTGGCACAACTCCGGCACAACTCTGGCACAACACTGGCACAACTCGGGCAAAACGTTGCCACATCTGCGGGACGATTCCGGCACAACTCTAGCACAACACTGGCACAACTCTGGCACAATTGTGGCAAAACTCTGGCACAACTAAGGCACAACTCTGAGACAACTCTTGCACAACTCCGACACAACTCTGGCACAAATCTGCACAACTCTGGCACAACTGTGGCCAACTCTGGCACAACTCTTTTACAACTCTGGAACAACCCTGGCACATCTCTGGCACAAATCTGGCACAACTTAAGAACAAATCTGGAACAACTCTGGCACAACTCTGGCACAACTATGGCACAACTCTGGCACAACTTTGGCACAACTATGACACAACTCAAGCACAACTCCGGCACAACTCTGAAACATCTCTGCCACAACTCTGGCACAACTCTGGCACAACCCTGGCACAACTCTTGCACATCTCTGGCACAACTCTCGCACAACCCTGGCACAACTCAAGCACAACTCCGGCACAACTCTGGCACAACTCTGGCACAACTCTCGCACAACTCTGGCACAACTCTGGCACAACTCTGGCACAACTCTGGCACAACTCTGACAGAACTTTGGCACAACTCTGGCACAATTCTAGCACAACTATGGCAAAACTCTGGCACAACTCTGGAACAACTCTGGTACAACTATGGCATAACTCTGGCACAACTTTGGCACAACTCTGGCACTACTCTGGCACAACTCTGGCCCAACTATGGCACAACACTGGCACAACTCTGGCACAAATTTGGCACGACACTGGCACGACCCTGGCACAACTCTGGCACAGCTCTGGCTTAACTCTGGAAAAACCCTGAAAAAACCCCGGCACAACTCCAGCACAACTCTAGAACATCTTTAGCACAACTCTGGCAAAACTCTGGCACAACTGTGGAACAACTCTGGCACAACTCTGACACAACTCTTGCACAACTCGAGCAAAAATCTGGCACAAATCTGGCACTTCTCTGGGACAACTCTTGCACAACTCTGGCACAACTCTGGCACAAGTCTGGCACAACTCTACCAAAACTTTGGCACAACTCTAGCAAAACTTTGGCACAACTCTGGCACAACGCTGGCACAAATCTGGCACTACTCTGGTATAACTCTGGCACAACTCTGGCATAACTATGGCACAACTCTGGCACAACTCTGGCACAACTCTGGCACAACTCTGGCACAACTCTGGCACAACTCTGGCACAACTCTGGCACAACTATGGCACAACTCTGGCACAACTCTGGCACATCTCTGGCACAACTCTGGCACAACTCCGGCACAACTCTGGCACAACTCTGGCACGACTCTGGCACAACTCTCGCACAACTCTGGCACAACTCTGGCACACCTCTGGCACAACCCTGGCACAACTCTTGCACATCTCTGGCACAACTCTCGCACAACCCTGGCACAACTCAAGCACAACTCCGGCACAACTCTGGCACAACTCTGGCACGACTCTGGCACAACTCTCGCACAACTCTGGCACAACTCTGGCACACCTCTGGCACAACCCTGGCACAACTCTTGCACATCTCTGGCACAACTCTCGCACAACCCTGGCACAACTCAAGCACAACTCCGGCACAACTCTGGCACAACTCTGGCACGACTCTGGCACAACTCTCGCACAACTCTGGCACAACTCTGGCACACCTCTGGCACAACCCTGGCACAACTCTTGCACATCTCTGGCACAACTCTCGCACAACCCTGGCACAACTCAAGCACAACTCCGGCACAACTCTGGCACAACTCTGGCACGACTCTGGCACAACTCTCGCACAACTCTGGCACAACTCTGGCACACCTCTGGCACAACCCTGGCACAACTCTTGCACATCTCTGGCACAACTCTCGCACAACCCTGGCACAACTCAAGCACAACTCCGGCACAACTCTGGCACAACTCTGGCACCACTCTGGCACAACTCTGGCACAACTCTTGTACAACTCTGGCACAACTCTGGCACAACTCTGGCACAAGTCTGGCACAGCTATAGAACAAATCTGGCACAACGCTGGCACAACTCTCTGGCACAACTCTAGCACAAATCTGGGACAACTTTTGCACAACGGTGGCACAACTCCGACACAACTCTGGCACAACGCTGGCACAACTCTGGCACAAATCTGGAACAACTCAAGCACAACTATGGCACAACTCTGGCACTACTCTGGCAGAACTATGGCACAACTCTGGCACAACCCTGACACCACTCTGGCACAAATCTAGCACAGCTCTGGCACAACTCTGGCACAACTCTGGCACAACTCTGGTACAACTATGGCACAACTCTGGCACAACTCTGGCATACCTCTGGCACAACTCTGGCACAAATCTGGCACAACTCTGGCACAACTCTGGCACAACTCTGGTACAACTATGGCACAACTCTGGCACAACTCTGGCATACCTCTGGCACAACTCTGGCACAAATCTGGCACAACTCAGGCACAACTCTGGTTCCACTCTGGCACAACTTTTCCACAACTGTAAGACAATTCCAGCACATCTCTGGCACAACACTGGCAGAACTCTGTCACGTCTCTGGCACAACTGTGGCGCAACTCTGGCACAACTCTGGCACAACTCTGGCACAAATCTGGTAGACTTCTGGCACAACTATGCCACAACTCTGGCACAACTCAAGCCAAACTCTGGCAAAACTCTGGAGCACCTCAGGCACAACTCTGGCACAAGTCTGGCACATCTCTGGCACAACTTTGGCACACCTTTGGCACAACTCTGGCACAAATCTGGCACAAATCTGGCACATCTCTGACACAAATTAAGCACAACTCTGGCACAAATCTGGCACAGCTCTGGCACATTTCTGGCACAACTTTAACACAAATGTGACACATCTCTGGCACAACTCTAGCAGAGCTCTGGCACAACTCTGGCACAACTCCGGCACAGCTCTGGAATAATTCAAGCACAACTATGGCACAATTCTGGCACAACTCTGGCACTACTCTGGCACAACTATGGCATAACTTTGGCACAACCTTGGCACAACTCTGGCACAACTCTGGCACAACTCTGACACAGATCTGGCACACCTCTGGCACAACTCTGGCACAGCTATGGCCCAACTCTGGCACAACTCTGGCACAACTCTTGTACAACTCCGGCACAACTCTGGTACAACTGTGGCACAACTCTGATACATCTCTGGTACAACCATGGCACAACTATGGCACAAGTCTAGCACAACTCTGGAACATCTCTGGCACAACTCTGGCACAACTCTGGCACACCTCTGGCACAACTCTGGCACAGCTCTGGCCCAACTCTGGCACAACTCTGGCACAACTCTTGCAAAACTCTGGAACAATTATGGCACAACTCTGGCACAACTCTGGGACAACTCTGGCACAACTCTGGCACAACTCTGGCACAACTCTGGTACAAATCTGGCACAACTCTGGCACAACTCTGGCATGACTCTGGCACAACTCTGATACAACTCTGGCACAACGTTGCCACAACTGTGGGACAATTCGGGCACATCTCTGGCACAACTCTGGCATGTCTCTGGCACAACTCTGGTCCAACCCTGGCACAATTCTGGCACAACTCTGGCATAACTCTGGCACAACCCTGAAATAACTCCTGCACAACTCCGGCACAACTCTGGCACAACTCTGGCACATCTCTGGCACAACTCTGGCACAACAATGGTACAACTCTTGCACAACTCTGGAACATCTCTGGCACAACTCTGGTACATCTCTGGCACAACTCTTGTAAACCTCTGGCACTACTCTGGCACAACTCTGGGACAAATCTGGCACAACTCTGGCACAACTCTAGCACAACTCTGGCACAACTCTGGAACATTCTGGCACAACTCCGGCACTCTGGTACAACTATGGCACAACTCTGGCACAACTCTGGTACAACTCTGGCACAAATCTGACAAACTCTGGCACATCTCTGGCACAACTCTGGCACAACTATGGAACAACTCTGGCACAACTCTGGCATAAATCCGGTACAACGTTGCCACATTTGTGGGACAATTCCGGCGCAACTCTGGCACAACACTGACTCAACTCTGGCACAAATGTGGCACAACTCTGGCAGAACTCTGGCACAACTCTGGAAAAACAGTGGCACAACTCAGGCACAACTCTGAGACAACTCAGGCACAACTCTGACACAACTCTGGCACAAATCTGCACATCTCTGGCAAAATTCTGGCCAACTCTGGCACAACTCTTTTCAACTCTGGCACAACCCTGGCACATCTCTGGCACAAATCAGGCACAACTCTGGAACAAACCTGGAAAAACTCTGGCACAACTCTGGCACAACTCAAGCACAACTCCAGCACAACTCTGGCACATCTCTGGCACAACTCTGGCACAACTCTGGTACAACTCTGGCACAACTCTGGCAAAACTCTGGCACAACTCTTGCACAACCCTGGCACAACTCAAGCACAACTTCGGCACAACTCTGGCACAACCCTGGCACAAGTCTGGCACAACTCTGGCACAACTCTGGCACAACTATGGCAGAACTCTGGCACAACTCTGGCACAACTCTGGCACAACTATGGCAGAACTCTTGCACAACTCTGGCACAACTCTGGCACAACTGTGGCACAACTCTGGCACAACTCTATAACAACTCTGGTACAACTCTGGCATAACTCTGGCACAACCTTCGCACAACTCGAGCACAACTCTGGCATAACTCTGGCACAACTCTGGCACTACTCTGGCACAATTCTGGCACAGCTCTGGCACAACTCTGGCACAACTCTGGAAAACCTCTGGCACAACTCAGGAACAACTCTGAGACAACTCAGGCACAACTCTGACACAACTCAGGCACAAATCTGCACAACTCTGGTACAATTCTGGCCACCTCTGGAACAACTCTTTTACAACTCTGGCACAACCCTGGCACATCTCTGGCACAAATCTAGCACAACTCTGAAACAAACCTGGAACAACTCTGGCACAACTCTGGCACAACTATGGCATATTTCTGGCACAACATTGGCACAACTCTGGCACAACTCAAGCACAACTCCGGCACAACTCTGGCACATCTCTGGCACAACTCTGGCACAACTCTGGTACAACTCTGGCACAACTCTGGCACAACTCTAGCACAACTCTGGCACAACTCTGGCACAACTCTGGCACAACTCTGGCACAACTATGGCGAGCTCTTGCACAACTCTGGCACAACACTGGCAAAACTCTGGCACAACTCTGGAACAACTCCGGTACAACTCTAGCATAACTCTGGCACAACTCTTACACAACTCGAGCACAACTCTGGCATAACTCTGGCACAACTCTAGCACTTCTCTGGCACAACTCTGGCACAACTCTGGCACAACTCTGGCACAACGTTGCCACAACTATGGGACAATTAGGGCACATCTCTGGCACAACTCTGGCATGAATCTGGCACAACTCTGGCTCAACTCGAGCACAACTCTGGCACAACTCTGGCACAACTCCGGTAGAACTCTAACACAACTCTTTCAAAACTCTGGCACAACTCTGGCACGACTCTTGCACAACTCTGGCACAACTCTGGCACAACGTTGGCACAACTGTGGCACGATTCCGGCACATCTCTTGCACTACACTGGCACAACTCTGGCACAAATCTGGCACATTTAAGGCAAAACTCTGGCACAACTCTGGCACAATTGTAGCAGAACTCTGGCACAACTCTGGCACAATGTTGGCACAACGGCACAACTCTTCCACAACTCTAGCAAAACGCTGCCACAACCCTGGCACAACTGTGGCACAACTCTGGCAAAACTCTGGAAGAACTCTGGCACAACTCTGGCACAACTCTGGCCTAACACTGGAACAACTATGGCACTACTCTGACACAACTCTGGCACAACTCTGGTACAACTCTGGCAAAACTCTTGCACAACTCTGGCACAACTCTGGCACAACTCTGGCACAACTCTGGCACAGCCCAGGCACACCTCTGGCACAACTCTGGCACAACTCTGGCACACCTCTGGCACAACTCTGCCACAACTCTGGTACAGCACCGGCACAACTCTGGCACAACTCTTGCAGAACTCTGGCACAAGTCTGGCATTACTCCGGCACAACTCTGACACTACTTTGGCACAACTCTGGCACAACTCTGGCACAACTCTGGCACAACTCTGGCACAACGCTGGCGAAAGTCTGGCACAGCTCTGGCACAACTCAGTCACAATTTTGGCACACCTCTGGCACAACCCTGGCATAATTCTTGCACAGCTCCGGCACAACTCTGGCACAACTGTAGCATAACTCAGGCACAACTCTGGCACAACTCCGGCACAACTCTGGCACAACTCTGGCAAATCTCTGGCAGAACTCTGGCACAACTCTGGCACAACTCTGGTACAAGTCTGCCACAACACTGCCACAACTGTAACACAATTCCGGCACATCTCTGGCACAACACTGGCACAACTCTGGCATATCTCTGGCACAACTGTGGCGCAACTCTGGCATATATCTGGCACAACTCTGGCACAACTCTTGGAAAACTCTGGTACAACCCTGGCACAACTCTGGCACAACTCTGGCACAACCTAGGCACAACAATGGCAAAACTATGGCACAATTCTGGCACAAATCTGGCACAACTTTGGCATAAATCTGGCACAACTCTGGCACAACTCTGGCACAACCCTGCCTCAAATCTGGCACAACTCTGGCACAAATCTGGCACAACTCTGGCACAAATCTGGTACATCTCTCGCACAACTCTGGCACAACTCTGGCACAACTCTGGTACATCTCTCGCACAACTCTGGCACAACTCTGGCACAACCCTGGCACAACTCTGGCACAACTCTGGTACAACTCTGGCACAACTCTCGCAAAACACTGGCACAACTGTGGCATGACTCTAGCACATCTCTGGCGCAACTCTGGCACAAATCTGGCACAACTCTGGAACAACTCTGGCACAACTCTGGCACAACTCTGGAACATCTCTGGAACAACACTGGCACAACTCTAGCACAACTCTGCAACAACTCTGGCACACTTCTAGAACAACTTTGGCACAACTCTGGCACAACTCTGGCATAACTCTGGCACAACTCAAGCACAACTTTGGCCCAACTCTTGCACAACTCTAGCACAACTCTGGCGCAACTCTGGCACAACTCTTTCAAAACTCTGGCACAACTTTGGCACAACTCTGGCACAACTCTGGCAAAACTCTGGCACAACTCTTACACAACTGTGGCATGATTCCAGCACATCTCTTGCACTACACTGGCACGGCTCTTGCACAAATCTGGCACATTTTTGACACAACTCTGGCACAAATCTGGCACAACTCTGGCACCATTCTAGCAGAACTCAGGCTCAACTCTGGCACATCTCTGGCACAACTCTGGCACAACTGTGGCTCAGCTCCGGCAGAACTCTGGCACAACTCTGGCACAATTCTGGCAGAATTCTGGCACAACTCTGGCACAACTCTGGAACAACTCTGGCACAAGTCTGGTAGAACTCCGGCTCAACTGTGACACAACTACGGCACAACTCTGGCACAACTCTGGCACAACTTTGGCACAACTCTGGCACAACTCTGGCACAACTCTGGCACAAGTCTGGCACAACTCTGGCACAACTCTGGCACATTTCTGGCAGAACTCTGGCAGAAATCCGGCACATTTCTTGCTCAACTCTGGCACAACTCTGGTACAGCTCTGGCACAACTCTGACACAATTATAGCAGGACTCTGGCACAACTCTGGCACAACTCTGGCACACCTGTAGCACAACTCTGGCACAACTCTTGCACAGCTCCGGCACAACTCTGGCACAACTGTAGCACAACTCTGGCACAAGTCTGGCACAATTCCGGCACAAGTCTGGCACAACTCTGGCAAAACTCTGGCACAACTCTGGCACAGCTTTGGCACGCCTCTAGAACTACTCTGGCGTTACTCTGGCACAACTCTGGCACAACGCTCGCACAGCTCTGGAACAACTCAAGCACAACTATTGCACAACTATGGCACAACTCTGGCACTACTCTGGCACAACTATGGCATAACTCTGGCACAGCCCTGGGACAACTCTGGCACAACTCTGGCACAACTCTAGTACAACTCTGGCACAACTCTTGCACAACTCTGGCACAACTCTGGCATAACTCTGGCACGTCTCTGGCACAATCTGGCACAACTCTGGCACAACTCTGGCACAACTCTAGTACAACTCTGGCACAACTCTTGCACAACTCTGGCACAACTCTGGCATAACTCTGGCACGTCTCTGGCACAATCTGGCACAACTCTGGCACAACTCCGGAACAATTCTGGCACAACTCTGGCACAACTCTCGAACATCTCTGGAACAACTGTGGCACAACTCTAGCACAACTATGCAACACCTCTGCCACAACTCTGGAACAAATTTGGCACAACTCTGGCACAACTCTGGCATTACTGTGGCACAAATCAACCACAACTTTGGCACAACCCTAGCACAACTTTGGCACACCTCTTGCACAACTCTATGACAACTCTGGGACAACTCTGGCTCATTTCTTTCAAAACTCTGGAACAACTATGGAACAACTCTGGCACAACTCTGGCAAAACTCTGGCACAACTCTGGCACAACTTTCGCACAACTGTGGCACAATTCCAGCACATCTCTTGCACTACACTGGCACGGCTATGGCACAAATCTGGCACATTTTTGGCACAACTCTGGCACAACTCTGGCACAACTCTGGCACAATTCTAGCAGAACTCTGGCACAACTCTGGCACAACTCTGGCACATCTCTGGCAGAACTCTGGCACAAATCGGGCACATTTCTGGCACAACTCTCGCACAACTCTGATACAACTCTGGCACAACTCTCGCACAATTATAGCAGGACTGTGGCACAACTCTGGCACACCTCTGGCACAACTCTGGCACAACTCTTGCACAGCCTGGCACAGCTCTGGCACAACTATAGCACAACCCTGGCACAAGTCTGGAAAAACTCTGGCACAACTCTGGCACAACTCTTGCAAGACTCTGGCACGACTCTGGCACAACTATGGCACCCCTCTGGCACAACTCTGGCATAACTCTGGCACAACTCAGGCACAACTCTGGTTCAATTCTGGCACAACGTTGCCACAACTGCAACACAATACCGGCACATATCTGGAACAACACTGGCACAACTCTGGCATATCTCTTGCACAACTTTGGCGCAACTCTGGCACAACTCTGGCACAACTATGGCACAACTCTGGCACAACAACTCTGGCACTCTGGAACACCTCTGGGACAACTCTGGCACAACTCTGGCACAACTCTGGCACACCTCTGGTACAACTCTGGCACAACTCTGGCACAGCTCCGGCACAACTCTGGCACAACTCTAGCACAACTTTGGCACAGCTCTGGCACAACTCCGGCACAACTCTGGCACAACTCTGGCACAACTCTGGCACAACTCTGGCACAATTATGGCACAACTCTGGCACAACTCTTGCACAACTCTGGTACAAGTCTGGCACAACTCTGGCAAAAGTCTGACACATATCTGGCACAACTCTGGCACAACTCTCGCACAACTATGGCACAACCCTGGCACAACTCTTGCACAACTGTCAGGCGGGGATCCACCACGTCTCAGTTGAGGAGAAGATGGATCCGCGAAGGGGAAATCGCTGCTTCGCACAGATCCGCGGAACGGGGCTTCCGCGGCCAGAGGCCCGCGGAGAAGGAAAAGGGGAAACCGCGGAGTACCGGGGAACGCGCAAGGTATGCTGGCTCCCGCAATAAGATTGCGGTAGAGCGTGGGGTGGCGCGGAATCCAGCAGTGGTGAAGGAAAGAGGCGGGAAAGCCGCTGCCAAGAAGCAATAACTGACGATGAACTGTCAAAGGCTGTTGGAAAGAATGGCTGTGGAGAAGCCAAGACGGGCGGGACAGCAGGGTGAGAATCTGCGGTGAGAAGGGAACATGAGTCGAGCCGCGGAGAAGATGGAGCGCCGGACGTGCGGAAACACACGACGCCAGGACCAGAGGTCAGGCAGGAGCCCGACCAATGAGGGCTCAATGGAGCGGTGGTAATCAAGGAGGAGACCGGGGGGACGCACCGCGCGAAGACGAAGATTCAAGGAAGAACACAAGACTGTGAGCACCCAAGCCGCGGATTAGAGGAAGATGTAATAATAGAACAGGGAATATGGTAGTGAAGTGTGTGTGTGTGTGTGTGTGTGTGTGTGTGTGTGTGTGTGTGTGTGTAAGACGAGACCTGCGGTGTGTGTAGCACGCCGCGTGGAGTCCAAGATAGGGAAATAGTGAAGGAAGTTGTCTGAAGAGGACTAGCTTTTGGTAGATATAAAGTAGTAGTGTAGCGGAGGAACCATTGTGATCAGAGATCTGACTAATGATGAGAGATGCTTACCTTTTGCCTAATGCAAGCCTATTTCCCTCTCATGAGCCTGAGAAGCCCTGACTTGTTCGGAACCTGATTGCCTCCATCCATCTCTTTAATCCGTGCGAGTGTTAGTGTGGTTCACACCCAGGCCTCACCCTCTAAGATCCGCACCAGTGGAGGAAGTTGNATGTAATAATAGAACAGGGAATATGGTAGTGAAGTGTGTGTGTATGTGTGTGTATAAGACGAGACCCGCGGTGCGTGTAGCGCGCCGTGCGGAGTCCAAGATAGGGAAAGAGTGAAGGAAGTTGTCTGAAGAGGACTAGCTTTTGGTAGATATAAAGTAGTAGTGTAGCGGAGGAACCATTGTGATCAGAGATCTGACTAATGATGAGAGATGCTTACCTTTTGCCTAATGCAAGCCTATTTCCCTCTCATGAGCCTGAGAAGCCCTGACTTGTTCGGAACCTGATTGCCTCCATCCATCTCTTTAATCCGTGCGAGTGTTAGTGTGGTTCACACCCAGGCCTCACCCTCTAAGATCCGCATCAGTGGAGGAAGTTGCAGCCTTGCTCTTCGCGGGATTGTTCCGCGGAGGACGAGTGCTCGTCCTCCGGGTGTGCGTGGATCACACAGCTCAATCCACCCCTCCTGAGAACAACCAAAGATTCCGCTGAGTGCTGTCATCACCAGGGAACACAAGTTGGGCAGAGAGTGCTGCTGGCGACTCCGCAGCCTTGCACACGACCGCGGAACAGGGTTCCGCGGGCCAAGGAGTCAGAGGCCACGAGGTGGCGGACTCTCGTGCTGACAAGGAAGGGAGTTGCGGAGCACTACCCATGATTGGGACCCAGAAGGTGTGAAGCATCCGCGGAAGATCAGGAGAAGTAGCGGAGGAGTGGCCAGCGGGTGCTGCCCAGAGTCGCGGAGCGGCAAGATCGCGGAGCAGACCAAACGCGGAGTTAGAAACCGCGGAAGTAATATTGTGCGCGGCGAAATTGGGGGTATCAGTGTCATGGTACGGTGAGTGTGGACAGTTCATTGCTCTTTGCTAGTAGAACTGCACGAGCCTTCAGAATCAGTCATACATGTCGGCAGCCAGCTTCGTGCATCAGGACACCCGGAAGCGACACCAGCAGCATTCGCAACAAGCTTCCATATGGCACTTCTTGCCGCGGCGTGCAGCCACACAGGCGGGCAGTAGGGAGACCTCGCCCACACCCTCTCGTACGCCTGTCAGTTCATCGCCGGGCGCGGACCCATTGGGACAGCACCGAAGAGTCACCGAGTGGCTGGAACAGCTACACTGGCGGCGTATCATGAACGCGCTGCAGGACCGCGTGGAGGTGGAAAGCGTACACAGCCAAGATGTGCGCGGAACTCACCAGCTCCAGGCCAACGACTCTATGGAGCACAAGTGGTTTTCCAATGTGCCACCGCCAGCAGACGGACTCTCCGAGACCGGGAGATCATTGGCATATCAAGGGCCGGTTTACCAGCGGCACGGCGGAATGCAGCAGTCATGGGTAGCGGAGGAGGATCACCTGCCATCCGCGCCCTTAGCAGGGATTACAACCTCCCCGCCTCCGCTTGTCTCCAGAGAACCAACCTTAGGGGCTGCCCATCGCTACCAGGTGCAGCTAGGAGGTATGCCTGCGAAGCGATCACCTTCGACAAAAGGAGAAAGGGGGATGAGACAGCCCCTGCAGGAACTATGCGCCGAACAGCCGGGAGGGTCACCTGTAATGCCGGAGACGAGGCAGCAGCACCACCCACCCACGACAGAACACGCGGAGGGAGGTCAGACAGCCGGGGTTGGACTGCCCAACGCGAGGGAAGAAGTATCCCTACAAGTGAATCCGCGGTTGATTGCCACGGACACCCCAGCAACACCAAGCGCGAGGGCAACGGCAAGCCACAACCCACAATTCACTGGGTGGCAAGGAATACCGCAAAGGGAACATAGTGGGAGCATGGTGCACCAACCCCTCCCGATTCCGCAGCCATCCCACGCGACCCAGCAGTCACTTACAGGGCCCCAGCCACAGCCCAACCCAGCATTGCAAGGGACTCTGCCATACGTGGAGCCCGCAACGATCTCTTCTACCACAGCTCCACCAGGTTGGATGATGATGGGCACCTGGGCCGTGCCCTCCGCGGCAGGGGTGCCACCGCAAGCACCCATGCAGCAGATACCGTCACAGCAACCAGCGGCCCCTATGACGTCGCAACTAATGCCCGTGGCGGTTGGACATCCAGTTTATCACCAGCAACCGATGGGTACCGCGCCAGCTGGGATTGCGGTCCATCCTGCACAACCTGCCAGCCAGGTGCAGCCGACAGTACCCCACTCCACCTACCCTGCTCTCCAGCCAAATCCAGCGACCACCATGGCCCCTGCGGCGTCTACCGCCACCCCGCTCTACCACTCTGCAGTCTCACACCCTCTACCTCAGGGGCACTGGCTGCCAGGAGATACGGTCCCCGCCGCCCCGAACACACAGGCACCGCCCCTTAGGACTACCTTCTACTCCGCACCCTACGCGACGCAGGCCACCCCTGCGACTCATTATTATGCTCTTCCGGCGACAGCCCCAATGAGCAACCCCACACCTGCACCCCACGGGCAGCCGCAAACTAGCCATGTAGGTTACTCCGCGGTCACAGCCGCGCACTCCAACTCCCCCTTTTCAGCCACGCACCCGTTCTCCGCTGTAACATCCATGGCCAACCGAAATACTGTGCCCTAGCTGTAGTATGTACGCGCACAGCCAGCTAACATTCCGCGGCTGGAGATCTTCAAAGGGACCCCTGAAGAGGACCCATGGACATGGTTGAAGTAGATAACGATACATGCAAGCATAGGACGAATCCCACCAGACCTTTGTTTGGCCACCGCGGAGCTCCATCTTCAGGGCGCGGCTGAGGACTAGTACAATGCTCGAGCGCCGTTCAACTCCTTCGAGGATTTTGGCAACGCGCTGATCGAGTGTTTCAAGCGGCTGACCAAGGAAGAAGCACTTCGCAAAATTGAAAAGGAGGTCATGCGGAAGGACACTGACATCCAAAGGTTTTTGGATCAGTTCCTCGCTTGGGCATCAATCGCAAAGAACCCTCAAGGGGAAGGACTGTCGCTGTGGGTCCTCCTGCAAAATCTCATCCGCGCACTTCCCGATGAGATCAGCAGTCTGATGATCCCTGAGCGCTACCAGTCACTGCAGGATGCGGTGTAGGGCGTCACAGCCATTTCCACATGGCAGCGGTCTACGCGGCAGCATCAAGGTGGAGATTCTCATGCACCGGCACCAGCCGCACAGGCCTCCCAGCCTAAGCCAAAGGCATGTTACACCTGCCAGAGCCTGGAACACATCGCTCGAGACTGTCCGCGCAAAAGACAGGGTGTTCCGCGAACCGACCCCGTGCAGCAGGATCCCATGGTGCAGCAGTGGCAGCGGTACTACAATCAACCATGGCAGGACCAGCAACATTAGCAGCAGACGCAAGCTGGGTGGCAGGCACCGGATCATCAAACCCAGACTGCCCCGGGAGGGCAGGGCATTCTGCCCAACCCACAGGCACCCGCGAACTCCACGAGCGGAGCTCGCAATGTCAAGCTGGGGCTGCCGATGGTGGGGGACAAAACTACAGAGTTGCCCCCCACCGCAGCGGAGACCACTCTTATTGCACGAGCTCAAGAATTGGGCTTGCGCAGGTGGGGCATGCAGATGGCCGCCAGAGTACAGGAAGATATGCGGCGCATGGCAGAGGCCGCGGAGGAACGATTCCAAGAAGCAATTGCTAAGCGTACCGTCGTGCCGGAGAAACGACGGCAGACCAAACCACCACCCGCAGCGGAAAAGCAACCTTCCCCATCTTTGCCGGCACCAATAGGAGCTCCAGCGGCCGCGGAGGGAAGCACTGATCCCGTCCAACGTCTATTTACCACTCCCATTGTGGAATTCAACTTCTTTGAGTTCCTCCGCATTCACCCAGAGGTCGCACCGCCACTGAAGGAAGAGTTCTCCAGAGCCAATCAACGCCTCCAAGCTGTGGGCATCTCCCTCAGCTGCACCGCGCCTATCGCGGGCACGCAGAACACCCGCCGTGCGGTGCCTGACACTTCGCTCGCACTGAGCCTTGCAGAAGAAGAGTGGGGATGGGCAGCGCAGGCCCTGGAACCACCGCGTCGGGACGACAACCATTACGAGGTCGCCTGCTGCATGGTTTGGATATGCGGAAGGAAGTTCCTGGCCATAATTGACACAGGGACTACTCACACCACTGTGGCGTTCCGCGTCCTCCTCGTGGTCGGATGGACAGACCGCATCCTCCCTACCCGACGCCTGTTTACCAACTCAGCGGGCGGAATGGACTATGGAGATGGAGAGGTTCACGGCCTACCCATACAGATGGGATCTCTTCATGAACCAGTGAACGTCCAAGTCACGCGGGCCAGGACGTACGACGTACTCCTGGGCATGGATTACTTGGTACCGCGACGGGCCAACCTTCTTTTCTCCCTCGGAATCATGCAACTTAGCTCGGCATCTGGGGAAGACGCGTTCTGCTCCATTACCATCGGAGACAGGGAAGCGGTGCCTGTGACTGGCGGCGAATCCTTCTCCCTCTTGGATGCAGTGGCAGAGGTCTCTCAAGTTCATGCGAGTAAGCTGCCGTCCATCACAGCTGACTTGCCTGCCGTGGAACAGGTCACAACAGGAGAATGGCAGGAATTCGCGGGGGAATCAAGCCAGCTCGGAGTACAAACCAACCTCCTGGGCCTGTGGCAGAGGGGACAACGCGTCCTGGGAGATGGTCATCAACTCGAAGAAGAAGAGGAGTTCTACCCACTCCGCGAAACAGCACCATCACCACCACCGCGATGGGATCACATGCTCCACTCACGACTTTCGCCCGCACAAAAGCAGGACTTCCATGATCTGCTGGATGCATTCGCGGACATCTTCGCTGGTTCCGCGGTTGACCTGGGGGCCGTGGAAGCCTTCCATGTCATTTCCACGGGGGACTTCGCGCCCACAAAACAGAAGGTGTGGTGCATCCTTCCGGAGCAGGAGAAGATCATCACAGAGGGGCTCGCGGAGCTCAAGGCGTAGGGGGTCATTGTCCTAATCGTCAGTCCCTGGCGTGCCAACTTGGTCATCGTTGGGAAGCTGGACGGGTCCAAGCGATTCTGCGTTGACTTCCGCGATCTCAACCGCGTGACCGAGGAAGATGCGTACCCCATGCCTCTGATTGTCGACATACAGGAGCGCCAGCAGGGTCGCGGATGGTTTGCAAAGCTCGACATGAAGGCTGCCTTTCACGCCGTCCCAATGCATCCGGACTCCATCGCCAAAACTGCGTTTGTGACACCAGAAGGCCTATATGCGTTTACACGCATGCCCTTTGTACTTCGCAATGCAAGCGCGACATTTCAGCGGGTCATGGACTCTACCCTCCGCGGAATCCCCAATGTCAGCTGCTACATCGACGACATCATGGTCGCGGCTCACACCTTGGAGGAACTGTTCTCCTCCCTGGCCGCCATCTTCGCTGCCCTCCGCAAAGCCAACCTGAAGCTCAAGGCAGCCAAGTGCTCTATCGAGGCCGCGGAAATGGAGTTCCTGGGTTTCGTAATGAGCGCAGATGGCATCAAGACCGATCCAGAGAAGGTCGCGGTAGTACAGGAATGGCGTCAGCCCACTTCCGCGGGGCAGGTCAAGATCTTCCTGGGCTTCGTCTCATTCTACCAGAAGTTTGTGCGTGACCACGCGCGCATCATCAAGCCGCTCCAGGAGTTGACGCACCAGGACATGCCATTCGAATGGACGTCAGCTTGCGCGGACGCCTGGAAGGAAATCAAGCACCGCCTCGTTACCGCACCTATGCTCGAGTTCCCCGACTTCAACCTCCCGTTCTCCATCACCACCGACTGGTCGCGGGACGGACTTGGGGCCATTCTCTCCCAGACGGTGCAGGAACCCACACAGAAGGTGATTGCCTACGCCAGTCATGCCCTCACGGAAGGCGAGCGGAAGTACCCTCCGATGAAGGGCGAATGCCTGGCTGTCCTCTAGGCACTCCAGTACTTCCGCGATTACATCAAGAATGGCAAGCCGTTCACGGTTTTTACAGACCATCAAGCGCTGCAGTGGCTCCTAACCACTCAGAACCATGAGGGCATCCTAGCCAAGTGGGCACTCCTTCTCCAGGGTTACAACATGAAGATCAAGTACCAGCCTGCACTTGCAAACCGCAACGCGGATGCCCTGAGCCGACTCCCGTGCACTGGCTGGCCAGACTCAGACCAGGCACCGCCAAACATAGCGGAGGCACCTCTAGATGATGTAGGACCTCTTTCAGATGATGGGGCAGCACCTCCGCCCACTGACGCAGAATGGGAGGGAGTGGCAAGAGAATTCAACGAGGAGGAATAGGAGGTCGCATTGCAACTCTTGAATGAGCTCGATCCCGCCGCGGAGTGGACCGTCGCGGAGACTCTACCAGCCATCTCCGTGTCTGGCCTACAGCTTGCTCGCAGGTACAACCCTACCATCCGCGGTTGGACGTTGGAGGAAATTGCCCCCCATCTTCCCCCAGGACATGCACACCCGCGGGCCTTGCGAACGACCGCTGCTCCACCACAGACTTCCCCATTGAGCGAACCACACTCTCCTGCTCCCGCCACAACACTTCTTGAGAACCGCCATCCCCTCACTCTGGTAGACTTCCTCCTCCACTCCCCTGAGTCTGCAAAAAGTCTCCGCGCCCTCTTCAACACTCACAATGCCTCCCTTTCCCCTCTTGGCATCCGCCTCTCATGCACGCGAGACAGCCTGGCTGGCATCCGCCTATTATCCCGCAGCATCATCCTCACTCACTCTAGCGTACGCGGTGCCGCTGCACGTGCATCACGCACCTGGGCACCCGCGGCCCTCACCCCCGGACTGCCCGCGCCCTCCGATGTCCACGTGGCGTGGTGTTACGTGTGGATATGTGGCCGCAAGTTCGTGGCCATCGTGGACACCGGCACCACCCATACAACGATTGCTCTCCGGATGGTCCGCTCACTCCACATGCAGCACCTCATCCAACCTACTCGACCCCGCTTCTCTATCTCCACCGGCGACATTGACGCGCTGCTCGGACAAATCGCGGGCCTCCCCATGCAGGTGGCGAATGTACATGCGGCACAAACCGTCCAGGTTTGCGATGTCCGCACGTATGACATTCTGCTCGCGGCGGACTGGCTCGCGCCGCGCCAAGCGGATGTATTGATCGGTGCAGGCATCCTCAGTCTCATTTCCAGCTCCGGCATTCGATCATTCACCCCGCTCTTTACCTCGCATCGACCATCTCCGAGCACGGTCCTCTCCACTCTTGACTCAGCCCTCACCGGCGCCCGACACATTCGACGGATAACGCGCAGCTGGGCTCTCGCCCGCGGAACATCTGACATGGCACGCAATCAAGGCACAGGTTCCGCGCCTTCGTTGCGGGGAGGTGGATCCTCCCGGCGGCAGCTACGCCGCCTTGCTCTCAACACGGGCGCGGGGCACCGCCCAGCACGAACACCAACACCACCAACGGGAACAGCGGCTCTACCGTGGCAGGGACCCACGACAAGGACCGCACCTACAAGGACACCAGCACCACCTGCGGCTGCAACAGGCGCGTCCCGACCTGGCTCGGTGACGAGAACCCCGCCAACACCAGTGACGGCCACCCCAGCAGCGGCTGCGGCCTCACCGCGGCCCAGCCCGGCTGCAGGGACGACCCTGACACCAACCACAAGACCAGCACCAACAATCCCACCGCGGTCGAGTTCCGCGGAACGAACACCATCGCAGGTCACGCCACTTGTGGCCAAATCACCAGGCCCGTCGCGACAAGGCCCGGCCACAAGCACACCGACGCGGATCGTCAGACGCATTGAGCCAGCGGTAGGAGCCACGTAGGCAGCGGCAAGAACAACCGCCACCCCAACACCAAGCCCGCGAGATGAAGCTCGAACCCTGGTTACCCCAGTCCCCTCCCCGGCCACGACGGCACTCTCTCACTCCCCGCCGACCTCACGCGGTAGCCCAACTCGGCAACCCGCACGTCCCCTGCTGGGCACAGGAACGGTGATGGAAGGGGCGAGAACGTACCTTGAGGAAAGCTCGGGGGATAGCGGGGAGCAGCCCAAGGAAGCCCTGCTGCTTGAAATAGTAAGCAGCGTCATGCTCTTGCTGGTGGCAGAGATTCCGGAAGTGATCCACGCAGAATTTGAGGACTCACTGTTCGGCAGGATGTGGCAGGTGGTACTAAAGGGAGCAGCCACGGGGGTGCTGGCCCTCGGAGTGCACAAGAGGCAGGTGCTCCTGCTAGAGACAGCAGGCTCAGAGCGCCTTGTTTTGGCACTGCGGGATGGCCTGAGCATCAAGCCAGGGGTGGCCAGTGACATGACTGGCATCGCGGAACTACTGGACTCTGAGCGGGCGGACCCATCACTAGAAGCCGCTCGAGTGTGGTGGAACAGGGTGCGGAAGGACCAGCGGAGCAGTCCAGGTAGACGGTACGTACACCTACTCCAGGAGAGGGCCAGAGCTCTCATCCTGTACCATGTGAATGACCAGGCACCCGGATCGGCAGAGGCACCGCGGCGGAGATCCGCGGCAAACGAATGGAGGTGGGGGTATTTGCTCAACCACGTCTATGCCAGATGGAGCGTTCAGTACCCGCAAGAAGAAAGATCGCGACTGGCTGACACCCAGGTACCTGAGGGGTGCTGGATGGAAGCCATGGAAAAATGCTGGACGCTGACGCTCCAGAATGTGATACGCACCAGGGCAGCGGCAGCGGTTGCGGAGACACACTGGACCGTGGTTTGAGGAAAGGGACTGAATCTCAAGCAAGAAGAGGTGCGACACTGGGCCAAGGAGGCAGCGGAAGTATGCCAAGAGGACAAGAGCAGGAGGGATGCGGAGATGGAGGAGGCTCGTGAATACACCCAGCCCTCTCCTCAATTGCAGCAGATGCAGGAACGCCTACGGAAGGAATGGGAGGAAGAGACAGCCGAAACAAAACAGGTGGCCGCAGAGGCCGCGGAGGAGGCCCGATTGGCTAAGGAACGGGAGGCGGCGGCTAAGACAAATAAGGAAGCTGCAGAAGAACTCATAAGGGAAATCGTGGGGGAAGTAGCAGTAGGAGCAGGAGTGGCAGAGGTAGAAGCAGCAGTGGCAGCAGCAGAAGCAGCAGAGGCAGAAGCAGCGTCAGCAGTAGTACAAGCAGCAAAAGCAAAGGCAGCGGAGGCAACGGCAGCGGCGACAGACAAGGCAGCAGGAGCAGCAGCTATGGAGGCACAGCTAGAAACAGAAACACGGACAACTGCGGAGGCGGTCAGAGTAGGGGCAGGTAGTACAGCGACAGAAACAGTAAGGGAAGCAATAGTAGATAAGGCCGCGGCAAGGCAGGTAGGAGTAGAAGGAGAAGCGAAGATGGGGAAGAGACACAAAGCTAGCGCCAAGCGCCACCGCCCGTAACTATCTGCCGGCTCCCTTCGGCAGAAGGCACAGCTTCAGGCGCGAGCGACGGCGGTGGTGCGGAAAGCAGCAGCGACGTTGAGCCAGACCAGAACAAGAGTGCGACAGACGCAAGCCGAAGTGAGGAGCCAGCACAGACCTTCCCGGAGGAAGCAACTCCTACTCCGAAAGGAAAGAGGAAGGCGGAAGAGAAAGCGATCACGGAGCCACGGAAAGAGAAACAACCTCGGGTACACGAAGGCCCCAGCCCTGGCGTAACCCCGGAACAGTTGGCGCAGGCCCAGCGCGAGGCTGCACAGGCAGCGGAAATTCTGATGGCGGTACTCCGCACAGTACACATGCCAGCGGAGATGGTGCCGGCTCCACTGCGGCCTGTCTTGGGAGAGGCCGCGACAGCAGTTGCGCGTAAGGGGCCAGAAAGGAGGGGACGCGCGGAGAAAGAAGCGGTGATGGTGGTTCCCGAAATCAGTGAGTCACCGGGAGATTCGGAGGAGGAACAGCCCCTCACACGCAGCTAGGGATTACTGCGGGCTCCAGGAGCGGCTCCACACAGGAAAGAGGAGGTGATTGAGCTGCACCGCGCTGGTGGACGCGGCAGACGCCCGAGCGGCCCCGCTGAGAGCAGGTTGCGAGAGTAGTGGGATGAAGGAGAGCTTCGAGCGGTCGGAATCCTTCGGCTCTTCCCTGCACCTGATCCTTGGGACAGAGAGCCGCCGGTTTATGATGAAGAGAACCGCAAGAAGTTCGAGGTGATGAAAGAGGAGCAGGATGGGAGACGAGCGCGCGGATTGTCGGCAAGAGTGCCAGAGACGAAGCGGAAGCCGGGGGAAGCAGCGACAGAGAAAGCGGGGAGGAAGGGGCCCATGGAAACGCAGGACTGGCGAATCTGGCAGACCGCTCACATCCTTCTCCGCGCTAGCAGCAAGGAACAGAAGAAGGCGGAGGCGCAGAAGGTGTACGCGGACCTGGAAGTACGGCTGGGCGTGGAATTCGACCGCCAAAAAAAGGATGATCTAGCCCGTCTGTGCGAACAGTATGCATGGGAGGACGGTCGCCTCTGGAGAATAACTCCGCGTGTCTTGTGGGTACCCCCACCAACATTGCAGAAGGCAGTTGTGGAGGCTTACCACCGCCACCACCACACTGATGTACAGGCACTGAAGGATCGACTGACACCCATCATCCATGTACCGAAACCTGGCGGCCATCATCAAAGACGTGGTACAGCACTGCGCCCCCTGCGAACGAGCGCGGAAAACCACACCGCGGGACCAGCCGCTATTCCAACCCTCCCCTATCGGTGAATCGCGGGAAAAGATCATCATCGACTTCCACGGCCCCCGCGCACACCGCGACCAGGGGAACCGATACTGGATTGCAGCGGTGGACCACTTCACGAAGTACCTCTGGGTCCGCGCTGTGCCTAACAAAAGCTCAGCCACCGCAGCAAGGTTCATCCGCGAAGAAATCTTTTACCGCTTTGGGGGCTGCAGCGTGGTGCATAGCGACAACAGCACGGAGTTCATGGGGGCCTTCAGAGAGGAGCTGGAGGAGTGGGGGGTCCGCCATGTGCACTCCGGACGGTACCGGCCAGAGTCACAAGGGCAAGTGGAGCGGGTGCATGACATACTAGAGAGGGCAGTGGCAACCGCGGAGGGCAGCAGCTGGACTGAGAAGCTGAGGAAAACGGCTCATTTTATCAACACGACACCCAGCCGAGCAACCTCCTTCTCACCCCACATGCTACTCTTCGGACAACCACCGCGTGCGGCGATGGGCATGCCCCAGAAACCGCTAAGGCTACCACTTGCTCCGGAAGAGCAAGAGAAACTCTCGGAAGAAGAGAAGGATAAGGCTGTCACGGAATGGTTCCGCGAGCGTTGCGAGCGGACCAAGGCCATGCGGGCAGAGGCGCGGCTGAGGGGCTCCGTGTCAGCCTGGCGCGGATGTGACGCGGCAAACCGACGGCTTAACCATGGGCCCATCAAGGAGGGTCACTTGGTGTATCTCCGCCCCTTCCCCAGTGCGGGGAGAGAGGCAGGGGAGCCACGAGAGGTGTACCGCGTGGCTAGTGTGGAGGCAGGGCAGGTGTGGCTGGAAGGACCGGAAGGATTCAGCGACCGCAGTTATCCGGCCACGGAGTTTGTGCTGCTGCCACCCGCATGGCAAACGCACATCCCCGGGACGGGAGGTGGCCTGCCGCCCCTGGCACAGCGGAAAGGTTCGCGAGGTTGGAGAGCGGAGGAGGTGCTGGATGTCTGTGAGAGACAGGTGTCGCAGCAAGAGCAGGAATGGAGCCAGGAGCCAGAGGAGATTGAAGAGGAGGAGTCCGATGTCCGCGAACTTGCCGCAGAGGAGGTGCGGAAGGAACAACAACGCGAGCCGCGGAGGCGGGAGCAACAGCAGGAGCAGCAGGAGGAGAAACGGCAGGAGCAGGGAAAGCTACGGGACCAGGGAAAGGAGGGGCCTGAAGGCAGATCCGAACCACAGCCCGAGCGGACCCTAGCGGGAGTATCCCAGCAGCCACCCCAGAAAGGACCACCGCAGACAAGGGTGCCGATGAGCCCAAAGGCCCTGGCTGACTACATGGGCCCGTGTGTGTGGTGCGGAGAAAACCTCCCTGCTGAACCACTCCTAAAGGTGGTGTACCGGGTATGCGGGAATCCAGCGCATCAGTACGCCGGCGGAGCCTCCAAGACCTGCATCGGACGAAATCGAACCTGCCTGCGATGCCTGAAGGAGGCTGCTGAACAGGAGGCCGCGAAGAAAAGGGATGAGGAAGAGGGAGCAGGACCCGGCGCTGGGGGGCGCCGTCCCGCGGGAGGTGGGATCCAGAAGAGGAGGAGGAGGAGGAGGAGGAAGAAGGGCCTCCAGAGAGAAAGAGAGGTCCGCGCTCCGTTTCCGGGGCCACAATGAGGCAGTGGCAGGCGGAGGGACGGGTTGCGGCAGAGGAGAAGAGGAGGAAGGAGCTGGAAGAAAGAAAATGCGCTCAATGCGGCCAGTGCTGGGGAATGGAGGTGCAGGACTGTGGCGGATGCCTCCGCAAAATCTGCACTAGTTGCTTGGCCCCACCTCGTGATGAGCGCGGAGGGCATAGTGGGGATGCGGTGTGCAGGAGGTGCAGGGAGGAGGTCGAGAGGCAACGAGGCGTTCGCAGGGCACCGCGAATGAATGAGGAAGAAGAAGAGGAAGAATCAGAGGAAGAGGAGGGACTGGGGATGGAGGGGCACCAATCTGCGGCATGCCCCACATGCCTGAAGACTGTGTAGGATGGGAAAAAATGTGTTGTCTGCACAAGGTCTGCGTACCCCGAATGCCTAGTGGCGAGCAGCTCTGCCTAGAAGGGCCAATGCCACCAGTGTGTGGGCAATGAGCTCCTTGAGGCAGACTGCTACCTCAGCTTCAACGCGGAGACCTGAGAACCTGCTTGCGCAGCCTGCCACGAGGGGATGGCGGAGTTCGGCAAGGGATGTGGCATGTGCTTAAAAATGTGCCATCTGCGGTGCGGCAAGAGGGGCAAGGAAGGAGTGTGGACATGCCACCAATGCTCGGCTCAGCCCAGAAAAGCGAACTGGGGTGCGGAGAACTCTCGACTGCAGTGCTGCGGTGATGGATGTATGGGGGTTGTCACAGGGACAGCATGCCACTGTGAGCACTACGGAGGATGGGCCCATGCACAGTGCGCTACAGAGGTGGGCAGGAATGAGGAAGGGCTGACAGGGTACCGCTGCACCAGCTGCAGGACATATGAACGAATTCCGCACTGCTCCACCTGCAAAAAGAGACTGGGCGTGGAAGACATCACTTCAGGAGCCAGGTGTGAGGGCTGCGAGTTATATGTGCATCGGGAATGCTCTGCGAGGTATCAGCGTGAAGGCGGAGAAGTGGAGACCTATTGCCGCCCCTGTCAACAACGGTAGCGGCCAGGCCCCCAAGGATAGTTCGCACGCCTATCGTGCTAAGAAGACTCTGGGACAGAGTCTTGAAAAGGGGGGGGTTGGGGGCATCAGTGTCAGGCAGGGATCCACCACATCTCCGCTGAGGAGAAGATGGATCCACGAAGGGGAAATCGCTGCTTTGCACAGATCCGCGAAACGGGGCTTCCGCGGCCAGAGGCCCGCGGAGAAGGAAAAGGGGAAACCGTGGAGTACCGGGGAACGCGCAAGGCATGCTGGCTCCCGTGATAAGATTGCGGTAGAGCATGGGGTGGTGCAAAATCCAGCAGTGGTGAAGGAAAGAGGTGGGAAAGCCGCCGCCAAGAAGCAGGAATTGACGATGAACTCTCAAAGGCTGTTGGAAAGAATGGCTGTGGAGAAGCCAAGACGGGCGGGACAGCAGGGTGAGAATCCGCGGTGAGAAGGGAACATGAGTCGAGCCGCGGAGAAGATGGAGCGCCGGACGTGCGGAAACACACGACGCCAGGACCAGAGGTCAGGCAGGAGCCCGACCAATGAGGGCTCAATGGAGCGGCGGTAATCAAGGAGGAGACCGGGGGGACGCACCGCGCGAAGACGAAGATTCAAGGAAGAACACAAGACTACGAGCGCCCAAGCCGCGGATTAGAGGAAGATGTAATAATAGAACAGGGAATATGGTAGTGAAGTGTGTGTGTATGTGTGTGTATAAGACGAGACCCGCGGTGCGTGTAGCGCGCCGTGCGGAGTCCAAGATAGGGAAAGAGTGAAGGAAGTTGTCTGAAGAGGACTAGCTTTTGGTAGATATAAAGTAGTAGTGTAGCGGAGGAACCATTGTGATCAGAGATCTGACTAATGATGAGAGATGCTTACCTTTTGCCTAATGCAAGCCTATTTCCCTCTCATGAGCCTGAGAAGCCCTGACTTGTTCGGAACCTGATTGCCTCCATCCATCTCTTTAATCCGTGCGAGTGTTAGTGTGGTTCACACCCAGGCCTCACCCTCTAAGATCCGCATCAGTGGAGGAAGTTGCAGTCTTGCTCTTCGTGGGATTGTTCCGCGGAGGACGAGTGCTCGTCCTCCGGGTGTGCGCGGATCACACAGCTCAATCCACCCCTCCTGAGAACAACCAAAGATTCCGCTGAGTGCTGTCATCACCAAGGAACACAAGTTGGGCAGAGAGTGCTACTGGCGACTCCGCAGCCTTGCACACGACCGCGGAACGGGGTTCCGCGGGCCAAGGAGTCAGAGGCCACGAGGTGGCGGACTCTCGTGCTGACAAGGAAGGGAGCCGCGGAGCACTACCCACGATTGGGACCCAGAAGGTGTGAAGCATCCGCGGAAGATTAGGAGAAGTAGCGGAGGAGTGGCCAGCGGGTGCTGCCCAGAGTCGCGGAGCGGCAAGATCGCGGAGCAGACCAAACGCGGAGTTAGAAACCGCGGATGTAATATTGTGCGCGGGGAAATTGGGGGCATCAACAACTCTTGCACAATTCTAGCAGGATTCTGGCGCAACTCTGGCTGGTATACCTCTGGCACAACTCTGGCACAACTCTTGCACAGCTCCGCCACAACACTGGCACAACTCTAGCACATCTCTGGCACAACTCTGGATTAACTCCGGCACAACTCTTGCACAACTCTCGTACAAATCTGGCACAACTTTGGCACAACTCTGGCACAACCCTGGTACAACTATGGCACAACTCTGGTACAAGTCTGACGCAACTCTGCCACAACACTGGCACAACTCTGGCACAACTCTGGCACAACTCTGGCACAAATCTTGCACAACTCTGACACAAGTATAGTAGGACTCTGGCACAACTCTGGTACAACTCTGGCACACCTCTCGTACAACTCTGGCACACCTATGGCACAGCTCCGGCTCAACTCTGGCAGAAATCTAGCACAACTCTGGCACAACTCTGGCACAACTCCGGGACACCTCTGGCACAACTCTGGCACAACTCTGGCACAACTCTGGTACAACTCTGGCACAACTCTGGAACAGCTATGGCACAAGTCTGGCACAACTCTGGCACAACTCTGGCACAACTCTTGCACAACTCTCGTACAAATCTGGCACAACTCTGGCACAACCCTGGCGCAACTCTTGCACAACTCTGGCGCAACTCTGGCACAACTCTGGCACAACTCTGGCAAAACTCTGGCACAACTCTAGCTCAATACAGGCACACGTTTGGCACAACTGTGGCACAACTGTGGCACAACTCTGGCACAACTCTTGCACAACTCTCGTACAAATCTGGCACAACTCTGGCACAACCCTGGCGCAACTCTTGCACAACTCTGGCGCAACTCTGGCACAACTCTGGCACAACTCTGGCAAAACTCTGGCACAACTCTAGCTCAATACAGGCACACGTTTGGCACAACTGTGGCACAACTGTGGCACAACTCTGGCACAACTCTTGCACAACTCTCGTACAAATCTGGCACAACTCTGGCACAACCCTGGCGCAACTCTTGCACAACTCTGGCGCAACTCTGGCACAACTCTGGCACAACTCTGGCAAAACTCTGGCACAACTCTAGCTCAATACAGGCACACGTTTGGCACAACTGTGGCACAACTGTGGCACAACTCTGGCACAACTCTTGCACAACTATGGCACAACCTGGCACAACTCTGGAACCACTCTGGCACAACTCTGGCAAAACTCTGGCGTAACTGTGGTACAACTCTGGCACAACTCTGGCACAACTCTGGCACAACTCTGGCACAGCTCTAAAACAACTCTGGCACACCTCTGGCACAACTCTGGCACATCTCGGGCACACCTTTGGCACAACTCTGGCCCAACTCTGGCACAACTCCTGTTCCACTCTGGCACAACTATGGCACAACACTGGCACAACTCTGGCACAACTCTGGCACAACTGCGGCACACCTCTGGCACAACTCTGGTACAACTCTGGAACAACTCTGGCACACCTCTGGCACAATACTGGTACAACTCTGGCACAACTTTGCCACAACTGTAACACAATTCCGGCTCATCTCTGGCACAACACTGGCTAAACTCTGGGACAACTCTGGGACAACCCTGGCACAAATCTGGCACAACTCTGGCGCAACTCTGGCACAACTCTGGCACAACTCTGGCACAACTCTGGCACAACTCTG
>SZWC01000552.1:120529-131968 GCA_023375785.1 Penium margaritaceum | reverse complement strand
CACAACTCTGGCACAACTCTGGCACAACTCTGGCACAACTCTGGCACAACTCTGGCACAACTCTGGCACAGCTCTGGCACAACTATGGCACAACTCTGGCACAACTCTGTTACAACTCTGGCACAACACTGACACAACTCTGGCACAACTCTAGCAGAACTCTGGCACAACTCTGGCACAACTCAAGTACAACTATGGCACAACACTGGCACAACTCTGGCGCAACTATGAAACAACTTCGGCACAACTCTGGTACAACTCTCGCGCAACTCTGGCACAACGCTGGAACAACTCTGGCACAACTCAAGCACAACTATGGCACAACTCTGGCCCAACTCTGGCACAACTCTGGCACAACTCTTGCATAACTCTGGCACAACTCTGGTACAACTCTTGCACAACACTGGCACAACTTCCGTACAACTCTGGCACAACTCTGGCACAACTCTGGCATAACTATCGCACAACTCTGGCACAACTCTGGCACAAATCTGGCACAATTCTGGCACAACTCTGGAAGAAACTCCGGCACAACTCTGGCACAGCTCTGGCACAACTCTGGCACAACTCTGGCACAACTCTGGCATATCTCTGGCACAACTCTGGCACAACTCTGACACAACTCTGGCACAACTCTGGCACAACTCTTACACAACTCTGGCACAACTTCGGCACGACTCTGGCACAACTCTGGCACAACTCTGGCATATCTCTGGCACAACTCTGGCACAACTCTGACACAACTCTGGCACAACTCTGGCACAACTCTTACACAACTCTGGCACAACTTCGGCACGACTCTGGCACAACTCTGGCACAACTCTGGCATATCTCTGGCACAACTCTGGCACAACTCTGACACAACTCTGGCACAACTCTGGCACAACTCTTACACAACTCTGGCACAACTTCGGCACGACTCTGGCACAACTCTGGCACAACTCTGGCATATCTCTGGCACAACTCTGGCACAACTCTGACACAACTCTGGCACAACTCTGGCACAACTCTTACACAACTCTGGCACAACTTCGGCACGACTCTGGCACAACTCTGGCACAACTCTGGCATATCTCTGGCACAACTCTGGCACAACTCTGACACAACTCTGGCACAACTCTGGCACAACTCTTACACAACTCTGGCACAACTTCGGCACGACTCTGGCACAACTCTGGCACAACTCTGGCATATCTCTGGCACAACTCTGGCACAACTCTGACACAACTCTGGCACAACTCTGGCACAACTCTTACACAACTCTGGCACAACTTCGGCACGACTCTGGCACAACTCTGGCACAACTCTGGCATATCTCTGGCACAACTCTGGCACAACTCTGACACAACTCTGGCACAACTCTGGCACAACTCTTACACAACTCTGGCACAACTTCGGCACGACTCTGGCACAACTCTGGCACAACTCTGGCATATCTCTGGCACAACTCTGGCACAACTCTGACACAACTCTGGCACAACTCTGGCACAACTCTTACACAACTCTGGCACAACTTCGGCACGACTCTGGCACAACTCTGGCACAACTCTGGCATATCTCTGGCACAACTCTGGCACAACTCTGACACAACTCTGGCACAACTCTGGCACAACTCTTACACAACTCTGGCACAACTTCGGCACGACTCTGGCACAACTCTGGCACAACTCTGGCATATCTCTGGCACAACTCTGGCACAACTCTGACACAACTCTGGCACAACTCTGGCACAACTCTTACACAACTCTGGCACAACTTCGGCACGACTCTGGCACAACTCTGGCACAACTCTGGCATATCTCTGGCACAACTCTGGCACAACTCTGACACAACTCTGGCACAACTCTGGCACAACTCTTACACAACTCTGGCACAACTTCGGCACGACTCTGGCACAACTCTGGCACAACTCTGGCATATCTCTGGCACAACTCTGGCACAACTCTGACACAACTCTGGCACAACTCTGGCACAACTCTTACACAACTCTGGCACAACTTCGGCACGACTCTGGCACAACTCTGGCACAACTCTGGCATATCTCTGGCACAACTCTGGCACAACTCTGACACAACTCTGGCACAACTCTGGCACAACTCTTACACAACTCTGGCACAACTTCGGCACGACTCTGGCACAACTCTGGCACAACTCTGGCATATCTCTGGCACAACTCTGGCACAACTCTGACACAACTCTGGCACAACTCTGGCACAACTCTTACACAACTCTGGCACAACTTCGGCACGACTCTGGCACAACTCTGGCACAACTCTGGCATATCTCTGGCACAACTCTGGCACAACTCTGACACAACTCTGGCACAACTCTGGCACAACTCTTACACAACTCTGGCACAACTTCGGCACGACTCTGGCACAACTCTGGCACAACTCTGGCATATCTCTGGCACAACTCTGGCACAACTCTGACACAACTCTGGCACAACTCTTGCACAACTCTCGCACAACTCCGGCACAACTCTGGCACAACTCTGGCACACCTGTGGCACAAGTCTGGCACAACTCTGGCACAACTCCGGTCCAACTCTGGTACAACTCTAGCACAACTCTGGCACAACTCTGGCCCAACTCTGGCACAACTCTGGCACAACTCTTGCATAACTCTGGCACAACTCTGGTACAACTCTTGCACAACACTGGCACAACTTCCGTACAACTCTGGCACAACTCTGGCACAAATCTGGCACAATTCTGGCACAACTCTGGAAGAAACTCCGGCACAACTCTGGCACAGCTCTGGCACAACTCTGGCACAACTCTGGCACAACTCTGGCACAAATCTGGCACAACTCTGGCACATCTCTGGCACCACTCTGGCTTAACTCAGGCACAACTCTTGCACAACTTGGCCACTACTCTGGCACAAATCTGGAACAACTCTGGCACAACTCTAGCACAACTCTAGCAGATTTCTGGCACAACTCTGGCACAACTCTGGCATGACTCTGGCACAACTCTGGCACAACTCTGGCACAACCCTGGCACAATTCTGGCAGAACTCTGGCACAACTTCAGCACAACTTTAACAGAACTCTGGCACATCTCTGGCACAAATCTGACACAAATCTGGCACAACTTTGGCACAACTCTGGCACAACTCTGGCACAACTCTGGCACAACTGGTACAACTATAGCACGACTCTTGTACAGCTCTGGCACAACTCTGGCAGAACTCTACAAGAACTCTGGCACAACTCTGACACAACTCTGGCACGACTCTGGCACAACTCAGGCACAACTCTGGCACAACTCTGGCACAACTCTAGCACAACTCTGGCACAACTCTGGCACAACTCTGGCACAACTCAAGTATAACTATGGCACAAATCTTGCACAGCTCTGGCACAACTATGCAACAACTTCGGCACAACTCTGGCACAACTTTGACACAACTCTGGCACAACGCTGGCACAACTCGGGCACAACTCTTGCACAACTCTGGCACAACTCTTGCACAACTCCGACACAACTTCCGCACAACTCTGCCACAACTGTGGCACAACTCTGGCATAACCATGTGTCAAGCACACTTCCACCGCAGCTCCGCGGGGAAGATCCATTCGTGGAGAAAAGCATGGGCAGGCTTAGATCCGTACACAGAACGCTGGCTCTCGCGGACGCGGTTGAGCGAGGGGTAGCGCGGAGTCCAGGGGCGATGAGGACCAGGGGGTCTACAGGAGAGCCGCTGCAGGTTAGCACAACCACCTGAGGCGGTTCCCCCAACTCAAGTACTTGTGGCGGAAAGAGAAAGAGGCGGGAAGCGGTGGCGGGAAATCCACCGTACAAGGAGAACAGGGACAAGCCGCAGCAAGACCCGCAATCACTGACAGGGCGCAGAGAGGTCAGCGGAAGGGCCGAGCAATCAAGGGAAGAACATCCAATCAGCATGAGTGATCGTGCATCAATCACGGAGCAGCCTCTGGAGACGCACCGCGGAGGACGAAGGTTCACGGAAGAACACGAGGAACCGCATACACGAGCCGCGGATGTAGGAAATGATCAGTAGAGGATGTGCTGTGTGTGTGCGGGTGGCTGAGGACGAGACCCGCGGTGCGTAGCCGCACCGCGTGGAGTCCAAGTAGGAGGAAAATAGGATACTGTGAGAGGGATGAGACCGACGGCATGTAGACACGCCTTGCGGAGTCCCAAGTAGAAAAGGGCCTCACTAGTAGTAGCACAAGTGCAACTCAGTCTTGCATGTATTCCTGAGCAGTACACTGTATTCACGTACTTTGCCAAATTCATCTGAGACATTCAACCACTCCCATTGCTCTCCGTCCCGCTGCTCCCGTGTTCTCCTTGGAATCCTGTCCGCGGACTGCGGAATTATGTGCGCAAGGAACCGAAAGTCCGAGTGAAGTGAACGGCCGGCGGTGCCTTCACTTGCACACGTCCGCGGAACAAGGGCTCCGCGGAGAGGAGCTGGAAGCCACGCGGTGGCGGCTCCCGTGTGACAAGAAGTGGACCGCGGAGTGTCATTCATCGGTGAGGTTTGTGTACCGAGGTTCAGGTCTTCAGTCCGCAGAACAGCCAGTAGCTAGGGGTGGGGAACCTGTGATGCTGCTACCTATCGGAGTAGAGCTGAGGTAATAGCAAGAAGTGCATGATGCGCGGATTACACGCGGAATCACGCCTGCGTGGAGAAAGTTAGAGGCGCGACAAAATTGGGGGTATCACTGTCATGGTGCGGTAAGCATGGATAGTTCCTTGCTCTTCGTTTAGCGGAACTGCACGCGACCTTCAGATTAGTCATTTATGTCGGCAGCAAGTTTTTTGCATCAAGACTGTAGGAGAAGGCAGCAGTAGTCATCTGTGCGGTGCTTCTTCTCGTGCCGAGCCACCAGCTACGAGGACAACCGGAGCTCCTCGCCGGTGCTCTCCCGCACCCCAATCAGCTCCTCGCCAGGCGCGGATCCACTTGCCCAACATCGACGTGTAAATGAGTGGCTGGAGCAGCTGCACCGGCTTCGCATCATGGACGCTCTGGGCAACCGTGTGGAAGTAGAGACAGTCTCCGACCATGGCAGCCGCGGACCTAGCCATTCCTAGCACGAGTCGGAGGGACAGGGAGCTGTGGCTACGGCACTACCGTGGTTTTCCAACCCCCAACCATCATCGGAGCAACACTTGGATGGTGGAGGACTCGGAGCCTATCACGGATTGGTCTTCCAGCGTCGTGGCGGGCAGCAGCCGACGGTGGCTGGCGGCATGGCGGCACACCACGCATCCTTGACAAAACATCTGCAGACACAGAACCCCGAGGAAGCGGAAACTACCGACAACCCAGTAGTGGGCGACCAACGGCCAGTGACGTTTTCGCAGCAGAAAGAACCGCTGGCTTCCGCTCTTGGGATGTCTCTAGACTCCACCCTGCCGCGGCAGGTGGCAGGAACGGTCCCGGGAGACATGGCAACGGGACCACCTGCAACGGGATCACAGCAGCAACAGGCGACCCCACCAACGTTCCACCCGGGAGGCGAGCTGCTAGGGATGCCGGGGCCTCCACAAGCACCGGGATCTGCGCTTTTGTCGGTGAACCAGCCACTAGCAAGTCAGTCTTCCGCGCCTGCGAGAGCGATGACGGTGGAACCCTCCGCACCCTCTCAACCACCGATGTACTTGCTGCAGTAGTCTCCGAGAGTCGACGACAGGAGAGCCGCCGCAACACTACATGTCTGGTCCAGTATTGCAGCAGAAGCCTCCGCAGCTGAGCATGAGTGTACCATTGATGGGAGCACCCTCACAGGCCTTACCAAGAGCACCGCCACAGCAGCAGATGCACCCATCCCAGGCGGTAACCAGTGCGATGCAAGCAGGAGCACTGCCGGTACCGGGACCACTCACCCAACAACCTTGGCAGCCCATGCCGTAAGCAAGGATGTCGGTTTAGCCCTCCGCGGGGATGACGCAGCCAGGAACTTAGGGTGCGTGCGTTAACCACCAGGGAGCCCCAGCGCAAGCACCACCAGTGGGGACTCAACCATCGACCCATTAGCAGTAGACGGTTGGGGGTATGGCACAGATGAGTGCCATAATCCAGCCTTCCGCTCCGCCCTTGTGGGCGACACAGCATAAGCAGTCCGGGGGCATGGCACAAGGGGGGATGACACTGCCGACGCTCGTGACCGGCGCACCGCCGCAGCCGCCAGCGATTGCCCAGCAACAAATTCCTCATCAGCAAATGATTGGAGCAGTGCCCGTGGGAGCACCGCCACCAATCCAACATCCGCCACCAACAGTGCAGAGCCATTCCCACCTGCTGCCACAGCAGATACATGGAACACAACACGCAGCAGGGATGATAGCAACCCTGACTGCCAGCATGGGACAAGCGGTTCAGCCCTACTCCGCGGTGGCGATTACTGTTAACCAAACGTATTGGGTACCCCAGATGATGCCATTAGCGCCTGGGATTCAGACTCCGCCCCCTGGGACAGCATTCTTCTCCACACCTTACACCGCTACTGCGTCAGCGCCTCCCTCTTGGTACATGCTTCCCCCACCTATGCAGCCAGGCTTTGCTATGCCCGCGAGACAGCCCCAGATACTCAACCCCCCAGCGGGATACTCCGCGGCCCCTCCTGCAGCCATTCCGCCCCCACGTGCTGTGATTGCGTTGACGACTAACCGCAGCACCGTTCCATAGCTGCAATACATCCGTTCTGAACCCGCCAATATCCCGCGGTTGGACTCTTCAAGGGTGCCCTGGAGGAGGACCCCTGGGTCTGGCTCAAGCAAATCACCCTCTATGCTAGCATCGGCCGAATTCCGCTTGACCTCTGTCTCGCTACCGCAGAACTTCATCTCCTGGGGGTTGCAGCTGATTGGTACAACGTGTGCGCGCCTTTCCCTTCTTTTGAGGACTTTGGCAATGCCCTCATTGAGCGCTTCAAGCACCTGACAAAGGAGGAAGCACTGTGGAAGATTGAAAAGGAGGTCATGCGTAGATATGACGATATCCGCAGATTCCTAGATTAGTTCCTGACCTGGGCTTTGGTGGCCAAAAGCCCACAAGGGGAAGGCCTGCCGCTATGGGTCCTGCTGCAAAACCTCATCCGCGTACTTCCCGATGAAATCAGCAGCCTCATGATCGCGGACCACTATCATTCCCTCCAAGACGCGGTGCAGGACACCACATCTATTTTCACTAGGCAGCGGTCCATCCGGCAATACCATGACGGTGAAACTCATGCACCCTCTCCTTCCCATGCCCTGCCTCCGCAGCAGCAGAAGCCGAGAGCTTGCTACACGTGCCAGAGCTTGGAACACATTGCTCGGGACTGCCCATGTAAACGACAAGCAGCTCCGTGCTCTGACCTAGTCTCCCAAGATCCCATGGTCCACTAGTGGCAGCATTACAACACACAGACGTGGCCGGGCCAGCAACAACAGCATCAGCGACAGCAGCAGCAGCAGCAGTATCAGCAACCGCCTCCACCCCCCATTGGACAAGACCAAGCAACCCAGGGGACAGGCCAGGGTATCTTGCCAAACCCGCCGTCAAACCCCGCGACCGGTGCCCGCAACGCAACTGGGCTTGCCTACGGCGGAGGATGAAACCACGGAGGTAACGCTGACACCTGAGGAAACGGAGCTCATTACCCGAGCCCGTCGCCTCAAGATCTGCCCATGCGACCTACAGGAGGCTGCACAAATCCAGAGCAATGTGCGGCGACGGGCAGAAGCTGCTGAGGCCCGACTGCATGAGGCTGTTACTGCTCGTTCTGTGCGACCTCCGAAAAGGCGACGAACTACGGATCCCGCACCTACGAAAGTTCCAGCCACCCCCAATACCTCGACGGTGCCCCACCATGCTCCCTCACTTGCCGCAGAATCCACAGACCCGGTAGACAAACTCTTCACCACTCCCATCGCCTCCATAAATTTCTTCGACTTTCTTCGACTTCACCCCGAGCTGGCTCCGCGGCTCCGAGAAGAGTTCACCCGAGCCAACCATTGCCTCCAGACCGTTGGCATCTCCCTCACCTGTACCATTATGACACACGGCACTCAGAACACCCGACGGGTCGTAGCGGAGGCCCTACCGGGATTGACCACAGAGGAGATAGATTGGGATTGGGCACCACAGCCCCTGGAACCACCTCGCCGAGAGGACCGCCACTACGAAGTGGCCTGTTGCGTGATTTGGATCTGCGGCTGCAAGTTCATCGCTATCATTGACACAGGGGCAACCCACACTACCGTGGCACTCCGCGTCCTGTGCCTCATTGGATGGACAGACCGCATCCTTCCAACGCGCCGACTGTTCAGCAATTCCGTGGGAGGGATGGATTATGGGGATGGAGAAGTCCGGGGCCTGCCCATGCAGGTGGGTTCTCTTCACGAACCAATGGATGTCCAAGTCATACAGGCCCAGACTTATGATGTCCTCATGAGCATGGACTATCTCCTTTCGCGGCAAGGCAACCTCCTGTTCTCAGTGGGGGTCATGTAACTCACCTCCGCCATCGGTACGAAGGAATACGCCCTCATTACTGTGGGAGATCGAGTAACGGTGCCGGTGACCGGTAACTCACCCTTTTGCCTCTACGATGCGGCACAGGAAGATGCACGCCTGCGTTCCCTCTGCAGCCAAGCCCCCGCAGAGGTCCCCCTTCACGCGGAACAGATACCTGTTGGTGAATGGCGTGAACTCTCCGCGGACCACGTGGAACCAGGGGTGCGTGCCAGCCTCTTAGGGCTATGGCAACAAAGCGAACAGGCATTCGGCCAAGGCCTTCCCCTGGATGACGGCGACGATTTCTACCCCATCCATGACCAACAATCATCTCCGCCCCCATGATGGGATCATATTCTGCACCCCCGACTCTCACCCCACCAAACGCAGGACCTCCGGGAACTACTGGACTCCTATGCCGACATCTTTGCTCGCGTGGCGACAGACCTAGGAGCTGGCGATGCCTTCCATGTCGTTAACACCGGCGCGGCCGCCGCGGTCAAACAAAAGGTCCGCCGGATCCTCTCTGACAAAGAACAGATCATCAACAAAGGCCTCGCAGAGTTGAAGGCGCAGGGCGTAATAGTCCCCATCGTCAGCCCCTGGCGTGCTAACTTGGTCATCGTCGGTAAACCGGATGGGTCCAAACGCTTCTGTGTGGACTTCCGCGACCTCAACCGTGTTACGGAGGAAGACGCCTACCCCATGCCGCTGATCGTCGACATCGAGGAGCGAAAGCAGGGGCGCGGATGGTTCGCAAAACTCTACGTCAAGGCGGCCTTCCACGCTGTCCCCATGCACCCGGACTCCATTGTCAAGACAGCATTCGTTACTCCTGAGGGGCTCTATGCCTTCACCCGTATGCCATTTGGTGTCCGCAACGCTAGCGCCACGTTCCAACGCGTCATGGATTCCACCCTCCGCGGTATCCCCAACGTGAGCTGTTACATTGATGATATCATGGTTGCGGCCCACAGTTTCGCGGACCTCTTCTCCTCCCTCTCCGATGTCTTCTCGGCTCTCTGCACTGCCAACATCAAGCTCAAGGCTGCCAAGTGTTCCATTGGCGCCGCGGAAATGGAATTTTTGGGATTCGTCATGAGTGCCGACGGCATCAAAACTGACCCCGCAAAAATCGCGACTGTGTAGGAGTGGCGCCAACCCACCACTGTGGGACAGGACAAGATCTTTCTTGGCTTCGTCTCCTTCTACCGCAAGTTCGTCCGCGACCACGCCCGAATCATCCGCCCACTGCAGCGACTGACCCATCAGGACATCCCGTTTGAATGGACGCTGGAGTGTGCCGCTGCGTGGGCGGAAATCAAACATCGCCTGGTCACCGCGCCCATGCTTGAGTTTCCTGATTTCAACCTTCCCTTCTCCATCGCCACTGACTGGTCCTGGGATGGCCTCGGCGCCATACTGTCGCAATCGGTCCAAGAACCAGTCCAGCGAGTGATTGCGTATGCTAGTCGCGCCCTCACCGAGGGTGAGAAAAACTACCCACCAGTGAAGGGCGAGTGTTTGGCTGTGTTATGGGCGCTTCATCACTGCCGCAACTACATCAACAACGGCAAGCCTTTCACCGTCCTGACCAATCACCAAGCGTTACAATGGCTCCTCACAACACAGAACCATGAGGGTATCTTGGCCAAATGGGCCCTCCTCCGGCAAGGCTATAACTTCAAGATCAAGTACCAGCCCGCGCTTGCCAATCGACACGCGGATGCTCTCAGCCGCCTCCCTCGCAAAGATTGGCCCCACTCCGCGGATCCGTGGAAAGACCTCCTGGAACCTCCCACAGCTACTCCTCTCCCGGCGAACAATGTACCTCAGTGGGAAGGCGTCGCTCGAGAATTCACGGATGAGGAATCTACGACTGCATGCCAACTCCTGTCCGAGATAGAACCAGCCGAGCCCCTTGGCACCGCGGAGACTCTTCCCGCCCTCCATCCCACTGGGCACCAGCTTGCCCGACGTTTCAATCCCACCATCCGCGGCTGGAAGCTCGAGGAAATCACGCCACATCTCCCCCCCGCTCTTCACTACCACATTCACGCCAGACTCCCTCTACCGCGGCGGCTACAACCGCCCTCCGACGCCGTCTCCCGCACCCTCTGCCTCCCCTCTCCTTGATACTCGCCATCCCCTTTTCTTTGTTGACTTCCTCCTCCAATTGCTTGCGTCTACGGAGCGTCTCCAGGACCTCTTTTCCTTTGTAAACCCCTCTCTCTCTCTCCCGCCGGCATCCACCTCTCCTGCACCTTCACCCATGAAGCAGGTGTCCGCATAGTGGCCCATGCCATCACTACGGCACACTCCCGCGTCCGGGAGGATTCCCGCCGCGCGCCATGCACGTGGGTCCCTGCACCGCTGATACCCGGTCCATCGGCACCCGCAAAAGTCCACGTGGCATGGTACCACGTGTGGGTTTGTGGCCGCAAATTCATAGCCATCGTGGACATCGGCACCACCCATACCACCATCGCGCTGCGGATGGCTCGCACCTTACGAGTGGACCACCTCATCACACCTACTCGACTCCGCTTCTCCATATCCACCGGAGCCATCGATGCACCCATCGGTCAGATCGTACCCCTCCCTATCCAGGTCGCCAATGTGCAAGCACCGCACACCGTACAAGTGTGCGATGTCCGCACATATGACATGCTCCTTGTAGTTGACTGGCTCGTGCCGCGCCAAGCGGATACATTGCTCGGTGCCGCCATCCTCAGTCTCATTTCCGTCTCCGGCATTCAATCGTTTACCCCACTCTTTTCCTCAGCTCGTTCGTCCTCTGATCCACTTCCCATGGTTCTTACGCCATCGACCTCTGGCACTCGGTTCACTTGCCGCGTCACACGAAGCTCGGGAGTAAACTGCGGAACTGCCTCTGCCATGGCTCGTCCATCCAGCGCGGAGTCTGCGCATGCGAACCGGGGGGGGGGGGGGGGGGGG
>SZWC01000552.1:92979-105397 GCA_023375785.1 Penium margaritaceum | reverse complement strand
GCACAACTCTGGCACGACTCTGGCACAACTCTGGCACAACTCTGGCTTAACTCTGGTACAACTCTGGCACAACTCTGGCACTACTCTGGCACAATTTAGGCAGAACTCTGGCACAACTCAAGCACAACTCTGGCACATCTCTGCCACAACTCTAGCACAAATCTGGCACAACGCTGGCACAACTCTGGCACAACTTTGACAGAGTCCTGGCACAACTCTGGCACAACTCTCGCACATCTCTGGCACAAAACTTGCAAAACTTTCGCACAACTCTGAAACAACTATGGCACAACTCTGGCACAGCCCTGGCTCAACTCTGGCACAACTCTGTCACAAGTCTGGCACAACTTTGGCACAACTCTGGATCAACTTTGGCACAAATCTGGCATAACTCTGGCACAACTCTGGGACGACTCTGGCACAGCTCTGGCACAACTCTGGCAAAACTCTGGCACAGCTCTGGCACAACCTGAGCACAACTCTGGCACAACACTGGCACAACTCTGGCACTACTCTGGCACAACTCTGGCACAACTGTGGCACACCTCTGGCACAACTCTCGCACAAATCTGGCACAACTCTGGCACGACTCTTGCACACCTCTGGCACAACTCTGGCAGAAACCCCGACAAAACTCTGGCAAAAATCTGGCACAACATTGGCAGAACTCTAACACAACTCTGGCACAACTCTGGCACAACTCTGGCACTACTCTGGCACAGCTCTGGCAGAACTCTGGCACACCTCTGTCACAACTCTGGAACAACTGTGGCACAACTCTGGCACAACTATGGCACAAATCGGATTCAACTCTGGCACAACTTTGGCACAACTCTGGCACAACTTTGGCACAACCCCGGCACACCTCTTGCACAACTCTGGCACAACTCTTGCACACCTCTGGCACCACTCTTGCACAACTCTGGCACAGCTCCAGCACAACTCTTGCACAACTCTGGCACAACTCTGGCACAACTCTGGCACAGTTTTGGCACATCTCTGGCAGAACTCGGGCACAACTATAGCACAACTCTGGAACAACTCTGGCACAACTTTGGCACAACTCTGGAACAACTTTGGCACAACTCTTACACAGCTCTGGCACAACTCTAGCACAACTCTGGCAGAACTCTGGCACGACTCTGGCACAAATCTGGCACAACTCTTGCACAACTCTAGCACAACCCTGGCACAACTCTGGCACAACTCTGGCACAACTCTGGAACAACCCTGGGACAACTCTGGCACAACTCTGGCACAAATCTGGCACAACTCTGGCTTAACTCTGGTACAACTCTGGCACAACTTAAGCACAACTCTGGCACAATTTAGGCAGAAATCTGGTACAACTCAAGCACAACTCTGGCACATCTCTGCCACAACTCTAGCACAAATCTGGTACAACGCTGGAACAACTCTGGCACAACTCTGGCACAACTTTGACAGAGTTCTGCCACAACTCTGGCACAACTCTTGCACATGTCTGGCACAACTCTGGCAAAACTCTCGCACACCTCTGAAACAACTATGGCACAACTCTGGCACAACTCTGGCACAACTCTGGCAGAACTGTGTCACAACTCTGGCACAACTCTGGCACAACTCTGGCACAACTTTGGCACAAATCTGGCATAACTCTGGCACAATACTGGCACAACTCTGGCACTACTCTGGCACAACTCTGGCACAAATCTGGCACAACTTTGGCACAACTATGGCACAAATCTATCACAGCTCTAGGACAACCCTTGCACAACTCTGGGACAACTCTGGAACACCTCTGGCATCATTCGGGCACAACTCTAGCACAGTCATGGCACAACTCTGGCACAACTCTGGCACAACTATGGCACAACTCTGACAAAACTCTGAAAGAACTCTGGCACAAGTCTTGCACAACTCTGGTACACCTCTAGTACAACTCTGGTACAACTCTGGCAGAACTCTGGTACAACTCTTGCACAACTCTCGCAAATCTCTAAAACAAATCTGGAACAACTCTGGCACAAATTTCGCACAGCTCTGGCACAACTCTGGAAAACCTATGGCACAACTCTGGCACAACTCTAACACAACTCTGGCACAACTCTGGTACAACTTTGGCACAAATCTGGCACAGCTCTGGCACAACGCTGGCACAACTCTGGCACAAATCTGGTAAAGATATGGCACAAATTGAGCACAACTCTGGGACATCACTGGCACAACTCTGGCAATACTCTGGCACAACTCTAGCACAACTCTGGCACAAATCTAGCACAGCTCTGGCACAACGTTGACACAACTTTGGCACACCTCTGGCACAACTCTGGCACAACTTTGGCACAACTTTGGCACAACTCTGGCACAACTCTGGCAGAACTCTGACACAACTCTGGCACAACTGTGGCACAACACTGGCAGAACTCTGGCCTAACTTTGGCACACCTCTGGCACAACTCTGGCACAACTTTGGCACAACTTTGGCACAACTCTGGCACAACTCTGGCAGTACTCCGACAAAACTCTGACAAAACTCTGGCACAACTCTGGCACAACTCTAACACAACTCTGGCACAACTTTGGCACAACTCTGGAACTACTCTGGCACACCTCTGGCACAACTCTGGCACACCTCTGGCACAACTCTGGAACAACTCTGGCAGAACTCTGGCACAAATCTGGCACAACTCTGGCACAACTTTGGTACAACTCTGGCACAACTCGGGTACACCTTTGGCACTACCCCGGCACACCTCTTGCACAACTCTGTCACAACTCTGACACACCTGTGGCACCACTCTGGCACAACTCTGGCACAGCTCCGGCACAACTCTGGCACAACTCTGGCACAACTCTGGCACAAATTTGGCACATCTCTGGCAGAACTCTGGCACAACTGTAGCACAACTCTGGAACAACTCTGGCACATTTTTGGCACCACTCTGGAACAACTCTGGCACAACTCGTACACAGCTCTGGCACAACTCTAGAAAAACTCTGGTAGAACTCTGGCACGACTCTGGCACAACTCTGGAACAACTCTGGCACAACTTTGGTACAACTCGGGCACAACTCTGGCACAACTCTGGCACAACTTTGGTACAACTCTGGCACAACTCTGGCACACCTCTGGCACAACCCCGGCACACCTCTTGCACAACTCTGGCACAACTCTGGGATACCTTTGGCAGAACTATGGCACAACTCTGTCATAACTCCGGTACAACGCTGGCACAACCCTGGCACAACTCCGGCACAACTCTAGCACAACTCTGGCACAACTCTGGCACATCTCTGGCACAACTCTGGCAGAGGCTGGCACTACTCTGGCACAATTCTGGAACAATACAAGCACAACTCTGGCACAACTCTAGCACAACTCTAGCTTAACTCTGGCACAACTCTGATACAACTCTTGCACAACTCTGGCACAACTCTGGCACGATTCTGGCAGAACTCTGGCACAACTCAAGCACGACTCTAGCACATCTCTGGCACAACTCTAGCACAAATCTGGCACAACTTTGGCACAAGTCTGGCACAAATCTGGCACAGCTCTAGCACAACACTGGTACAACTCTGGCACAACTCTGGCAATACTCTGGCAGAACTCTGGCACAACTTTTGCACAAATCTTGAACAACTTTGGCACAACTCTGGCACAGGTCTGGCACAACTCTGGTACAACTCGGCCACAACTCTGGCAAAACTATTGCACAATTCTGGCACAACACTGGCACAACTCTGGCACAACTCTGGAACAACTCTGGCACAATTCTAGCACAACTCTGGCACAACTCAGGCACAGCTCTGGCACAACTCAAGCACAACTATCGCACATTTCTGGCACAACTCTGGCACAACTATGGAATAACTTTGGCACACCTCTGGCACAACTCTGGCACAACCCGGTACAACTCTAGCACAACTCTGGCAAAAATCTGGCTCAACTTTGACAGAATTCTGGCACAACTCTGGCACAACTCTCGCACAAGTCTGGCACAACTCTGCCACAGCTCTCACACAACTCTGAAACAACTATGGCACAACTCTGGCACAACGCTGGCACAACTCTGTCAAAACTCTGGCACAACTCTGGCACAACTCTGGCACATCTTTGGCACAATTATGGAATAACTCTGGCACAACTCTGGCATAACTCTGGCACAACTCTGGCACAACTCAGGCAAAGCTCTGGCACGGCTCTGGCACAACTTGAGCACAACTCTGGCACAACAGTAGCACAACTCTGGCACTACTCTGGCACAACTCTGGCATAAATCTGGCACATCTTTGGCACAACTATGGCAAAAATATAGCACAGCTCTGGCACAACCCTTCAATAAGTAGTGGCACAGTGTGGCTACCATGTACAATGACCAACCAAAGTAGGCATGTGTCACTGACCATGACCAAAAAATGTCACTATGTTTGGTCAACTTTAATAACTCATAACAGGAATCACAAATGGTCAGAGGGGGTAAGAATGGTTTGTGAACACCAGTTATTGATTAGCAAGTAGAAAGACCTTCAATATGTACAGTAGCTATTAACTAGAAAGCAGAGAGACCTTTTTTACGTAGTAACACAGCGTTGCAACCATGTACACTGACAAACCAAAGTAACCATATGCCACTAACCATGACGAATATAATTCCACAGTGTGTGGTCAACGTTGACAACTCACAACAAGAGTCACGGATAGTAAGAGGGGGTAACAATGGGTTGGGAACACTAGTTATCAAGTAGCAAGTATAAAGACCTTCAATAATTAGTGGCAGGATGTGGCTAGCGTGCACAGTGACGAACGAAACTAGGCATATGTCACTGACCATGACCAAAGCATTTCAGTATGGGTGGTCAGCGTTCACAGCCCATAACACGATTCACAAATGGTCAGAGGGGGAAACAATGGTTTGAAAACACGAGGTATGGACAAGCAAGTACAAAGACCCTTCGTATGTATCGGAACGGAGTGGCTACTATGCACACTGCACAACCAAAGTAGGCACATGTGACTGATCACGACCAAAGAATTTCAGTATGGGTAGTCAACGTTTGCAGCCCATAACACAAGTCACAAGTGGTCAGAGGGGGAAACAATGTTTTTGGAATAATACTTTTCAAATAGCGAGTACAACAACCTTCAATAAGTAGTAGCACGGTGTGGCTACCATGCATAATGACCAACCAAGGTAGGCATATGTACTTCCTTTAACCAAAAGCCTGCTGTGTGTGGTCAACATTGACAACTCTTAATACGAGTCACAAATGGTCAGAGGGGGAAACAATGCTCTGGGAACACCAGGTATAATCTAGAAAGCACAGGGACCTTCAATAAGTAGTGGCATGGTGTGGCTACCATGTACAATGACGAACCAAATTGGGCATGTGTCACTGACCATGACCAAAGAATGTCAGTACGTGTGGTCAACGTTGACAACTCATAATACGAGTCGCAAATGATCAGAGGGGAAAACAATGGTTTGTGAATACTAGTTATCGATTAGCAAGTATAAAGAACTTCAATATGTAGTGGCACAATGTGGCTACCATGCACTGTGACCAACCAAAGTATGCATATGTCACTGACCATTACCAAAGAATTTCACTTCATGTGGTCAACGTTAACAACCCACAACAAGAGTCAAAGATAGTCTGAGGGGGTAACAATGAATTGGGAACACTGGCTATCAACTAGAAAACACAAAGACCTTCAGTACGTAGTGACACGGTGTAGCAACTATGTACAGGGACAAACCAAAGTAGGCATATGCCACTAACCATGATCAAAAGAATGTCACAGTGTGTGGTCAACATTGAAAACTCATAACACGAGTCACACATGGTCAGAGGGGGAAACAATGGGTTTGGAACACTAGTTATCAACTAGCAAGTACAAAGACCTTCAACAAGTAGTGGCATGGTGAGGCTAGCGTGCACAGTAACCAACCAACGATGCATACGTCACTGACTATGACAAAAGAAGTCCACTATAAGTGGTCAACATTGACAACTCATAACACGAGTCACAAACGGTCAGAGGGAGAGACAATGGTTTTGGGAACCCTATGTATCGACTACAAAGGAAAAAGAATTTCAATACGTAGTGGCACGGTGTGGGTACTGTGCACACTGAGAAACCAAACTAGGCATATGTCCTTGACCATGACCAAAGAATTTCAGTATGGGTAGTCAACTTTCACAACACATAACATGAGTCACAAATGGTCAGAGGGGGAAACAATTTTCTTGGAATGTTATTTTTCAACTAGCAAGTACAACGGAATTAAATGAGTAGTAGCACGGTGCGGCTACCATGCACAATGACCGACCAAAGTAGGCATATGTACTGCCTTTGACCAAAGAAATACGCTGTGTGTGGTCACCGTTGACAACTCATAATACGAGTCGCGAATGGTCACAGGGGGAAAAAATGGTTTGGGTACACCAGGTATCAGCTAGCAAGCACAGGGACCTTTAATGATTAGTGACATGGTGTGGCTACCATGTACAATGACCAACAAAAGTAGGCATGTGTCACTGACCATGATCAAAGAATGTCACTATGTGTGGTCAACTTTGACAACTCATAATACAAGTCACAAATGGTCAGAGGGGGAAACAATGGGTTGGGAACACTAGTTATTAACTAGCAAGTACAAAGACCTTCAACAAGTAGGGGCACGGTGTGGCTAATATGCACACCAAACAACCAAACTAGGCATATGTCACAAAACATGACCACAGAATTTCAGTATGGGTGGTCAACGTTCACAATCCTTAACACGAGTCATAAATGGTTTGAGGGGGAAACAATGGTTTTGGAATATTAGTTTTCAATAAGCAAGTACAAAGACCTTCAATAACTAGTAGTACGGTGTGGCTACCATGCACAATGACCAACCAAACGAGGTATATGTACTGCCTTTGACCAAAGAAAACCGCTGTGTGTGGTCAACGTTGACAACTCATAACATGAGCCATAGATGGTCAAAGGGGGAAACAATGGTTTGGGAACACGAGGTATCAACTAGGAAGCACAGGTACCTTCTATAAGTAGTGGCACGGTGTGGCTACCATGTAAAATGACCAACCAAAGTAGGCATGTGTCACTGACCATGACCAAAGTATGTCACTATGTGTGGTGAACTTTGACAACTCATAACGCGAGTCAAAAATGGTGAGAAGGGGATTTTCTTCTTTTGTGAATACTAGTTATTGATAAGCAGGTACAAGGACCTTCAATATGTAGTGGCACGGTGTGGCTACAATCCGCAGTAAGCACCCAACGTATGCATGTGTCACTGACCATGACCAAAGAATTTCACTTCATGTGGTCAACGTCAATAACTCACAACAAGAGTCACGGATAGTCAGAGGGGGTAACAATGGTTTGGGAACACTGGCTATCAACTAGAAAGCAGAAAGACCTTTAGTATGTAGTGACACAGCGTAGCAACCATGTACAGTGACAAACCAAAGTAGGCATATCCCACTTACCATGACCGAAAGAATTTCACAGTGTGTGGTCAACGTTGAAAACTCATAACACGAGTCACAGATGGTCAGAGGGGAAATCAATGGATTGGGAACACCAGTTATTAACTAGCAAGTACAAAGACCCTCAACAAGTAGTGGCATGGTGTGGCTAGCGTGCACAATGACCAACTAAAGGATGCATTTGTCACTGACTATGACCAAAGAAGTCCACTATGTGTGGTCAACATTGACAACTCATAACACGAGTCACAAATGGTCAGAGGGAGAGACAGTGGTTTGGAAACCCTGTGTATCAACTAGAAAAGACAAAGAACTTCAATATTCAGTGGCACAGTGTAGCTATTATGCTCACCGAACAACTAGACTACGCATATGTCACTGACCATGGCCAAAGAGTTTCAATATGGGTGGTCAACGTTCACAATCCATAACACGAGTCACAATTGGTCAGAGGGGGAGACAATGGTTTTGGAATATTAGTTTTCATCTAGCAAGTACAACGACCTTCAATAAGTAGTAGCACGGTGTGGCTACCATGCACAATGACCGAGGAAAGTAGGCATATGTGCTGCCTTTGACCAAAGAAATCCACTGTCTGTGGTCAACGTTCACAACTCATAATACGAGTCACAAATGGTCAGAGGGGGAAACAATGGTTTGTGAACACCAGGTATCAACTAGTAAGCACACGGACCTTCAATAAGTAGTGGCATGGTGTGGCTACCACGTACAATGACCAACCAAAGAAGGCATGTGTCACTGACCATGACCAAAGAATGTTGCTATGTGTGGTCAACGTTGACAACTCATAACATGAGTCACAAATGGTCAGAGGGGGAAACAATGGTTTGTGAATACTAGTTATCAATTAGCAAGTACAAAGACCTTCAATATGTAGTGGCATAGTGTGGCAACCATGCACAGTGACCAACCAAAGTTTGCATATGCCACTGACCATGACCAACAAATTCACTTCATGTGGTCAACGGTGACAGCTTACAACAAGAGTCACACATGATCAGAGGGGGTAACAATGGTTCGAAAGCATTGGCTATCAACTAGAAAGCACAAAGACCTTCAGTACGTAGTGATTTAGAGTGGCAACCATGTTCACTGACAAACCAAAGTACGCATATGCCACTAAGCACGACCAAACGAATTTCACAGTATGTGGTCAACGTTGAAAACTCATAACACGAGTCACAAATGGTCAGAGGGGGAAACAATGGGTTGGGAACACTAGATATCAACTGGTAAGTACAAAGACCTTCAACACGTAGTGGCACGGTGTGGCTAGCATGCACAGTGACCAACCAAAGGATGCATATGTCGCTGACTATGACCGAAGAAGTCCACAATGTGTGGTCAACATTGACAATTCATAACACGAGTCACAAATGGTCAGAGGGAGAGACAATGGTTTACGAACCCTATGTATCGACTAGAAAGGACAAAGAGCTTCAATACGTTTTGGCCTCGTGTGGCTACTATGCACACCAAACAACCAAACTAGGCATACGTGACTGACCATGACCAAAGCATTTCAGTATGGGTGATCAATGTTCACAACCCATAACAGGAGTCAGAAATGGTGAGAGAGGGAAACAATGGTTTTGTAATACTAGTTTTCAACTAGCAAGTACAACAACCTTCAAGAAGTAGTAGCACGGTGTGGCTACCATGCACAATGACCAACCAAAGTAGGCATATGTACTGCCTTTGACCAAAGAAATCAGCTGTGTGTGGTCAACGTTGACAACTCATAATACGAGTCACAAATGGGCAGAGGGGGAAACAATGGTTTGGGAACACCAAGCATCAACTAGGAAGCACAGGGACCTTCAATAAGTAGTAGCACGTGTTGACATGGTGTGTCCCTTGCCATGAGTGCCGTTGAGTGTACTTCCTGGTTCCACCACTGAGGAGTGGTCAAACACCTGATCTGACTTTAGATTTGGATTCCTTGGAACTGTTCTATACAGGATCGGGCTTTGAATTGCTCAATTTGAGTGAGTATTCAGAACGTTAGCCTAGCCCAAAAACCGGGTGTGTGGGGGGGTGGAATCTGGTACCCTCCATGGGTGGCGGGATAATCCACCACCAGTGATCAGAGTTCAACTCCAGCAGGCTCCAAATGCATCAGGGCCATAAAGGAAGCTACCAGAGAGTTCTCGTTGACCAGGGTGAATTTCTCCTCGACTTTTGGGCGAAGGAAGGCACTCCGACAAGTCAACTTCAACGGCCGTAGCAAAGGCTCTACTGCTCCGATTTGGACGTGTTTGGATGCGTTGGAAAGCTTAGATCGGGCTATAAGGATCTGATGTTATCTTTTTATGCTAAGTAACAAAAACGTGTTTCGATTCAGTTCTACTCAATGTTACGTGTTCTACCCTCTCACATCCGTGATCCTTATGCTTCACACTCTTCACTAAAGGTGTCCATTAGCTGCCCCAAACACTGGTAGTGTGGATCAGCAAGAGCTAGGCATCCTTGAGGGTGCCTTCACACCCACAAGAGCTAACAAAGGATTATGGGCCCACTTGCCTAGAAGGACCCTAGCTCTACAGCATTCACGCTACCGCCGCGCGCCATGGCACCAACCGAGAAAGAGAGCATCGGCGTCTCCAGGTTTGATGGGCTTGGCTTCCACCTTTGGAGGTGGGATTTTGAGGTCTTCCTCAATGACAAGGGCCTGTTTGAGCTGGTCAAGGGTGAAGAAACTGCCCCTCCGGATACGGAGACGCCGGAGGAAGTGGAAGCGTACAAGAAGAGCAGCAAAAAGGCGCTTGCTTTGTTGGTGTATGCGCTTGCTCCGACGCAGTGCTCCCTCATTCAAGGATGCACGGAGGCCGCGGAGGCCTGGAAGAAACTCTGCACCATCTACCAGTCCACCAACCTTTCTAATCAGCTCTTTGTCTTCAAGAGGCACGTCACCCTCCGAGGCAACGAAGGCGACAATATCATGGAGATCCTGCAGCAGATTGAGTTCTTGACTGCCGAGTGCGTAGCCACTGGGTGGAAGGTCTACCCTCAGCTGCAAGCCATGATCCTCCTCCTGGCCTTGCTGGACCGTTGGAGTCCCATGATCACCATCGTAGGCGGCTGGTCTGCCGATGAGCTAAAATATCCAAAGGTGGCTGAGTACGTCCGCAATGAATGGATGCGGCGTGGTGGGAGAGAGAGTGGCACAATATCGAGTTCCGGCTATGCCGTTCGTCCTCAAGGTGGAGGGGGAGGCAAGAAGGGGAATGGTGCAAATCAGGACACCAAGAAAGGTGACAAGACGGGGGAGTGCTACAACTGTGGCAAACAGGGCCACTACGCACGCGACTGTCCCAACAAGAAGTCGGACCAGCCCGGGAAGGGCAGGAAGAAGGCCATCCAAGCCATGATGGCCAGGGAGTCTACCGACTTGACGGATCCGGACGTCACGGTGATTGACTCCGGATCAGGCCGCCACACACAATGCAACCGGGCGGCATTCGTCACCTACGGCGCCACTGAATGGCGCATGTCAGTCACCAACGGCAAAACGGAGTTGGCCGCAGGCAAAGACAATGTTCGCATTGAGTCAGTGGTGAACGGGAAAATCATTTCGTGTACCATCTACGACATGCTTCACATATCCAACTTTGGGCAAATGTGCTGTCAATGAGCCGCCTTACTGACAAGGGGCTCGAGGTGCTCTTCAACAAGAAGGATGCTATCATCCCGACTGAGGGGAACGACGAGGTGATTGCACGTGGCAAGAGGGAGGAGGACCAGTACCTTTTCCATACCAAGGTTCTTGCCGATGCGGTGAGGACTGACGCCGCTAACCTCGTGACGAAGGATGAAGGGGACCTGGACCTGTGGCATCGCCGGTTGTGCCACGTCGCTCCCTCAACAGTGAGGGACATGGCAAAGAAGGAAGTGGTGCAGGTTCTTGAGGTCAAGAGCCTTGATGCAGCCAAGGACGCCGTGTGCGAGCCGTGCGTGGTCGGCAAAGCGACACGGCAGCCGTTTGCATGAAAGGGGACGCGTGCATCGGCAAAGATGGAGGTAGTGCACACCGATGTGTGTGGACTGTTCGAGCCCTCCATTGGTGGGACGTGCTACTTTGTCACCTTCATCGATGACCACAGCCGCAAACTCTACCTCTACATCATTAAGAGGAAGAGCGATGTCTTGTCGTGCATGCAGGAAATTGTGGAGGCTGTGGAGCGGCAAACAGAGTTGAAGGTCCAGGCGTTCCGGAGTGACAATGGCGGCGAGTACGTGTTGTACTGAGGGTGAGTGTGCACCCTGGAGGGTCCCTAGCAATGGCTGTTTTACACCACCAACTGTTTTTGGAGAGACTGAAACTGTGGAGGCAACTGGATCCAAGGATGGCAAAATCTGGTCAGAGAGTGAGGCAATAGTTTTGGCCTTGAACACTTGATCAAGGCTCACAAGCAGTGGCATTTTATATCCACTGATCTAAGCTTTCCAGAACACCAAAGCATGCCAGATTTGGAGCTTCCTAGCAGATTCTATGGCTTCTAGAGTGCTCCTTGGTAGGCTGTTCTTTTCCCACCTAGGAAGGCATCCCTTCTCTCCTCTAGAAGCTTCTGCCCCTTCCTAGATTCCTCAGCTTGCTTCTAGTAGGAGGGAAGGTGTCCAGAAGACCAAGACACCTCTAGATGCCTTGTAGGACAAGTCACCCCTTCTAGAAGGTGTGCCACCTTCCTGGACCCTCACCTGGCCTTCTAGAAACTTAAAGAGGAACTCTAGAGGTTGAGCTAGCTTCCTGGCATCTATTTTCCACCTCCCTTGAGGCAGGACAGAAGTTCATCTTGTGGGACTTGAACCCGGGCCCCTGCCTCTAGAGGTGGACACCATTAACCACTAAGCCACTAAGGCTTGTCTTTTTGGTGTTCCTTTTTGGAGTCACTCCTGCCATGGTGAGGAGCAT
>SZWC01000552.1:81600-92879 GCA_023375785.1 Penium margaritaceum | reverse complement strand
CTGGATAGAGCCACACTGTCCTGCTTCCGGCTTGCCCAAGACACCGCTGCACCACCAAGCACAAAAACATAGCCTGATGTTGACTTGCGGTCATCAACGTCACCTGCCCAGTCAGCATCAGAGTAGCCAACCAACTCGAGGGAGTCAGTCCGCGCTCCCCCTCCAAACACAAGTCGCGAATGTGTCGTTGCCTTCAAGTAGCGGAGGATTCTCTTCACCGCTTGCCAATGTAGCGGCCCCGGATCAGCAACATAGCGGCTCACTTGTCCTTCAGCAAAGGCAAGGTCAGGCCGCGTCGCCACCATGGCATACATTATGCTGCCAACTGCGGACTGGTACGGTACTCCAGCCATCTCCGCCTTCTCGTCCTCCGTGCTCGGGCCCATGCTCAAGCTCAGCTCACATGTCGTTGTCATAGGTGTGCCGATGGGGTTGCACTCCTCCATGTTGTAGCGGCGGAGCACCTCCTGCACATATTTTTCTTGACCCATCTCCAGCGTGCGTGCTTTGCGGTCCCTCTTGATGGCGATGCCAAGGTAGTACTCAAGCTCGCCCATGTCTGTCATCTTGAACCGGCCGCCAAGTTGTTGCTTCAGGCTCTTGAGCTCCCCCTCATCCGAAGACACAAGGATGAGGTCATCCACGTAGAGGATGACAATTTGGTGGAGTCCTGGCTGATTATGCACGTACACACTGTGATCAGCCTCGCAGCGCTTGAAGCCAAGCTCACCCATGAAACTATCCATCTTGAGGTACCACATGAGCGGAGCTTGCTTCAGTCCATAGAGCGCCCTGCGAAGCCGGCACACCTTCCTTTGCGGCGCATCCACCCCCTCCCGCACCTCCATGTATACTTCCTTGTCCAGGTCGCCATTGAGGAATGCGGTTTTCACGTCCATTTGGTGGATTTCGTAGTCGCGTGCCGCTGCCACCGAGAGGATAGTACGGATGGAGCAAACATCGAGTCGCCAGATCCGCCAGAGCGGAGTTTCCATTATCTGGCGGCTCGTCAGCGCCTCCCGGCGCCGCACTTGGACATGCGGAGGGGCAATTTTTCAACATTCTCCCCCTTGCACCTTCCATTCCCGCTGCTCCTGCTTGCTCTCACTCATCTTCCGCTGCGCCCTCCAGCCCATCATAGCTGGTAATCCCAAGTCCGGCCACGCTCATTGCGTGCCGGTCCGCGGGTTGCGCTTTGGTCAAGCAATTCGCAAGCATGCTGTGCGTGCTGTAGTGCTGCAGCACCACCTGCCCCTTCTCGACCATGTCCCGTGCGTAGTGATAACGCACGTCAATGTGCTTCGTCCTCCTGTGCTGCGTCGGGTTCTTGGTCAGGAAGATGGAGCCGGTGTTGTCCTCGTGCACCACCGTAGGCTCGAGCTGCGGCACGCCTAGCTCCCCCAGCAACCTGCGGAGCCACACCAAGCAAATGTCGAGTCGCCAGATCCGCCGGAGCGGAGTTTCCATTATCTGGCGGCTTGTCAGCGCGTCCCGACGCCGCACTTGGGCATGTGGAGGGGCAATTTTTCAACATATGCAACCACTTGCAATCACTCGCAACCATTCGCAACCACTTGCAACCACACAAAACCACTCGCAACCACTCACAACCACTTGCAACCACTCGCAACCACTCTTAATCACTCGCAACCACTCGCAACCACTTGCAACTACTCGCAACCACTCGCAACCATTCGCAACCACTCGCAACCAATTGCAACCACTTGCAACCACTTGCAACCACTGGCAACCACAGGTAGCCACTCGTAACCACTCGCAAGCATTCGCAACCACTCGCAGCCACACGCAACCACTTGCAACCACTTGCAACCACTCGCAACCGCTCGCAACGAGTCACAACCACTTGCAACCACTTGCAACCACTCGGAACCACACAAAACCACTCGAAATCACTTACAACCACTTGCAGCCACTCGCAACCACTCGCAACCACTCACAACAACTTGCAACCACTCGCAACCACTTGCAACAATTTGCAATCACTCGTAACCACTCGCAACCACTGGCAACCACTGGCAACCACTCACAACCACTCGCAACCACTTGCAACCACTCGCAACCACTTGCAACAATTTGCAATCACTCGTAACCACTCGCAACCACTGGCAACCACTGGCAACCACTCACAACCACTCGCAACCACTCGCAACCACTTGCAACCACTCGCAACAACGCGCGAGCACTCGCAACCACTCGCAATGTCTCGCAACCACTCGCGACCAATCGCGACCACTCACAAGCACTCGCAACCTATCGCAACAACACCCAACCACTTGCAACCATTCGCAGCCACTCGCAGCAACTCGCAACCACGTGCAACCACTGGCAACCACTTGCAACCACTCGCAACAACTCGTAATCACTCACAATCACTTGCAACCACTCACAACCACTCGCAGCCACTCGGAACCACTCGCAACCACTCGCAACCACTCCCAACAACTCGCAACCAATGAAAACCACTGGCAGCCCCTCGCAACAACTCGCAACCACTTGCAACCAATTGCAACCACTCGTAACCACTCGCAACCACTCTCAACCACTCACAACCACTAGCAACCACTCGCAACTATTCGCAACAACTCGCAACCACCAGCAACCACTCTCAACCACTTGCAACCACTTGCAACCACTCGCAACCAATCGCAACAACTGGCAACCACTCGCAACCACTTACAACCACTCGCAACCAATCGTTACCACACGCAATCATTCCCAACCACTCGCAACCACTCGTAACCACTCGCAACCACTCGCAACAACTTCAAGCCACTCATAACCACTCGCAACCACTTGCAACTACTCACAACCACTCACAACCACTCGCAACCACTTGCAACCACTCGCAACCACTCACAACCGCTCGCAACCAATGGCAACCGCTCGTAACCACTCGCAACCACTCGCAACCACTCGCAGCCACTTGCAACCACTCGCAACCACTCACAACCGCTCGCAACCAATGGCAACCGCTCGTAACCACTCGCAACCACTCGCAACCACTCGCAGCCACTTGCAACCACTCGCAACCACTCACAACCGCTCGCAACCAATGGCAACCGCTCGTAACCACTCGCAACCACTCGCAACCACTCGCAGCCACTTGCAACCACTCGCAACCACTCACAACCGCTCGCAACCAATGGCAACCGCTCGTAACCACTCGCAACCACTCGCAACCACTCGCAACCACTCACAACCACTCGCAAGCACAGGCTACCTCTCGTAACCACTCGCAACCACTTGCAACCACTCGCAGCCACTCGCAACCAGTTGCAACCACTCGCAACCACTCCCAACCAGTCACAACCACTTGCAACCACTTGTAACCACTCGCAACCACTCGCAACAACCCACAACCACTCGCAACTACTCACAATCACTCACAACCACTCGCAACCACTTGCAACTACTCACAACCAATCGCAACCACTCGCAACCACTCGCAACCACTTGCAACTGCTTGCAACTGCTAGCAACCGCTTACAACCGCTCGCAACCGCTCGCAATCACATGCAAGGACTCGCAACCGCTCGAATCGGCTCGCACTGCTCACAACCTCTCGCAACCACTTGCAACCACTCGCAACCACTCGCAACCACTTGAAACCACTCGCAACCACTTGCAATTACTCACAACCACTAGAAACCACTGGCAACTACTAGTAACTACTCGCAACCACTCGCAAGCACTTGCAACTGCTCGCAACCACTCACAACCACTCACAACCACTCGAAACCACTTGCAATCACTCACAACCACTCGCAACCACTCCGACCACTTACAACCACTTGGAACCACTCGCAACCACTCGCAACCACTCATAACCACTCCCAACAACTTACAAGAACTCGCAACCACTCGTCACCACTTGCGACCACTCCCAGGCACTCGCAACCACTCGTAACCAATGGCAACCACTGGCAACCACTCCTAACCACTCGAAACCACTCGCATCCACTCGTAACCACTCGCAACCACTCACAACCACTCGCAATCACTTGAAACTACTCGCAATCACTCGCAACCACTCACATCCACTCGTAACCACTCGCAACCACTTGCAACCACTTGCAACCATTCACAACCACTCACAACCACTCGTGACCATTTGCAACAACTTGCAACCACTCGTAACAACTCCCAGCCACTTGCAACCACTTGCAAATACTCGCAACCACTTACAACGACTCGCATCCACTCGCAACCACATGAAACCACTTGCAACCACTCGCACCCACTAGCAACCACTCGCAACCACTTGCAACCACTCCAACCACTTGAAACAACTCATAATCACTTGCAAGCACTCGTAACCACTTGCAACCACTCAGAACCACTCACAACCACTCGCAACCACTGGCAACCACTTGCAACCACTGGCAACCACTCGCGACCACTCGCAACCACTCCCAACCACTCGCAACCACTTGCAACCACCCGCGACCACTTAGGAGCACTCGAAACCTCTTGCAACCATTCGCAACCACTCACAACCACTCGCAGCCACTCGCGACCACTTGCAACCACTCGCAGCCACTCGCAACCACTCGCAACCACTGGCAACCATGTGCAACCACTTGCAACCACTCGCAACAACTCGTAATCACTCACAACCACAAGCAACCACTTGCAACCACACACAACCACTCGGAACCACTCACAACCACTTGCAACCACTCATTACCACTCGCAACTAATCGCAACCAATCGCAGCCACTCGAAACAACTCGCAACCACTCACAATCATTCACAACCACTCGCAACCACAAGCAAACACGTGCAACCATTCACAACCACTCGCAACCACTAGCAACCACTCCCAACCATTCACAATCACTCGCAACCACTGGTAATCACTCGCAACTACTCGCAACAACTCGCATTCACCCGCAACCACTCGCAACCACTCGCAACCACTCGCAACCACTTGCAGTCACTTGCAACAACTCGCAACCACTCACAGCCACTCGCAACCACTCGCAACCGCTTGCAACCGCTTACAACCACTCGCAACGACTCGCAACCACTTGCAGTCACTTGCAACCACTCGCAACCACACGCAACCACTCACAACCACTCGCAACCACTCGCGACCACTCGCAACCAATTGCAACCACTCACAACTACTCTTAACCACTCGCATTGACTCGTAACCACTCACAACCACTCGCAACGACTCGCAACCACTTGTTATCACTCCCAAACACTCGCAACCACTCGCGACCACTCCCGACCACTTGCAACCAATCGCAACCAATCGAAACCCATCGTAACCACTCACAACCACTCGCAACCACTTGCAACCACTTGCAACCACATAAAACCACTCGCAACCACTCCCAACCACGCAAAACCACTCGCAACCACTTGCAACCGCTCGCGACCACTCGCAACCACTTGCAACCACTCGCAACCACTCACAACCACTCGCAACCACTCGCTACCACTCGCAACCACTCGCAACCACTCACAACCACTCGCAACCACTTGCAACCACTCGCAACCACTCACAACCACTCGCAACCACTCGCTACCACTCGCAACCACTCGCAACCACTCACAACCACTCGCAACCACTCACAACAACTCACAACAACTCCCAACCACTCGCAACCACTCGGAGCCACTCACAACCACTCATGACCACTCGCAACCACTCGCATCCACTCACAGCCACTTGCAACTACTCGCAACCACTCGCAACCTCTCACAACCAGTCACAGCCACTTGCAACCACTCGTAACCACTCGTAACCACTCACAACCACTCGCAACCACTCACGACCACTGGCAACCACTCGCAACCACTTGCAACCGCAGGCAACCACTCGCAACCACTCGCAACCACTTGCAACCACTCGCAACCACTCTCAACCACTGGCAACCACTGGCAACCACTTGCAACCACTCGCAACCACTTGCAACCGCTCGCAACCGCTCGCAACCGCTTGCAACCGCTTACAACCACTCGCAACCGCTTGCACGCGCTCGCAACCACTCCCAACCGCTCGTCACCACTTGCAACCACTCCCAACCAATTTAAACCACTCGCAACCACTCGCAACCACTCACAACCACTAGTAATCACTCGCAACCGCTAGCAACCACTCGCAACCACTCACAACTACTCGCAACCACTCACAACCACTCACATCCAATCACAACCACTCGCAACCACTTGCAATCACTCACAACAACTCGCAACCAATCCGACCATTTGCAACCACTTGCAACCACTCATAACAACACACAATCACTTGCAAGCACTCACAACTACTCGTTACCACTCGCAACCACTCCCAACCACTCGCAACCACTTGCAATCACTCGCAACCACTGGCAACCACTCCAAAACACTCACAACCACTTGCAACCACTTGCAACCACTTGCAACCACTCGCAACGACTCCCAACCTTTCACAACTACTCGCAACCACTCATAACCACTCCCAACAATTCGCAACCACTTGCAACCACTAACAACCACTCGAAAAAGCTCGTAATCACTCGCAACCACTCGCAACCACTCGCAATCCCTCGCGACCACTCACAACCACTCGTAACCACTCGCAACCACTTGAAACCACTCACAACCACTCCCGACCACTCGCAACCACTCGCAACCACTTACAACCACTCGGAACCACTCACGATCACTAACGACCATTTACGAGCACTTGCAACCTCTCGCAACCATTCGTAGCCACTCGCAACCACTCGCAACCATGTGCAACCACTCGCAACCACTTGCATTCACTCGCAACTACTTGCAACACTTGCAACCACTTGCAACCACCTGCAACCACTCACAACAACTGGTAATCACTCACAACCATTCGCAACCACTCGCAACCACTCACAACCACTCGTAACCACTCGCAACCACTCGCAACCACTCACAACCACTCACAACCAATCGCAACAACTCGCAGCAACTTGCAACAACTCGCAACCACTCGCAACCAATTGCAACCACTCAAAACCACTCACAACCACTTGTAACCACTAGCAACCACTCGCAATTACTCGCAACAACTCGCAACCACCCGCAACCACTCATAACCACTTAAAACCACTTGCAGTCACTTGCAACAACTCATAACCACTCGCAACCACTCGCAACCACATGCAACCACTTGCAACCATATGCAATCACTCACATCCAATCGCAACCACTCACAACCACTTGCAACCACACAAAAGAACTCCTAACCAATCACAACCATTCGCAACCACTTGGAACCACTCATAACCACTCACAACCACTCGCAATGACTTGCAACCACTCACAACGACTCACAACCACTCGCAACCACTCGTAAGCACTCACAACCACTCGCAACCACTCGCAACCACTCGGGACCACTCGCGACCAGTCACGGCCAATCGCAACCATTTAAAACCAATCGTTACCACTCGCAACCACTGGCAACCACTCGCAACTACTTACAACCACTTGCAACAACATAAAACCACTCACAACAACTCGCAACCACTCACAACCACTCGCAACCACTCGCAACCACTCACAACCACTCGCAACAACTCGCAACCACTCGCAACCACTCGGAACCACTCGCAACCACTCGGAACCACTCGCAACCACTCGGAACCACTCGCAACCACTCGGAACCACTCGCAACCACTCGCAACCACTCGGAACCACTCACAACCACTTGCAACCACTCACAACCACTCGCAACGAATCGCAACCACTCGCAGCCACTCGCAACAACTCGCAACCACTCACAACCATTCACAACCACTCGCAACCACAAGCAACTACTCGTAACCATTCACAACCACTCGCAACTACTAGCAACCATTTACAACCATTCACAACCACTCGCAACCACTAGCAATCATTAACAACTTCTCGCAAGAACTCGCAACCACCCGCAACCACTCGCAAGCACTCGCAACCACTCGCAGTCACTTGCAACAACTCGCAACCAGTCACAGCCACTCGCAACCACTTGCAACCACTCGCAACCATACGCAACCACTCACAACTACTCGCAGCCACCCACAACCACTTGCAACCACAAAAAACCACTTGTAATCACTCGCAACCAATCGCAACCAATTGCAACCACACGCAACCACTCTTAACCACTCGCAACGACTCGCAACCAATCACAACCACTCGCCACCACTCGTAATCACTTGCAACCACTTGCAACCACTCGCAACCACTCGCAACCACTCGCAACCACTCGCTACCACTCGCGACCACTGGCGACCACTTGCAACAAATCGCAACCAATCAAAACCAATCGTAACCACTCACAACCACTCACTACCACTTGCAACCACTTGCATCCACATAAAACCACTCGCAACCACTCACAAGCACTCAAAACCACTCGCAACCACTTGCAACCCCTTGCAGCCACTCGCAACTACTTGCAACCACTTGCTACCACTCGCAACCACTCGCAACCACTCGCTACCACTCGCAACCACTCGCAACCACTTGCAACCATTCGCAACCACTCACAACCACTCACAACAAGTCGCAACCACTCGCAAGCACTCGCAACCACTCGCGGCCACTTGCAACCACTCGCAACCACTCGCAACCACTCTCAACCACTCACAACCACTCACAGCCACTTGCAACCACTCGTAACCACTCGTAACCACTCACAATCTCTTGCAACCACTCACAACCACTTGCAACCACTTGTAACCACTCGCAGCCACTTGCAACCACTCGGCACCACTTGTGACCACTCGCGACCAGTCGCGAGCACTTGTAACCACTCGCAGCCACTTGCAACCACTCGGCACCACTTGTGACCACTCGCGACCAGTCGCGAGCACTTGTAACCACTCGCAGCCACTCGCAACCACTCGTAACAACTCGTAATCACTTGCAACCACTCGCCACCACTCACAACCACTCTTAACCACTCACAACCACTCGCAACAACTCGTAATCACTCGCAACCACTCACACCACTCACAACCACTCGCAACCACGCGCAACCACTCGCAACCACTGGCAACCACTCGCAACCTCTCACAACTACTCCCAACAACTCATAACCACTCCCAACCATTCGCAACCACTTGCTACCACTCGCAACCACTCGTAACAACTCGTAATCACTTGCAACCACTCGCAACCACTCGCAACCACTCGCGACCACTCACAACCACTTGTAACCACTCACAACCACTTGCAACCACTCACAACCACTCGCGACCACTCGCAACCACTCGCAACTACTCGCTACCACTTGCGACCACTCAGAACAAGTCGTGATCACTAACAACCACTTACGAGCACTTGCAAGCTCTCGCAACCACTCGCAGCCACTCGCAACCACTCGCAACCACTTGCAACCACTTGTAACCACTTGCTTTCACTCGAAACTACTCGCAACCACTTGAAACCACTTGTAACCACTTGCAACCATTCGCAACAACTGGTAATCACTCACAACCATTCACAACCACTCGCAACCACTCGCAACAACTCGCAACCACTCGCAACCACTCCCAACCACTCGCAACCACTTGCAACCACTCGCAACCACTTGCAGCCAATTGCAACCACTCGAAACCACTTCCAACCACCCGCAACCGCTAGCAACCACTCGCAACTACTCGCAACAACTCACAACAACCCGCAACCACTCGCAACCATTTGCAACCACTTGCAGTCACTTGCAACAACTCATAACCACTCACAACCACTCGCAACCACATGCAACCACTTGCAACCATACGCAATCCCTCACAACCACTCGCAACCACTCCCAACCACTTGCAACCACACAAAACAACTCCTCACCACTCGCAACCACTCGCAACCCCTTGGAACCACTCCCAACCACTCACAACCACTCGTAACGACTCGCAACCACTCACAACAAATCACAACCACTCGCAACCACTTGTAATCACTCGCAACCACTCGCAACCAGTCGCGACCACTCGGGACCACTCGCGACCAGTCACGACCAATCACATCCATTCAAAACCAATCGTGACCACTTGTAACCACTCGCAACCACTCGCAACCACTTGCAACCACTTGCAACAACATAAAACCACTCGCAACAACTCGCAACCACTCACTACCACTCGCAACCACTTGCAACCACTCACAACCACTGGCAACAACTTGTAATCAGTTGCAACCACTCGCAACCACTTGCAACCACTCACAACCACTCGGAACCACTCACAACCACTTGCAACCACTCGCAACCACTCGCAACTAATCGCAACCATTCGCAGCCACTCGCAACAACTCGCAACCACTCACAACCATTCACAACCACTCGCAACCACAATCAACCACTCGCAACCATTCACAACCACTCGCAACCACTAGCAACCACTCGCAACCATTCACAACCACTCGTAACCACTAGCAATCACTTGCAACTACTCGCAACAACTGGCAAACACCCGCAACCACTCGCAACCACTCACAACCACTTGCAGTCACTTGCAGCAACTCGCAACCACTCACAGCCAATCGCAACCACTTGCAACCACTAGCAACCATACGCAACCACTCACAACCACTCGCAGCCACTCACAACCACTTGCAACCAGACAAGACAACTCGCAACCACTTGCAACCACTCGCAACCGATTGTAACCACTGGCAACCACACTTAACCACTCGCAACGACTCGCAACCAATCACAACCACTCACAACCACTTGCAACCACGTGTAATCACTCGCAACCACTCGCAACCACTCGCGACCACTCGTGACAACTTGCGACCAATCGCAACCACTCGAAACCTATTGTAACCACTCACAACCACTTACAACCACTTGCAACTACTTGCAACCACAAAAGACAACTCGCAACCACTCGCAACCACTCAAAACCACTCGCAACCACTTGCAACAGCTCGCAACCACTCGCAACCAGTTGCGACCACTCGGAACCACTCGCAACACCTGGCTACCACTCGCAACCACTCGCAACCAATCGCAACCAATCGCAACACCTCACAAAAACTCACAACAACTCGCAACCACTCGCGACCACTGGCAGCAACTCGCAACCACTCACAGCCACTCGCAACCACTCGCAACCACGCGCAGCCACTTCAAACCACCCGCAACCACTCGCAACCACTCGAAACCACTCGCAACCACTTGCAACCTCTTGCAACTGCTCGCAACCACTTGCAACCGCTTGCAACCGCTTGCAACCTCTCGCACCCACTCGCAACCGCTCCCAACCGCTCGTAACCACTCGCAACCACTCGCAACCACT
>SZWC01000552.1:45732-77459 GCA_023375785.1 Penium margaritaceum | reverse complement strand
GCAACCACTCGCAACCACTTGCAACCACTCGCAACCACTCGCAACCACTCGCAACCACTCGCAACCACTCGCAACCACTCGCAACCACTCGCAACCACTCGCAACAACTTACAACCACTCACAACCACTCGCAAGCACTGTGCAAGCACTCGCAATCACTCGCAATTATTCGCAACCACTTACAACCACTCGCTACCACTTGCAACCACTCGCAACCACTCGCAACGACTCGCAACCACTCACAACCTCTCACAACCACTCGCAAGCACTTGCAATCACTCCCCCTAGTTGTGCCCTACTTGTGCCCTACTTATGCCCTAGTTGCGTCCAACTTGCGCCCTAGTTGTGTCCTCCTTGGGCCCTAGTTACTCTCTAGTTGCTCATCTGTAGGGCACTAGCTACATCCTAGCTGCACCCTTGTTGTGCCCTAGTTGCGCCCTACTGACATCCTACTTACGTCCTACGTACGCCCTAGTTGCACCCAAGTTGCACTCTAGTTGCGTCCTACATACGCCTCAGTTGGTCACGAGCTACGCCCTAGTTGCGCCCTAGTTCCGCCCTAGTTGCGTCCTAGTTGCGCCCTACTTGTGCCTTACTTGTACCCTAGTTACGTCCCAGTTGTGCCCTACTTGTGTCCTACTTGCGCCCTAGTTGCGGCCTAGTTGTACCCTAGTTGCATCCAAGTTGCATCCTTGTTGCGTTCTACTTGTGCCCTAGTTGCGCCCTAGTTGTACCCTAGTTGTGCCCTAGTTGCACCCTAGTTGCGCCCTCATTGCGCCCTAGGTGCACCCTACTTGCATCCTAGCTACGCCCGACTTGAACCCTAGTTGCGCGCAACAAGGGTGAAACTAGGGTGCAACTAGAGCTCAAGTAGGACGCAAGAAGGACGCAACTCGGGCGCAACTAGGGTGCAACTAGGACATGACTAGGGCGTAAGTAGGGTGGAAGTAGGGTGCAACTAGGGTGCAACTAGGGCGCAACTAGGGCGTAGCCAGTGCCCGACTGAGGCGCAACTAGGGCGCATGTCGGACGCAAGTAGGACGCAAGTAGAGCGCAACTAGGGTGCAAATAGGATGCAAGTAGGGTGCAACTAAGGTGTAATTAGGACGCAACAAGTTGCACCCTAGTTGTGCCCTAGTTGTGCAAATTGGGCGTAAGTAGGACACAAGTAGGGCGCAACTATGGCGCAAGTAGGATGCAAGTAGGGTGCACTTAAGGTGCAATTAGGATGCAACTAGTTGCACCCTAGTTGAGCCCTAGGACGTAGCTAGTGCCCAACTAAGGTGCAACTAGGGCGCAATTAGGGAGCAAGTAGGGTGCAACTAGGGTGTAACTAGGGTGCAAGTAGGACACAATTCGGACGCAACTAGGGTGCAACTAGGGCATAACTAAGGCGCAACTAGGGCACAACTAGGACGTAATTAGGGTGCAACTAAGGAAAAACTAGGATGCAACTAGGGTATAACTAGGGTGCAACTGGGGTGCACGTAGGGCACAAGTAGGGCGCAACTGGGGGCGCAACTAAGGCGCAAGTAGGATGCAAGTAGGGCTTTACTAGGGAGCAACTAGGGTGCAACTGTGGCACAACTAGGGCGCAGCTAGAGCGTAGCTCGTTCACAACTGAGGCGCACCTAGGACACAACTAGGGTGCAACTGGGGCGCAACTAGGGCACAAGTAGGACGTAAGTATGTCGTAAGTAGGGTGCAACTAGAGAACAACTAGGGTGCAACTAGGGCGTAAGTAAGGCACAAGTAGGGTACATGGAGGACGCAACTGGGGCGCAAGTAGGGTGAAAGCAGGGTGCAACTAGGACGCTACTAGGACACAACTAGGGCGCAACAAGGGCGCAATGATCATTTTTCAACTAGGCCGTAACTAGTGTCCAACTGAGGCGCGACTAGGGGGTAACTAGGGCGCAGATAGGAAGCAAGTAGGGTGAAACCATGGTGCAACTAGGGCGCAACTACGGCATAGCTAGTGTCCAATTGAGGTAGAACTAGGGCGCAACAAGGGCGCAACTACGAAACAAGTAGGGCGCAAATAGGGTGCAAATAGGGCGTAACTAGGGCACAACTAGGGCGCAACTAGGGCATAGCTAGTGCCCAAATGAGGCACAACTAGGGCCCAACTAGGGCGCAAGAAGGGTGCAACTAGGGCGCATCTAGGGCGCAACTAGAACCCAAGAAGGGTGCAAGTAGGGTACAACTAGGGCGCAACTAGGGTGTAAGTAGGGTGCAAGTAGGGCGCAAAGTATGTAGCGAGTAGGGTGTTGCTTCGCGGATGGGAATAAAGTAGTGGTGGTAGTAGGTGTTAATGCAAGAGGGCCGCGACGCAGCGGGGGAGGGTGTAACGGACTATATAATGTGCTTAGTTGCATCAGTGTGGTGTTGAGATTCGGGCTTGTGGACTTGTGTTCAGTTGACATGAGTTAATCAAGCTAATTGCCTCACAACCTTAGCTCACTCTTTCCTTCATCTCAGCACTCCGTCACCATGGAATCCGCAAGTGAATCCGAGGACTCCAAAGATGACAAAAGGAGTTCCGCGGAACCACTCACAAGACTGGCCTGACACATGTGAAGAGCGCGGAAGAGTGCCCAAGTGACCGCGGAAGTGGATGGGTAGGCCTTGGACGACTCTCAAGAAAGCGGAAGGAAGGGCATTGGGCCTCCGCCGCGTGATTTCTGCGTCTCTGTCTTGGTTCCGCGGATCTGCCATGTTCTATGCATTAGCGGAGTGATGGAATCTGCAATAAGGGTGTTGCCAAAGTGACTACAGGGTGGGACTGCGGAATGGGCCTGTTTTAGGGGTCTAGAGGGTGCCAAATCCGTGGAAAAGGGGCTGCAGAAAGTGGGCCATGTGTGTATCCGCGGAATTGCCATGTTGGAGACACTAGGGGCGAAGCCGAATCCACGGAAAAGGGGCTGCAAAAGTGGGCCATGTGTATACCCGCGGAATTTCCATGTAAGGGACACTAGGGGGAAGCCGAATCCGCAGAAAAGGGGCTGCAAAAGTGGGCCATGTGTGTACCCGCGGAATTGCCATGTAAGGGACACTAGGGGGAAGCCAAATCCGCAGAATAGGGGTGCTCCGGGAGGGGGTGATGGAGTTCCGCGGAATTGCCATGTCAGAGGGGTGATGTGAAGGGAGGAAAGACCACGTGTGAGTGATCAATTGTGACATTGTGTCATGGTGAATGTGGAATGAAGTCTTATGGTGTGCTTCCTCCTTGCTCGTCGCACCGCCTCCCGCCACTTCTTGGTCTTCGTGCCTTGTGGTTCCCGCCATTCTTGGTCCGGTTGTCTTCCCTCGTCTTGTACAACACTTCCGCACCTTGTGTGACCCTTCCCTTTGTCTGCACCACTTGTGCCTCTTGTTCCGCCCTCCCACGCCTCTCCTGTAAACACCAAATCCGCGGATACACATGGAGGCCTCTTTCCGCACCCCTATTGTCCACACAAGTGACTCCAACTCCATCAGAAATATGGCAAATCCGCAGGTCAACATCATGGCCGCTTTCTGCCTCTTCCGCGACACTGTAACTCGCCCCTCTGTTGTTACTGGCAAGGCCATTCCGCGGGTTAGGCATCCAGCACCATTCCGCAGAACTTCCTCCTCACCTTAGCCACAAAACACCCTCCCAAACATGGCCATTCCGCTCCTGACCACCATGGCACTTTCTCATGCCCTCCGCGCACCCAAAACTTGCTCCGGTAGCATCCCAAACAACCCAAATCCGCGGCTGAATCTTGCACCATGTTTTGAGGCCTTCCGCGGACCCCAAAGTCACCCAAATTACCCTCCCTACATGCCTAATCCGCAGACACACCTCCTGCCCTTGTTTTGCCTCTTCCGCGGAACCCCTAATACGACACCATTGTTACTGAACAGCCAATTCCGCGGGTCTACCACCAAGCACAATTCCAGCCTTCTAGCCACAACACTAATCATCAACTAGAAAGTACAAATACCTTTAACAAGTAGTGGCACGGTGTGGCTAGCGTGCACACTGACCAACCAACGGATGCATACGTTGCTGACTATGACCGAAGAAGTCCACTATGTGTGGTTAACATTGACAATGGTCAAAGGAAGAGACAATGGTTTGGGAACCCTATGTATTGAACTAGCTAGGACAAAGAACGTTAATACGTAGTGGTATGGTGTGGCTAGTATGCACATTGAACAACCAAACTAGGCATATGTCACTGACCATGACCAAAGAATTCAATATGGGTGGTCAACGTTCACAACCCATAACAGGAGTCACAAATGGTCAGAGGGGGATACAATGGTCTAGGAATATGAGTTTTGAACTAGCTATTACAACAACCTTCAATAAGTAGTAGCACGGTGTGGCTACCATGCACAATGAACGACCAAAATAGGTATATGTACTGCCTTTGACCAAAGAAATCCGCTGTGTGTGGTCAACATGGACAACTCATAATACGAGTCACACATGGTCAGAGGGGCAAACAATCGTTTGGGAACACCAGGTATCAACTAGCAAGCACGAGGACCTTCAATCAGCAGTGTCACGGTGTGGCTACCATGTACAATGACCAACCAAAGTAGGCATATGTCACTGACCATGACCAAAGAATGTCACTATGTGTGGTCAACTTTGACTAGTCATAATATGAGTCACAAATGCTCAGAGGTAGAAACAATGGTTTGTGAATACTAGTTATCGACCAGCAAGTACAAAGACCATTGATATGTAGTGGCACAGTGTGGCTACCATGTACTATGACCAACCAAAGTATGCATATTTTACTGACCATGACCAACAAATTTCACTTCATGTCGTAAACATTGACAACTCACAACACGAGTCACAGATAGCTAGAGGGGGGTAACAATGGTTTGGGAACACTAGCTATCAACTAGAGAGCACAAAGACCTTCAATACGTAGTGGCATGGCGTGGCTACCATGTACAGTGACAAACCAAAACAGGCATATGTCACTAACCATGACCAAAAAAAATTCACAGTGTGTAGTCAACGTTGAAACCTCATAACACGAGTAATAAATGGTCATAGAGGGAAACAATGGGTTGGGAATACTTGTTATCATCTAGCAAGTACAAAGACCTTCAACAAGTAGTGGCACGGTGTGGCTAGCGTGCACAGTGACCAACCAAAGGATGCAGACGTCACTGACTATGACGGAAGAAGTCCACTATGTGTGGTCTACATTGACAACTCATAACACAATTCACAAATGGTCATAGGGAGAGAAAATGGGTTGGGAATCCTATGTATTGACTAGAAAGGACAAAGAACCTCAATGTTTAGTGGCACGGTGTGGCTATTATGCACACCGAATAACCAAACTAGGCATATGTCACTGACCATGACCAAAGAGTTTCAATATGGGTGGTCAACATTCACAACGCATAACACGAGTCGCAAATGGTAAGAGGGGGAAATAATGGTCTAGAAATATCATTTTTCAACTAGCAAGTACAACGACCTTTGATTTGTAGTAGCACGGTGTGGCTACCATGCACAATGACAGACCAAAGTAGGCATATGTACTGCCTTTGACCAAAGAAATCCGTCGTGTGTGGTCAACGTTGAAAACTCATAAGACGATTCACAAATGGTTAGATGGGGAAACATTGGTTTGGAAACACTAGGTATCAACTAGTAAGCATAAGGACCTTCAATAAGTAGTGGCACGGTGTGGCCAACATGTACAATGACCGACCAAAGTAGGCATATATCACAGACCATGACCAAAGAATGCTACTATGTGTGGTCAAAATTAACAACTCATAACACGAGCAAAACATGGTCAGAGGGGGAAACAATGGTTTGTGAATACTAGTTATCAACAAGCAAGTACAAAGAACTTCAATATGTAGTGGCACAGTGTAGCTCGGGCGTAGCTAGTGCTGAACTAAGGCACAGCAAAGGTGCAAGTGGGGAGTAAGTATGGTGCAACTAAGGCGCAAGTAGGACGCAATCATGGCGCAAGTAGGGTGCAGGAAGGGTGCAAGTAGGGCGCAGCTATGGGTACAACTTGAGCGCAGCCAGGCCACAACTAGGACACAAGTAGGGTACAAGTAAGGTGCAACTAGGGTGCAACTAGGGTGTAACTAGGGCACAAGTACGGCGTAGCTAGGGCGCGAGTAGGGCATAGCTAGTGCCAAGCTGAGGTGCAACTAGGGCGCAACTGGGGCGCAAGTAGGGCGCAACTAGGGCGCAAGTAGGGTGCAACTAAGACGCAAGTAGGGTGCAGTTAGGGCGCAACTAGGGCGCAACTAGGGCATAAGTAGGGTACAACTAGGGCGCAATTAGGGTGTAACTAGGGCGTAACTAGGGTGTAACTAGGGCGTGAGAAGGGCGCAAGTGGGGTACAAGTAGGACACAGCTAAGGCGCAAGCAGGTTGTAAGTAGGGAGCAACTAGGGCGTAACTAGGGTGCAACTAGGGCATAGCTAGTGCCGAACTGGGGCGCAACTAGGGCGCAACTAGGGTGCAAGTCGGGCATAGTTAGGACGCAATTAGGAAGCAAATTGGGCACAACCAGGGCGCAGCTAGGACACAACTAGGGCGTAAGTAGGATGGAATTAGGGTGCAACTAGGGTACAACTAGGACGCAACTAGGGTGTAGCTAGTGCCTGACTGAGGCACCCAAGTTGCACGCATACTTGTCCCCTACTTGCACCCTTCCTGCACCTTACTTACGCCGTGATTGCGTCCTACTTGCGCTTTGGTTGCTCCCTACTTGCACCCTATTTGCACCTTTGTTGCACCTCGGTTGAGGACTAGCTACGCCCGAGCTACGCCCTGGTTGCACCTTAGTTGTGCCCTAGTTGTGTCCTAGTTGCGCCCTACTTGCACCCTACTTGCGCCCTACTTGCGCCCTAGTTGCGCCCTGGTTGCACGCTGATTGCGCCCTAGTTGTGCCATAGTTGCACCTTAGATGGACACTAGCTAAACCCTGGTTGCCCCCTGGTTGCGCCCTATTTACACCTTAGTTGGGTACTAGCTACGCCCTAGTCGCGTCCTAGTTGTGCCCTAGTTGCACCCTAGTTGCACCCTACATGTGCCCTACTTGCGCCCAAGTTGCTCCTTAGTTCGACACTAGCTACACCCTAGTTGTGCCCTAGTTACGCCTTAGTTGCGTGCTACTTGCGCTGTAGTCGCGCCCTTGTTGTGTCCTTGTTTTGCGTCAGTTGGATACTAGCTACGTCCTACTTGCACCCTAGTTGCGCCCTAGTTGCGCCCTTGTTGCACCCTAGTTGTGCCCTAGTTACGCCCTACTTGCGCCCTAGTTGCACCCTAGTTCTACCCTAGTTGCGCCCTAGTTGCGCCTTAGTTGGGTACTAGCTATGCCCTAGTTGCATCCTAGTTTTGCCCTAGTTGCACCATACTTACGCCCTACTTGCGCCCTACTTGCGTCCTACTTGCGCCCTAGTTGCGCCCTAGTTGCGCCTCAGTTGAGCACAAGCTATGCCCTTGTTGCGTCGTAGTTGGACCCTAGTTGGGCCCTACTTACACCCTAGCTGCGCCCTTGTTATGCACTAACTACACCTTACTTGTGCCCTAGTTGCGCCCTACTTGTGCCCTCGTTGTGCCCTTCTTACGCCCTTGTTGCGCCCTAGTTGCGCCTCTGTTTAGCACTAGCTACGCCCTATTTGCGCCCTAGTTGCACCGTATTTACGTCCTATTTGTACCCTACTTACGTCCTACTTGCACCCTACTTGCGCCCTAGTTGTGCCCGACTTACGCCCTAGTTGCGCCCTAGTTGCGCCTCAGATGAGCACTAGCTATGCCCTAGTTACGGCCTAGTTGCACCTTAGTTGTGCCTTACTTGTACCCTAGTTGCACTCTAGTTGCGCCCTAGTTGCACCCTAGTTATGCCCTACTTGCATCCTTGTTGCGCCCTAGTTGCGCCATAGTTGCGTCCTAGTTGCGCCCTAGTTGCGCCCTACTTGCACCCTTGTTGTGTCCTACTTGTGCCATAGTTGCATCCTACTTGCGCCTTAGTTACGTCCTACTTGCACCCTGGGTGTACCCTTGTTGCACCTTAGTTGAGCATTAGCTACGCCCAAATTGTGCCCTAGTTGCATCCTAGTTGTGCCCAACTTGCGCCCTAGTTGCGCCCTGGTTGCACCCTAGTTGCACCCTACTTGTGCCCTACTTGCACCCTAGTCGTGCCCTAGATACACCCTAGTTGCGACCTACTTGCGCCCTACTTGCACCCTACATTTTCCCTACTTGCGTCCTAGTTGCGCCATAGCTGCACCCTACTTGCTCCATACTTGCGCCCTACTTGCAACCTAGATGCACCCTAGTTGCGCCCTTGTTGTGCTCTACTTGTGACCTTCTGGGAACCTAGTTATCTCTAGTTGCGACCTAATTGCATCCTACTTGCGTCCTAGTTACGCCCTAGTGACGCCTCATTTGGGCACTAGCTACGCCCTAGTTGTGCCCTAGTTGTGCCCTAGTTACATCCTAGTTGTACACCGTTTGCATCCTACTTGCGTCCTAGTGACGTCCTACTTGCGCCCTCGTTGCGCCCTACTTATACCCTTGTTGCGCCCTAGTTGTGCCCTAGTTCCGCCTCAGTTTGGCACTAGCTACGCAATAGTTGCACCCTAGTTGCACCCTAATTGTGCCCTAGTTGTGGCCTACTTGCTTTCTAGCTGCGCCCTAGTTGCCCCCTAGTTGCCCCTCAGTTGGGCACTACGTACGGCTTAGTTGCGCTCTAGTTGTGCCCTAGTAGCACCCTACTTGTGCCCTACTTACTTCCTACTTGTGTCCTAGTTACGCCATCTTTGCATCGTAGTTGTGTCCTATTCATGCCCTAGTTGTGCCCTATGTGTGCTCTAGTTGCACCCTACTTACACCCTACTTACACCCTACTTGCGCCGTAGTTGCACTGTAGCTGTACCCTAGTTGTGTCCAAGGTGCGCCTCAGTTGGGCACGAGCTACGCCCTAGTTGCGTTCTAGTTGCGTCTTAGTTGCGCCCTAGTTGCTCCTTAGTTATGCCTTACTTGCGCCCTACTTGCATCCTAGTTGCGCCCCTAGTTGCGCCCTACTTATACCGTACTTGTGTCCTGGTTGCACCCTAGTTTTGCCCTATTTCCGTGCTAGTTTCTTCCTAGATGCGCCCTACTTGCGTCCTAGTAGCGTCCTAGTTGCGCCCTCGTTGTGCCCTAGTTTCACCGTAGTTGTGTCCTGGTTGCGCCCTACTTGCGTCATATCTACACCCGACGTGCACCCTAGTTGCAGCTTAGTTGCGCATCAGTTGGGCACTAGCTACGCTCTAGTTGCGCCCTAGTTACGTCCTAGTTGCGCCCTACTTGCACCCTACATGCGCCCTAGTTGCGTCCTAGTTATGTCCTATATGTGACCTACTTGTATCCTACTTGCACCCTAGTTGCACTCTAGATGTGCCCTAACTGCGTCCTACTTGCGCCCTTCTTCAGCCCTACTTGCGCCATAGATGCGCCCTACTTGCATTCTAGTTGCGCCCTACTTGCGCCCTAGTTGCACCCTAGTTGTGCCCTAGTTACGTCCTAGTTGCATCCTACTTGCGACGTACTTGCGCCCTACTTGTGTCTTGGTTGCACCCTAGTTGTGCCCTAGTTGCGCCCTAGTTGCACCCTACTTGCACCCTGCTTGCGCCATAGATGCGCCCTAGTTGTGCCATAGTTGCGCCCTGCTTGCGCCCTACTTGCGCTTTAGATGTACCCAACTTGCGTCCTAGTTGCGCCCTAGTGGCGCCTCAGTTGGGTCACTAGCTATGCCCTAGTTGCACCCTAGTTGCGTCCTATTTGCATCCTAGTTGCGCCCTAGTTGCACCGTACTTGCGTCCTAGTTGCACCCTAGTTCCACCCTAGTTTCACCCTCGTTGGTCCTCAGTTGGGCACTAGCTACGAACAAGTTGCGCCCTAGTTGCGCCCTAGTAGCCTCCTAGTTGCGTCCTACTTGCGTCCTAGTTGCGGCCTAGTTGTGCCCTAGTTGCGCCAGAGCTGGGCACTAGCTGGGCCCTAGTTGCGTCCTAGTTGCGCCCTAGTTGCGCCCTGGTTGCGCCTTACTTGCGCCCTAATTGCGCCCTACTTGCGCCCTAGTTGTAGCCTAGTTGCGCCCACATGGTGCCCTAGTTGTGCCCTACTTGCATCCTAGTTGCACCCTACTTGCTCCCTAGTTGCATCCTAGGTGCACCTTAGTTGGGCACTAGGTACGTACTAGTTGCCGCCTAGTTGCGTCCTAATTGCACCTTAGTTGCGTCCTACTTGCGTCCTACTTGCGCCCTACTTGCGTCCTACTTGCGTCCTAGTTGTGCCAGACTTGCGCCCTAGAGCAGCCTCAGTTGGGCACTAGCTACGTCCTAGTTGCGCCCTAGATGCACCCTAGTTGCACCCTACTTGCACCCTACTTGCGCCCTAGTTGCGTCCTAGTTGCCCCCTAGTTGCGCCCTGGTTGCACCCTACGTGCGCCCTACTTGACCCCTAGTTGTGTCCTAGTTGCACCCTAGTTGCGCCCTAGTTGCGCCCTACTTGCGCCATAGTTGCGTCCTACTTGCGTCCTAGTTGTGCCCTAGTTGCGCCTCAGTTGGACACTAGCTACGCTCTACTTACGCCCTAGTTGCGTCAGAGGTGCACCCTACTTGCGTCCTATGTGCACCCTAGTTGCGCCTTCTTGCCCCTAGTTGCGCCCTACTTGTGCCCTAGTTGCATCCTAATTGCATCGTAGTTGTGCCTTAGTTGGGCACTAGCTACGACCTATTTGCACCCTTGTTGCGCCCTAGATGCGCCGTAGTTGCACCCTACTTACACCCTACTTGGGCCCTAGCTCCATCCTAGTTGCGTCCTAGCTGCACCCTAGTTGTACCTCAGTTTGGCACTAGCTACGCCCTAGTTGCGCCCTAGTTGTGTCTTAGTTGCACCCTACTTACGCCCTACTTGCGCCCTACTTGCATCCTACTTGTGCCCTAGTTGCGCCCTGGTTGTGCCTCAGTTGGGCACCAGCTACGCCCTAGTTGTGCCCTAGTTACACCCTAGTTGCGCCGAATTATACCCTAGTTGCGTCCTATTTGTGCACTAGTTACACCCTAGGTGCGTCCTAGTTGCGTCCTTCTTGAGCCCTACTTGCGTCCTCCTTGCGCCCTAGTTGCACCCTATTTGCACCCTTGTTACGCCCTACTTGCACCCTAGTTGCGTCCTACTTGCGCCCTAGTTGCGTCCTAGTTGCACCCTGATTGCACCCTAGTTGTGTCCTACTTCCATCCTGGTTACGCCCTAGTTGCACCCTAATTGCGCCCTAGTTGCGCCTTAGTTGGGTACTAGCTACGCCCTAGTTACGTCCTAGTTGCGCCCTAGTTGCACCCTTCATGCGCACTACTTGCGCCCTAGTTGTTCCTCAGTTGGACACTAGTTATGCCCTAGTTGCGCCCTAGTTGCACCTTAGTTGCACCCTAGTTGTGCGCTACTTACGCCCTAGTTGCGCCCTTGTTGCGCCCTAGTTGCATCTCAGTTGGGTACTAGCTAAGTCCTAGTTGTGTCATAGTTACGCCCTATTTGCACCCTAGTTTCGCCCTAGATGCGCCCTTTTTGCGCCATACTAACGCCCTACTTGTGTCCTAGTTGCACCCTAGTTCCGCCCTAGTTGCACCCAAGTTGTGCCTCAGTTGGGCACTAGCTACGCCCTAGTTGTGCCCTACTTGCGCCCTAGTTGCACCCTACTTGCACCCTACTTGCACCATACTTGCGCCCTAGTTACACCCTAGTTGCACTCTTGTTGCGCCCTAGATCCGCCTCAGTTTGACACTAGCTACGCCCTAGTTGCGCCATAGTTGTGCCCTAGTTGGGCCCAATTTGCTTCCTAACTATGCCCTAGTTGTCCTCCAAGTTGCGCCTCAGTTGGGCACCAGCTACGACCTAGTTGCGCCCTAGTTGCGCCCTAGTTGCACCCTAGTTATGTCCTAGTAGTGCCCTAGTTACGTCCTACTTGCGCCCTACTTGTGCCCTAATTGCACCCCCCTTACGTCCTAGTTGTGCCCTAGTTACCCCCTAGTTACGTCCTAGATCTGCTCTAGTTGCATCCTACTTACGTCCTACGTACGTCCTACTTGCGTCCTAGTTGCAACCTAGTTGCGTCCTAGGTGCGCCTCAGTCTGGCACGAGCTACACCCTAGTTGGATTCTAGTTGTACCCTAGTCGTGCCCTTGTCGCTCCCAAGTTGCGCCCTACTTGCACCGTACTTGTGTCCTAGTTGCGCCCTAGTTGCGCCTTACTTGTACCCTACTTGTGCCCTAGTTGCACCCAAGTTGTACCCCAGTTGCGCCCAAGTTTTGCCCTAGTTGCACCCTACATGCACCCTAGTTGCGCCTAGTTGCGTCCTAGTTGCACCCTAGTTGCACCCTAGTTGCGTCGTAATTGCGCCCTACTTGTGCCCTAGTTGTACCCTACTTGCGTCCTACTTGTGCCCGACTTGCATCCTAGTTGCGCCTTAGTTGTGCCCCAGTTGGGCATTAGCTAAGCCCTAGTTGCACCCTAGTTACGCCCTAGTTCTGCCCTACTTGCATCCTACTTGCGCCTTAGTTGCGTCATAGATGCGCCCTAGTTGTGTCCTAATTGTGCCCTAGCTGCGCCCTAATTGCGCCATAGTTGTGCCCTAGTTACAGTTGAATATTTGCCCCTTTGTATGCCCAAGTACGGCGCCAGGAGGCGCCGACGAGCCGCCAGAGGGAGGAAAATCGTCGGCAACGAATCTGGCGACTCGAGGATTGCTCAAATCCTAAAATGGAGTATTGCCCCTAAAATTTGACGAGTCCGTGAATCCGGTGGAAGTTGTTTCATTAGAATCGGACTAGTAATGAGGGAGATATGGGCTTCCAAGGTTGGGGTGTGCGCGGCGGTTCTGGGAGCCGGCCGCGGTTCAACTTCTGGTGAATAATTGACCGGAACAAGTAACAAAATGACATCTGGGGACTTTGCTCCGGAAGATCTGCCAAGGCGTCCGGTGGATGATCCGCCGGATTTCAGTAGTGCAGTTTGTTACTGAGGGACTTGGTCAAAATTCTGGCTCGGAGTCCGGAACTCAGTAGTACAGTTTGTTACTCGGGGACTTGGTCAATATTCCGACTGAAGGTCCGTGAACAGGTTTCGACCCACATCAATCCTCATCACCAAACTTGAAGTTTTCGACCCAAAAAGTCATCAAAACAGACCCCAAAGGCGCGAGGGGCGTCGCCACTACGCGGAGGGACATCTGCGCCTCCGTAGTGGTGTTTTGATGGGTCCTTGATGTGCGAGGGCGCCTCGGCGGGCGACGTGGTGCGCGCCGCCGACTGAGCGGCCGATTTGGGGTGCTGGGCTTCGGATGACGTAGGGGGAGCTCTGGTGATCCGAATTGCGCACGGTTTGGTGCGTTGGAGAGCTCAATACTAGCCCTACAAATGTTTAGATCATGTCTATGTTAAAAAGTTAATGCAAAATCGCGTTATTCCCTTCGCAAAAGTGACTGTCTCACAAATGCCTTCAACTCCCAGAAATATAGCGTGAGGCGACCAGAAAGCTCACGCTTAGACTCAGAACCACCCGCACAAAACATAGCCGTGAACACACAGTAGACCCGTCGGGCCACGTTGGAACTCCCTCCACCCGGGGGCCGTTTTCTGACAGTTACTTCTGGTTGCGCCCTACTTCGCCATACGTGTACCCTACTTGCGCCCTAGTTGCACCCTAGTTGGGCCCTTGTTGCGCCCAAGTTGTGCCCTAGTTGTGCCCTAGTTGTGCCCTAGTTGCACCCTGCTTGCGCCATAAATGCACCCTAGCTGCGCCCTAGTTGCGTCCTACCTGCGTCCTACTTGGGCCTAGTGGCACCCTAGTTGCGCCCTAGTTGTGCCCTAGTTGCGCCGTAGTTGCACCCTACTTGCTCCTTAATTGCGCCCAACTTGCGCCCTAGTTGCACCTTAGTTGCGCCTCAGTTGGGCACTAGCTGCGCCCTGGTTGCTCCCTACTTGCGTCCTAGTTGCTCCCTACTTCCGCCCTACTTGCGTCCTAGTTGCGCCCTACTTGCGCCCTAGTTGCGCCCTACTTGCATCCTAGTTGCGACCTATTTACGCTCTAGTTTTACCCTGTTTGCTCCTCAGGTGGGGACTAGCTACAAACAAGTTGCACCCTACTTGTTCCCTAGTTGCGTCCTAGTTGCGTCTTACTTGCGCCCTCGTTGCGCCCTAGTTGCGCCCTAGTCATGCCTGAGTTGGACACTAGCTACGCCGTTGTTGCGCCCTAGTTGCACCCTAGTTGCGTGCTGGTGGCGCCTTACTTGTGCCCTAGTTGCGCCCTAGTTGTAGCCAAGTTGCATCCAAATCACGCCCCAGTTGTGTCCTACTTGCACCCCCGTTGTACCCTACTTGCTCCCTAGTTGCACCCTAGTTGTGCCTTAGGTGGGCACTAGCTACGTCCTAGTTGCGTCCTAGTTACGCCCTGATTGCTCCTTAGTTGCGCCCTACTTGCGTCTTAGTTCCGCCCGACTTGCGCCCTAGTTGCGCCTCAGTTGGACACTAGCTACGACCTAGTTGCTTCCTAGTTGCATCCTAGTTGGGGCCGTCTTGCACCCTATTTACATCCTAGTTGCGCCTTACTTGTGCCCTAGTTACACCCTACTTGCGCCCTAGATGCGCCCGAGTTACGCCCTAGTTCCATCCTACTTGCGCCCTAGTTGCGTCCTAGTTGCGTCCTAGTTATGTCTGAGTTGGGCACAAGCTACGTCCTGGTTGCACCCTAGTTGCGCCCTAGTTGCACCCTAGTTGCACCTTACTTGCGTCCTAGTTGCACCCTAGTTATAGCCTAGTTGCGCCCAAATTGTGCCCTAGTTGTGCCCTACTTGCACTCTACTTGCACCCTACTTGCTCCCTAGTTGCGCCTTAGTTGGGCACTAGCAACGTCTTAGTTGTGCCCTAATTGCGGCCTCATTGCACCCTACGTGTACCCTTGTTTAGCCCTAGTTGTGCCCTTGTAGTACCCTACTAGTGCCCTACTCGTTCCTTGGCTGCGTCCTAGTTGCGCCCTAAATGCGACCTAGTTGCACCCTAGTTGTGCCTCAGTTGGGCACTAGCTTTACCCTAGTTGCACCCTAGGTGCACCCTAGTTGCGTCCTAGTTACGCCCTACTTGCGCCCTACTTGTGCGCTATGTGCTCCCTAGTAGGGCCCTGGTTGCATCCTTGTTGCGCCCTACGTACACCCTAGTTGCGCCCTAGTTGCGCCCTACTTGCGCCCTAGTTGCGCCGTTATTGCGCCTCAGTTGGACACTACGTACGTCCTGGTTGCACCATAACAGCGCCCTAGTTGCGCCCTAGTTGTGCGCTACATGCGCCCTACTTGCGCCCTACTTGCGCCCTAGTTGCCCCCTTTTTGCACCCTACTTCCACCCGAATTGCGCCCTAGTTACGTCCTAATTGAACCTCAGTTGGGCATGAGCTACGCCCTAGTTGCGCCCGAGTTGCGCCCTAGTTGCGCCCTACTTGCGCCCAAGTTGGGCCCTAGTTGCTCCTCCGTTGGACACTAGCTACGCCCTAGTTGCGTCCTAGTTGTACCCTAGTTGCGTCGTAGTTACGCCCTACTTGCATCCTAGTTGCGCCCTTGTTGTGCCCTAGTTGTGCCTCTGTTGGGTACTAGCTATGTCCCAGTTATGTCCTAGTTGCGCCCTAGTTGCGCCCTAGTTGCGCCCTAGTTACGTCCTAGTTGCATCCTACTTACGCCCTACTTTGTCCTAGTTACACCCTAGTTACGCCCTAGTTACGCCCTAGTTGCGCCTCAGTTGGGCACTAGCTACGCCCTAGATGCGCCCTAGTTGCGTCCTAGTTGCACTATACTTGCGCCCTACTTGCGTCCAACTTGTGCCCTAGTTGCGCCCTTGTTGCGCCTCAATTGGGCACAAACTACGCCCTGGTTTATGCCCTAGTTGCACCTTGGTCGCGCCCTAGTTGCACCCTACTTTCGTCCTATTTGTGCCCTACTTGTTCCCTACTTGCGCCCTAGTTGCGCCCTTGTTGCACCCTAGTTGTGCCCTACTTGGGCCCTACTTGCACCCTCCTCGCGCCTTATTTGCACCCTAGTTGTACCCTAGTCGTGCCCTACTTGCGCCCTACTTGCGCCCTGTTTGCGCCCTAGTTGAGCCCTAGTTGCGCCCTAGTTGCGCTCTAATTGCAAGTTGCGTCCTACTTGCACCCTAGTTGCGCCCTACTTGCGCCCTACTTGCACAGACGAGAACCGCCCCCGCTTTTGGCATGCCGCAGGGCATGAACCCGCCGCGGCAGCCCAAGGGGGTGTTGCAGGTGGACGTGTCAGTAGAATCCCTGGTGACTGCCCTAGAGCAGCAACAACTACCCCCGCCAGAACAGCTTTTGGGAACGGTGTAAGTAGGAGCACCGGCACCCTCTCAGACACCGGGTTCCGCGTAGCCGTAGATGGATCAGCTTCACACGTGTCAGACCCACCTGCCCATGGGAATGCTGTCGGTGGGACCGACAGCACAACCGCAGGCGACTGGGCTGTCACAGCCACCAATGTACTTTAGTAGTTTGGGGGAGTCGGGCAGGCAGGAATAATACCACAGCTCTCCGCGCCTGGAACAGTGCAGCAGCAGATGTTCCTACCTCAGCTAAACTTGGGAACTCCACAGGCAGGGATGCCGCCAAATCAACCCGTGCCAAGTGCGCCGTAGCAGCAGACAAACCCATCGCAGGTGGTGAGCACCACGCAGGCGGCAATCATGCTGCATCCGCCTGCGCGAGGGCTGTAAAAGCAAACACAGCAGCCACAGTAGCCCGTGGTGATAGCACAAGCAGGAATGGCGGTACCACCCTCTGCGGTGATGCCGCAACCAACGCAGATGCCACAGCCCAATGGAGGTATCTTCCACATGAGGACCACGGCTCGGCTCCAACCGACGCGAACTCCACCACTGATGAATCAGCAGCAGCTGCTTGGAGGCATGGCACAGATGGGGCCCATGATGCAGCCCTCAGGGACCAAGCCATAGCCTAGTTGCACCGTAGTTGAGTCCTAGCTGTGCCCTACGTGTGCCCTAGTTGTGCCCTACTTGCACCCTCGTTGCGCCCTAGTTGCGGCTTAGTTGGACACTAGTTATGCCCTAGTTGTGCCCTAGTTGCACCCTAGTTGCATCCTACTTGCGCCCTACTTGCGCTCTTATTGCACCCTACTTGCACCATACTTGCGCCCTCCTTGCGCCCTAGTTGCATCCTAGCTGCACCCTAGTTGCGTCCAACTTACGCCCTACTTGCGTCCTACTTGTACCCTAGTTGAGTCCTAGTTGCGCCCTTGCTGCACCCTACTTACGTCCTACTTGCACCCTAGTTGTGCCCTAGTTGCGCCCTAGTTGCACCCTAGTTGCGCCTTAGCTGCGCTTCAGTAGGACACTGGCTACGCCCTGGTTATGCCGTAGTTGCACCCTATTTGCGTCATACTTGCACCCTTCTTGTGCCCTATTTGCACCCTACCTGCGCCCTAGTTGCGTCCTACTTGTGGCCTACTTGCGTCCTACTTGCGCCCTAGTTTCTGTTGAGATGGACACTAGCTCTGCCGTAGTTGCGCCCTAGTTGCACCCTAGTTGCGCCCTAGTTGCGCCATAGTTACGTCCTAGTTGTGCCATAGTTGCGTCCTGGTTGCGCCCTTGTTGCGCCCTAGTTGCGCCTTAGTTGGGTGCTAGCTACACCCTAGTTGCGCCCTAGTTGTAGCCTAGTTGCGTCCTAGTTGCGCCCTAGTTGCACCCTACCTACGCCTTTTTTGCGCCCTAGTTGCACCCTAGTTGCGCCCTAGTTGCCTCCTAGTTACGCCTCAGTTGGGCACTAGTTACGCCCTAGTTACGCCCTAATTGCACCTAGTTATACCTTACTTGCGCCCTACTTACGCCCTTCTTGAGCCCTGCTTGTGCCCTACTTGCGCTCTAGTTGCACCCTAGTTGCGCCTCGTTTGGGCACAAACTACGCCCTACTTTACGCCCTAGTCGCGTCCTAGTTGCGCCCTAGTTATGCCCTACTTACGCCCTAATTGCAGCTTCCTTGCACCCTAGTTGCGCCCTAGATGTGTCCTAGTTGCGCCCTAGTTGTATCTTACTTGCACCCTACTTGCACCATACTTGCGCCCTAGTTGAGCCCTAGTTGCACCCTAGTTGCACCCTATCTGCGCCCTACTTGCGCCCTAGTTGCGCCCTAGTTGCACTCTACTTGCGCCCTCGTTGTGCCTCTGTTGGATACTAGCTATGCCCTCATTGTGTCCTAGTTGCGCCCTAGTTACGTCCTAATCATGCCGTATGTGCGCCCTACTTGCGCCCCACTTGCACCCTACTTGCGCCCTACTTGTGCACGACTTGCGCACAACTTGCAGCCTAGTTGCGCCCTAGTTGCGCCTCGACTAGACACTAGCTTCACCCTAGTTGAGCCCTAGTTGCGCCCTAGTTTCGTCCTAGTTGCGCCCTAGTTGCGTCCTACTTACGCCCTACTTGCACCCTTGTTGCACCCTAGTTGCACCCTAGTTGCGCCCTACTTGCACCCTACTTGCGCCCTAGTTGTGCCCTATGTATGCCCTACTTGCACCCTACTTGCGTCCTACTTCCGTCCTAGTTGTGCCGTAGTTGCACCTTACTTGTCTTACTTGCGCCCTACTTGCACCCTAGTTGTGCCCTAGTTGCGTCCTAGTTACACCCTAGTTGTGCCCTAGTTGCGTCCTACTTGCGCCCTAGTTGCGCCCTACTTGTGCCTCTGTATCAGACCCGTTGCGCCTCAGTTGGACTGTAGCTACATCCTATTTGTGCCCTATTTGCACACTAGTTGTACTCTAGATGCGCCCTACTTAGGCCCTACTTGGGCACTTGTTGCGCCCTTCTTGCGCCCTACTTGCACCCTACTTGTGCCCTAGTTGCGCCCTAGTTACACCCGGGTTGGACACTAGTTACGTCCTAGTTGTGCCATAGTTACGCCCTAGTTGTGCCCTAGTTGCGTCCTACTTGCGCTCTACTTGCACCCTAGTTGCGCTCTTGTTGCGCTGTAGGTATGCCCTACTTGCGTCCTACTTGTGCCCTAGTTGCATCCTAGTTGCACGTTAGTTACATCCTAGTTGCACCCTACTTGCGCCCTACTTGCACCCTAGTTGCACCGTAGTTGCGCCCTAGTTGCGCCCTACTTGCGCCCTACTTGCGACCTACTTGCGCCCTAGTTGAGCGCTAGTTGCACCGTAGTTGCGCCCTACTTGCACCCTACTTGCACCCCGGTTGCGCCCTAGCTGTGCCCTACTTGCGCCCTAGTTGTTCCTCAGTTGGGCACTAGGTACGTCCTAGTTGCGTCCTAGTTACACCCTAGTTGCACCCTAGTTGCACCCTACTTGCGTCGTGCTTGCCTCATAGTTACGTCCTATTTGCACCCTACTTACGCGTAACTTGCGCCCTAGTTGTACCCTACTTGCGCCTCAGTTGGGCACTAGCTACACCCTAGTTGCGCCCTAGCCGTGACCTAGTTGCGCCTGCGTTGTACCCTACTTGTACCATACTTCCGCCCCAGTTGCACCCTAGTTGCACCCTAGTTGTGCCCTACTTGCACCCTACTTGCACCCTAGTCGTGCCCTAGTCACGCCTTAGTTGTGCCCTACTTGCGTCCTTCTTGTACCCTAGTTCCACCCTAGTTGCAACTTACCTGCGCCCTACTTGTGCCCTTCTTGCGCCCTGGTTGTGCCCTAGTTGCACCCTAGTTGCGCCCTAGTTGTGCCGTAGTTGGGCCCTACTTGTGCCCTAGTTACGCCACACTTGTGCCTCAGTTGCGCCCTAGTTGTTCGTCAGCTGGGCTTTAGCTACGCCCTAGTTGCGCCCTAGTTGCACCCTAGTTTCGCCCTAGTTCTCCCTACGTGCACCCTGCTTGCGACATAGTTGCGCCTTTCTTGGGCAAAACTTGCGCCATATTTTTGCCCTTCTTACGCCCTACTTGCGCCCTACTGGCGCCCTAGTTTTGCCGTAGTTGCATCTCACTTGGGCACTAGCTACGTCCTATTTGCGCCTTAGTTATGACCTAGTTGTGTCCTACTTGTACCCTACTTGCCTCGTAGTTGCTGTTAGAAGAATGGAGTGAGCAATGGAAGCGATGGCAGAAGTCGGAAGAAGCAAAGTGGTTGTCAGATGTGGAGATGCTGACAAAACCAAAGAGCAATGTAGGAGTTAGTTGTAGAAGCGGTTGAGGGGAGTCTTTTGGCAGGTATAGGACGACGAGGTAGATCAGCGAGATAGACAGGTAGTCATAGCAAGGGAATGGCGTAGCAATGTGGGTGGAACTGGTGTTGCGAGAAATGAAGTGGGAGAGGTTGAGTGAAGGAACGAGAGTGACGGAGCAAAGAGGTGCATGGCCGAGGGCCGAGAGTGAACAATAATTGAAGAGTGAGCGAAGGAGCAAGCAGAGTGAAGACACGGCAGAGAACTCACAAAACCAAAGGTGTACAGGATGGACATAACTATTTTGGTTAACTTCGAGAGAATGAACATCCTCGGTAATACACAATAGACCAAGACAAAAACAAAGCAACAGCTTCTTTTCGCTAGCCGGACGCGATTGCAACATGGTCGCAATTATTAGGGGCGGCTCGCCTCTGGGTCCTCAATTGTGACCCACAATCCGTTGGCGAGGTGGTACGTGTTGGCTCGGTGTAGAGCCTGAACCTTATTCAGAGCTCGCATTATCTGAGGGATTCTCTCAGTGTTGACTTTGTCTTCAATGTTATGACAGTTGCGCCCTAGTTGCACCCTACTTGTACCCCACATGTGTCCTACTTGCGATCTCGTTGTGACCTAGTTACGCCCTATTTGCACCCTACTTGCGCCCTAGTTGTGTCCTAGTTACGCCTTACTTGCACCCTACTTGCGCCCTACTTGCGCCCTACTTGTATCCTAGTTTTCTCCTAGTTGCGTTCTACTTGCGCCCTAGTTGCGTCATACTTGCGCCTCAGTTACGTCCTACTTGCACCTCAGTTGGGCTCTAGCTACGCCATAGTTGTGCCCTAGTTACACCCTAGTTGCGCCCTGGTTGCGCCCTCCTTGCACCCTACTTGCGCCCTAGTTACGCCCTTCTTGCGTCCTACTTGCACCGCAAGTAGGGACTTGCGCCTTAGTTGCGCCCCAGTTCTGCCTCCGTTGGGGACTAGTTACGCCCTAGTTGTACCCTGTTTACGCCCTACTTGCGCCCTATTTGCGCCCTAGTTGCGCCTTAGTTGCATCCTAGGTGCGCCCTGCTTGCGTCCTACTTGCGCCCTAGTCATGCCATAGTTGCGCCCTAGTTGTGTCCTACTTGCACCCTACTTGCACCATATCTGCGTCCTAGTTGCACCCTACTTGCGCCCTACTTGCATCCTACTTCCGTCCTTGTTAAGCCATTGTTGCATCCTAGTTGCGCCCTACTTGCGCCTTTCTTGCGCCGTAGTTGTGCCCTATTTGCGCCCTACTTGCGCCCTAGTTGTGCCCTAGTTGTACCCTAGTCGCGCCCTTAAGGCACCCTACTTGCGTCCTAATTGTGTCCTAGGTGCGCCCTACTTGCACCCTAGTAGTGCCCTACTTGCGCCCTACTTGCGCCCAACTTGCGCCCTAGTTACGCCCCAGTTGCGCCTCAGTTGGGCACTAGCTACGTCCTAGTTGCACCCTAGTAGCGTCCTAGTTGCGCCCTAGTTGCACCCTATTTGCACCCTACTTGCACCCTATTTGCGCACTAGTTGCACCCTAATTGCACCCTAGTTGCATCCTACTTACGTCCTACGTGCGCCCTAGTTGTGCCCTAGTCACGCCCTATTTGCATCCTACTTGGGCCCTAATTGTGCCCTAGTTGTACCCTAGTTGCGCCCTACTTGTACCCTACTTGCGCCTTAAATGTGTCATACTCTCGTCCTACTTGCGCCCTACTTGTGCCCTAGATGTGCCCTAGTTGCACCCTACTTACGTCGTAGTTGCGCCCTTCTTGCACCTTAATTGTACCCTAGTTGCGCCTTAGTTTGGCTCTAGCCATGCCCTAGTTGCGCCCTAGTTGCACCCTAGTTGTTTCCTAGTTGCGCCCTACTTGCGCCCTACTTGTACTCTAGTTGCGCCCTTCTTGCGCCCTACTTGCACCATAGTTGCGACCTAGTTACGCCCTAGTTGCGCCTCAGTTGGACACTAGCTATGCCCTAGTTGCACCCTGGTTATGCCCTAGTTGCGCCATACTTGCGCCCTACTTGCGCCCTAGTTGCGCACTCGTTGCACCCTAGGTACACCCTACTTGCGCCCTCCTTGCGTCCTACTTGCGCCCTATCTGTGCCCTAGTCGTGTCCTACTTGCGCCCTACTTTCACTCTACGTGTGCCCTAGTTGTGTCATAGTTGTACCCTAGTTGTGCCCTACTTGCACCCTACTAGGGCCATAGTTGCGCCCTAGTTGTGCCCTAGTTGTGTCCTAGTTGCGCCCTGCTTACGCCCTAGTTGCACCCTAACTGCGCCCTAGTTGCACCCTACTTACGCCGTACTTGCGTCCTAGTTACGCCCTAGATGCGCCCTAGTTGCACCCTTCTTGTGCTCTAATTGCTCCCTACGAGGGCCGTAGTTGCACCCTAGTTGCGCCCTAGTTGCGCCCTACTTGCACCCTACTTGCGCCCTACTTGCATCCTACTTGCACCCTAGTTGCGCCCTAGTTGTACCCTACTTGCGCCCTTGTTGGGTCCTAGTTGTGTTATAGTTATGCCCTAGTTTCACCATAATTGCCCCCTTTTTGCACCCTAGTTGTGCCCTAGTTGCACCCTAGTTGCATCCTAGTTGCGTCCTAGTTGTGCCCTGCTTGTACCATAGTTACGCCCGACGTGCACCCTACTTGCGTCCTAGTTATGCCCTAGTTGTGCCCTAATTGCACCCTACTTGCCCCCTACTTGTGCCCTACTTACGCCCTAGTTACACCCTAGTTGCGCCCTACTTGTGCCGTACTTGTGCCCTTCTTGCACCATACTTGCACCCTACTTGCACCCTAGTTGCTTCCTACTTGTACCCTACTTGCGCCCTAGTTGCGCCCTGGTTGGACCTTGGTTGGGCACTAGCTACGCCCTAGTTGCGCCCTAGTTGCGCCCTAGTTGCGCCATACTTGCATCCTACTTGTGCCCTAGTTGCATCCTAGTTGCGGCCTAGTCGCGTCCTAGTTGCGTCCTAGTTGCACCTCAGTTGGGCACTAGGTACATCCTAGTTGCTCCCCAGTTGCGCCCTACTTGCGCCCTACTTGCGCCCTACTTGCGTCCTAGTTGTGCCCTTGTTGCGTCTCAGTTAGGCACTAGCTATGCCCTAGTTGCGTCCTCGTTGCGTCCTAGTTGCACTCTAGTTGCGCCCTAGTGGCACCCTACTTGTGCCCTAGTTATGCCCTAGTTGCGCCCTAGTTGCGCCCTACTTGCTCCCTACTTGCGTCCTACATGCGTCCTAGTTGTGCCCTAGTTGCACCCTAGTTTTGTCCTACTTGCATCCTACTTGCGCCCTACGTGCGCCCTAGTTACGCCCTAGTTACGCCCTAGTTGTGCCATACTTGCGCACTAGTTACGCCCTACCTGCGTCCTAGTTCCACCCTAGTTACATCCTACTTGCGCCCTACTTGCACCCTACTTGCGCACTAGTTGCGTCCTAGTTGCGCTCTAGTTATGCCCTAGTTGCGGCCTCCTTGCGCCCTGAGACAAGCTTTCTTTGTCCAAGGTCCAATCTGGTGCAGTGATGGCTTGTTCCACTCGTTGGCTTTGTCAAAAGAGCGGAAAGACAAGTGGTGTCAGATACACCAGGAACACGGTCTTGGAGTTGCAAGGTTGACTTGGCCTGAGAGGATGTATGAGGGCGGACTGAGTTGAGGAGAGAGATGAGGAGGGCAAAAGTCCCGGTCATCGTGAGCTATAGTGAAGAGATCAGGTGGATTCTTGTGCGAAGGATGAGGTTGCTGCTGAGGAGGAGGTGCTAAGGCGGAGATGCTGAAACGATTTGCGCAGGGATGAAACCACGTGCGCCGCAAGAGTCTCGGTGTGGGCGCAGGTCGTCATGAAACGCGATGAGACCGGGCAGATCCTCGTGCCGAGCAGATGATGAAAGCTAATAATGGCAAAGAAGCGACTGATGACTACGTGGGTGCAGGGGCGAAACGACGTGCGCTTTGAAGTGGAGGAGTAGAATGCAGCAAGGGGAAGGCAAGTGCCGACACGCCGCGAAAAAACATGTTGCTGGCGTGGGTGCAGGCTGCTGTAGAAAGGACAGCTAGCTCGTGTAGATCCTTGTACTGGCAGCAGATGCTGAAGCTTGCTGATGATGAGGCAGAGGAGGATGATAGCAGAATCTGGACACAGGGGCGGGCCGCGTGCACTGCGGAAGTTTTTGGTGTGGGCGCTGGTCGTCGCAAACAAGGGATGCGACCGGGCGGATCCTTGTGCCAAGCGGAGGATGAAAACGGAAGCGGAGGAGCGACTTGATGGCAGAGGCGACTTGATAGCTGAGTGGACGTAGGGGCGAAAGCACGTGCACTGCGAAGTGATGCGGATGATGATAAAGCACATGAAGAAAGGCGATCCGGAGGAGGCAGATGAAGCTAAGATGAGGCAGATGTAGAAAAGGTTGGAGGAGGCCGAATAAGAAAACGATGTGTGGAGGCTGAAGGGAAGACGGTTGGAGACAATGCGGACGATACGGCGAGGTAGGAAAAGGGAGCTGATGAAGGAGACACGGTAGGAGGAGGATGATGAAGCGGAGGGGTAGTGGGCGTAAGCACGGCAACCAGTTGCTCTGCTGTCAAGAGAGTGACGGTTTTTTTCCCCAGTTGGCTCGAAACATGAGCAGGAAGACTGGTGGTGTCCAATATCATGACGACCAGAGGAAGTTGGCTGCAGCAGAAGAGGTCATGCAGCAAGCAGGAACACTGATCCGCAGATGTCAGAAGCGTGACGGCTTGTTCCCCAGTTGGCTCGCAATGGGAGCAGGAAGAACGGCGGTGTCCAATGTCCTGATGGCAAAAGGCACACTGCTGTTGCTAACGACGCGAGAAGGCGGTACGAGGGTGTGGCTCAAGACGATGAAGGGACGCCGGGCGATGAAGCTGACGAGACACAGGGGTCAGTTGCAGCAGATGAGGAAGTTGAAGCGAGAGGAGGAAGGTGGAGGCACTTGTGGGGGCTGATACGATGAAAGGCAGCAGGCAGTGAGTGGCAGGAACTTTCCTGGAAGATGACGGTAGACTGCGGCTCGGGTGTTGCTTGCGGCTGTTGTGGACGAGTCACCGTCTTTTGGCCACGGGCGCAAAATGGGCCCAGGGTTTGATCGAGAGAATGATTTGTTACTCCAGCACGAGGAGCAATCCAGGCAGGGCTGCTGATGTCAACTGCTGACGAAGCGAGGATGCGTGGGGTGGCGATGGCAGCGCCAGAGGAATGATGAGGAGAGGAGTGAGGTAATTGTGACAGCAAAGTGATGACACTATCTCGAGGCCCCTGGGTATGTTACCTGTTGCTCTAATACTAAGTCCAAGGATGCAATGAGCTCAGACGGCAAGAGAAAAAGCAGGAAGAACCAACGAGACATGAACAGGCACATCAGCGGAATGACGGGAGTAGAAAGGTACGAGCAGTCCCGAGGAGTTAGTCGCAGAGCGAGGTCCCAAAGCTACGAGGTAGATAGGAGTCAGTGAGAGAACATGGGAGCAAGGCGAGTGACGGATGGATGAGTGCTCAGGGAAGGATGACGGTCTGAAGAGCGGTGAGCTGGGACCAGTTGGCAAAGGCAGAAGGAGCGTGAGGCATGCAAAGCGAGAATACGGCAGCAAAGCCGTGGAACCAAAAGGGAAAAGGATGGAGAGAATTGTTCTGGTTAGACTTGAGGGAATGAACATCCTCGGTATCCTCGCAACCACTTGCTACCACTCGCAACAACTCGTAACCACTCGCGATCACTCCTAATCACTCACAACCACTCGCAACCACTCGCAACCACTCGCAACTACTCGCAACCACCCGCAGCCACTCACAACTACTTGCAACTACTCCCATTCACTTGGAACCACTTGCAACCACTCGCAACCACTTGCAACAACTCGCAACCACTCACAACCACTTGCAACCACTCGTAACCACTCGCAACCACTCACAACCACTTGTAACTACTCACAACCACTAACAACCACTGGCAACCACTCGCAAGCACTCGCAACCACTCGCAATCATACGCAATCACTCGCAATCACTTGCAACAACTTGCAACCAGTTACAACCACACAAAACCACTTGCAACCACTTGCAACCGCCTGCAACCACTGGCAACCACTAGCAACCACTCGCAATCCCTCGCAACCACTTGCAACCACTCGCAACCGCTCGCAACCACTCGCAACCACTCGCAACCACTCACTACCACTTGCAACAGCTTGTAACCACTTGCAACCACTCGCAACCACTCGCAACCACTGGCAACCACTCGCAACCACTCGCAATCCCTCGCAACCACTTGCAACCACTCGCAACCGCTCGCAACCACTCGCAACCACTCGCAACCACTCACTACCACTTGCAACAGCTTGTAACCACTTGCAACCACTCGCAACCACTCGCAACCACTGGCAACCACTCGCAACCACTCGCAATCCCTCGCAACCACTTGCAACCACTCGCAACCGCTCGCAACCACTCGCAACCACTCGCAACCACTCACTACCACTTGCAACAGCTTGTAACCACTTGCAACCACTCGCAACCACTCGCAACCACTGGCAACCACTCGCAACCACTCGCAATCCCTCGCAACCACTTGCAACCACTCGCAACCGCTCGCAACCACTCGCAACCACTCGCAACCACTTGAAACCACTCGCAACCACTGGCAACCACTCGTAACCACTCGCAACTACTCGCAACCACTCAAAACCACTCGCAACCACTCGCAACCAATCACAACCAGTTGCAACCACTCGTAACCGCTTACAACCACTAGCAACCACTCGCAACTACTTGTAACCACTCGCAAACAATTACAACCACTCACAACCACTAGCAACCACTCGCAAACACATGCAACAACTCGCAACCACTCGCAGCCACTCTTATGACATGTTAGTCACAACCTCACCGACGTGGATCTGCATCACCACTTGGCCGATTAAATGTACCTCATGCACGACATGCACGGTTGGCACTCCACCATCTGTCTTTGAGTCCATGCCTCACGTAACCTGCGTCACGGACTCAACCGTACTCTATACCGCAAATTCGCGGCAGGCTTGCGGTTTTCAACATGGTTTAATGTCTGCAATAAGTTGCTCATTTTTGGCTAAGCAGCGAGTTGATTCGTTAACATGCTTGACACTCCACCGGAGCATGTTCCATCGCATCTACCGTTGACGACAAGACAACCTCAGATGATACATCTGCCGTGTGTGGTTCTTTACTAATCCGTGCCGCGCGTAACCCGCGTCACGGACTCAACCATACTCAATACCTCAAAACCGTGGAAGGTTTGTGGTATGCAATATGGTCTAATTTCTGCATTATGTAACTATTTGCTTGCTGAACAGGGAGTTGATTCGCTAACTTGCAAGATAGTTTCTTCGCTGTTGATAAATTTTCATGTGCGAGCTCTGCTTTTGGAGGTGTCCCGATGCAAGTGGCGCAACCACACAGCAAGCGTCGCTTCCTGTTGAGTGGTCTCGCTTGCCAAGCAAGAACACTCTATAGCATATGCTCTGCAAAGCGTCATTATGCGTGCCTTAGGCACTCGCATGGCTTAGGCGCTCGCATGCCTTAGTGTCGGGCACATTCTGTACCCCACGCACCGGACGCCATGGCTGCTGAGGCCTGTTCAGCCGCGCCTGCCAACCACCATGCTGTAGATGACGATGATGCCTCATGGGCATCAGCAGTAAAGCAGAGCTACAACTCAAGGTGGTGCAGTTACTCCAGCCATATGCAGAGAGGGTTGAGGCGCAGAGGGAAGCACCAGCAAAAGCAGGAGCACCAGTGACTGGACCACAGGGCTCTTAGCTAATACATCAGGGAGAAGGAGGTGGAGCAGCAACAGCTTCTTCCTCCAATGTCACTGCAGTGTTCAGGCATCTGGCAGTCGACAGCTCCGTCCACGACCTGAGCAGCAGCATAAAGAGGATGATGCGCAGTTGGAAGCAGCGCTGGCCAGTTCCACCGCAGACATGTTTGAAGTTTCAGAAGCTCCTGCAGCAGATGTACAGCCGCCCTCTTAATTGGAGGAAGTGGTAGAGCAGTGGAGCAAACTTCCGAAGAAGGGTCCAAAGTGCCACGTTCGGAAACACTTCAGGAAGCTCGGGAGAAAGTTATCAACATTGCACCTTGCTGCAGCTGACTTGTATGCTGTGCTTGCTACCTCCAACCCTTCTGAGTACCTTTATTTCTCTTGGCATGCACGTAATAACGGACTTCAGGCATTCCCTCACACACTTGATGGTAAAGAACTTGCTGACGATAAAGTCGTGGATCAAAGAGCCCTCCCTCCTGGACTTCGCTGTCAGCCGACATGGGACAGTGGCTAAAGAGTTTGCCGACGAGGACGAACGCATGAACAAGCTGAGGCGCAAAGCAAAGGAAGCCAACTTGGTAGGAGCAGCAGCAGAGGAGTTTGAGGGGCTAAGCATTTTTATGAATGATGAGGATGAGGAGGGGGAAGCCGAGGGAGAAGGAGGACGTGATGACAATGGTGATGATGATGTCATGGAGGTGAATTGACTTGGCTTTCATTTAAACCATTGCTTCTCAATGTTTCAGTTTCTCCATGTTTCAGCTTCTCCATGTTTCAACTTCTCCATGTTTCAGCGTCTCCATGTTTCAGCTTCTCCATGTTCCAGTTGAACATGTGCGTATGCAAAGCCATTGCAACATGAGGTGTCTGTGACTGGATTAGTCTGAAAGTGAAGTTAAAGTACTATATGAACATGTTAATGTGTAGTTGCTATTGCTTGCTAAGTAGACATCAACATTCTGAATAGTCACACAACATTTTTCTTGAGACTAAAGAAGTCATATGACGTCACTTGCAGCACATGTACTTGCTGGAGATTCCTCAACATATGCTTACATCTTGACTAGGATGATGACATTGTCATAACTTTAGACTCAGCAGATGTGACATGGTTCAGTGAGGCTGGGTCATACCAATGCATGTGTCAAATGATGGGTTGAGACAAAAAGTGACAAAGAATAAATTCATGAATTTTGAGCATCTCTCATTGCTTAACTGTGAAAGCTAGTGTTCAACATACATGGATCTGCGTGATCCACGGATCGGAATGGATCCGCGGATCCAGGTCCAAATCCGCGGATCCGGATCCAGCCGTGGATCTGGCTCTGCGGGTCCGGGTCCAAACTAGGAACCGCAGATCTGATCCGGTGTGAATCCTTACTCGCAACCACTCGCAACCACTCGCAACCACCCGCAACCATACGCAACCACTCGCAACCACTTGCAACCACTTGCAACCACTCGCAACCAATGGCAACCAGAAAAAAACACTCGCAACCACTCACAACCACTTACAACCACTCGTAACCACTCGCAACCACTCACAGCCACTCGCAATCACTTGCAACCCGTTGCAACCACTCGCAACCACTCGTAACCACTCGCAACCACTCGTAACCACTCACAACCACTAGCAACGACTCACAACCACTCGCAACCACTCGCAACCACTTGCAATCACTCGCAATCACATGCAACCACTCACAACCACTCGCAACCACTCGCAACCACTCGCAACCAATGGCAACCAGAAAAAAACACTCGCAACCACTCACAACCACTTACAACCACTCGTAACCACTCGCAACCACTCGTAACCACTCGCAACCACTCGTAACCACTCGCAACCACTCGTAACCACTCGCAACCACTCGTAACCACTCGCAACCACTCGTAACCACTCGCAACCACTCGTAACCACTCGCAACCACTCGTAACCACTCGCAACCACTCGTAACCACTCGCAACCACTCGTAACCACTCGCAACCACTCGTAACCACTCGCAACCACTCGTAACCACTCACAACCACTAGCAACGACTCACAACCACTCGCAACCACTCGCAACCACTTGCAATCACTCGCAATCACATGCAACCACTCACAACCACTCGCAACCACTCACAATCACTTGCAACCACTCGTAACCACTCACAATTACTCACAATTACTTACAACCACTCGTAACCACTTGCAACTACTTGCAACCACTTGCAGCCACTCGCAACCACTCACAACCACTTGCAAGCATTCACAACAACTTGCAAGAACGTGCAGCCACTCGCAACCACTCGCAACCACTCGCAACCATTCGCAACCACTCGCAACCAATCGCAGCCACATGCAACCACTTGCAATCACTTGCAACCACTCGCAACCACTTGCAACCACTTGCAACCATTCGCAACCACTCACAACCTCTCGCAACGAGTCACAACAAGTCCCAACCAGTCGTAACCACTCGTAACCGCTCACAACCACTCACAACCATTCACAACCATTCGCAACCACTCACAACCACTCGCAACCACTTGCAACTACTTGCAACGATACACAACCACTCAAAACCACTCACAACCACTCGCAACCACTCCCAGCTACTCACAACCACACAAAACCACTCACAACCACTCGAAACGACTTGCACCCACTCGCAACCACTCGCAACCACATTGAACCACTTGCCAGCACTCACAACCATTCGCAACCACTTGCAACCACTCGCAACCACTCGCAACCACTCATAACCACTTGCAACCGCTCGCAACCACTCGCAACCACTTGCTACCACTCGCAACCACTCACAACCACTCGCAACCACTCGCAACCAGCCGCAACCAATCGCAACCAGTCCCAACCACTCGGAACCACTCCCAACCACTCCCAACTACTTCCAACGGCTCGCAACACTTGCAACCACTCGCAACCACTTGCAACCTCTTGCAACCATAAGCAACCACTTGTAACAACTCCCAACCACTCCAAACTACTCACAAGCACTCGCAACCACTCACAACTACTCACAACCACTTGCCACCACTTGCAACGACTCTCAACCACGCGTAACCACTCACAACAACTTGTAGCCAATCACAACCACTGGCAACCACTGGGAACCACTCACAACTACTCGCAATCACTCACAATCACTCGCAACCACTTGCAACCACTCACAACCACTTGCAACCACTCGTAACCACTAACAACCGCTCAAAACCACTCACAACAACAAGCAACCACTCGTCACCAATCGGAACGACTTACAACCACTCGTAACCACTCGAAGCCACTCGCAACCACTTGTAACCATACGCAACAACGCGCAACCACTCACAGCCACACAAAACTTCTCGCAAGCACTCGCAACCACTGGCAACCATTTGTAACCACTCACAACCACTCGCAACTACTCGTAACCACTCGAAACCACTCGCAACCATTCACTACCACTCGGTACCACTCGCAACCACTCGCAACCACTCCCAACCACTCCCAGGAACTCGCAACCACTTGCAACCACTCGCAACCACTCGCAACCACTCGTAACCATCCGCAACCGCTCGCAACCACTCACAACTACGATTAACCACTTGCAACCACTCGCAACCACTTGCAACCACTCACAACCACTCACAACCACTTGCAACCACTCACAACCATTCGCAACCACTCGCAACCACTCGCAACCACCTGCAACCACT
>SZWC01000552.1:6049-33880 GCA_023375785.1 Penium margaritaceum | reverse complement strand
TGGCACAACTCCGGCACAACTCTGGCACAACTCTTGCACAACTCTGGCAGAAATCTGGCACAACTCTGACACAACTCTGGCACAACTCTGGCACAACTCTGGCACAACTCGGGCAGAACTCCGGCACAACTCTGGCACGTCTCTAGCAAAACTCTGGCACAACTCTGGCACAACTCTGGCACAACTCTGGCACCACTCTGGCACCACTTTGGCTCAACTGTGGCCCAATTCTGGCACATCACTGGCACAAAACTGGCACAACTCTGGCACAACTCTGGCACAACTTGAGCACAACTCTGGCACAACTATAGGACAGCACTGGCACTACTCTGGCACAACTCTGGCTCAACTCTGGCACAACGCTGGCACAATGCTGGCACAACTCTAGCACAACTCTGGCACAACTCAGGCACAACTTCGGCACAACTCTGGCACAACTCTGGCACAACTCTGACACAACTCTGGCACAACAATGGCAAAACTCTGGCACAACTCTAGCACAACTCGTGCACAACTTTGCCACAACTGTGGCACAACTCCGGAACATATTTGGCATAACACTGGCACTACTCTGGCACAAATCTGGTACAACTCTGGTAGTACTCTGCCACAACTGTAGCACAACTCTCGCACAACTCTGGCACAGTCCTGGCAGGAATCTGTCATACCTCTGGCACAACTCTGGCACAATTCTGGCACAGCTCTGGCACAACTCTGGCACAACTCAGCCACAACTCTGGCACAACTCGGCCACAACTCTGGTAAAACTATGGCACAACTCTGACACAACTCTGGCACAACTTTGGCACAACTCTGGCACAACTCTGGCACAACTCTGACACAACTCTGGCACAACTCTGGCACAACTCTGGCACAACTCTGGCACAACTCTGGCACAACTCTGGCACAACTTTGGCACAACTCTGGCACAACTCTGGCACAACTCTGACACAACTCTGGCACAACTCTGGCAAAACTCTGGCACAACTATGGCACAACTCTGGCACAACTCTGGCACAAGTCCTGCACAACTTTGCCACAACTGTGGCACAACTCTGGCACATCTTTGGCACAACACACGCACTACTCTGGCACAAACCTGGTACAACTCTGGTACAACTCTGGCACAATTGTGGCACAACTCTTGCACAACTCTGGCACAGTCCTGGCCGAAATCTGGCACAACTCTGGCACAATTCTGGCACAATTCTAGCACAGCTCTGGCACAACTCCGCCACAACTCTGCCACAACTCAGGCACAACTCTGGAAAACCTATGGCACAACTCTGACACAACTCTGGCACAACTCTGGCACAATTGTGGCACAACTCTGGCACAACTCTGGCACAACTCTGGCACAAGTCTGGCACAACTTTGGCACCACTCTGGCACAGCTCTGGAACAACTCAAGCACAAGTATGGCACAACTCTTGCACAACTCTAGCACTACTCTGGCACCTTTCTGGCACAACTCTGGCACAACTCTGGCACAACTATGGCACAAATGTGGCACAAATCTGGCACAAATCTGGTACAACTCTGGAACAAACCTGACACAACTCCGGCACAATTGCGGCACAACTCTGGCACAGCTCTGGCACAACACTGGCACAACTCTGGCACAACTCTGGCACAACTCTGGCATAACTCTGGCACAACTCTGGAACAACTCTGGCACAGCTATGGCACAACTCTGGCACAACTCTGGCACAACTCTGGCACAGCTCTGGCACAACTCTGGCACAACTCTGGCACAACTCGAGCACAACTCTGGCACAACTCTGGCACTACTCAGGCACGACTTTGGCACAACTCTGGCACAACTCGGGCACAACTCTGGCCCAATTTTGCCACAACTGTGGCACACTTCCGGCACATGTCTGGCACAAGACTGGAACAACTCAGGCACTGATCTAGCACACCTCTGGAACAACTCTGGCACAACTGTGGCACAGCTCTCGCACAACTCTGGCACAATTCTGGCCCTCTGGCACAATTTTTGTACAGCTCTGGCACAACACTGGCACAACTCTGGCACACCTCTTGCACAAATCCGGTATAACTCTGGCACAACTCTGGCACAACTCTGACACAGCTCTGGCTCAACTCTGCCACAACTCTAGCACAACTCTGGCACAACTCTGGCATAACTCTTGCATAACTCTGGCACAACTCTGGAACAACTCTGGCACAGCCATGGCACAACTCTGGCACAACTCTGGCACAACTCGAGCACAACTCTCGCACAACTCTGGCACAACTCTGGCACTACTCTGGCACAACTCTGGCACAACTCTGGCACATCTCTCGCACAACTCTGGCACAACTCTGGCACAACTCAGGCACAACTCTGGCACAACTCTGGCACAACTCTAGCAGAGCTCGAGCTCAACTCTGGCACAACTCTGGCACAATTCTGGCACAACTCTGGCACAACTCTGGCACAACTTTGCCACATTTGTGGCACAATTCCGGCACATGTCTGGCAAAACACTGGCACAACTCAGGCACAAATCTGAAACACCTCTGGCACAACTCTGGCTCAACTGTGGCACAGCTCTGCACAACTCTGGCACAATTCTGGCACACCTCTGGCACAATTTTGGCACAGCTCTGGCACAGCTTTGGAACAACTTTGCACAACTGTGGCACAATTCCGGCACATCTCTAGCACAACACTTGCACAATTCTGGCACAAATCTGGAAGAACACTGGCACAACTCTTGCACAACTGTGGCACAACTCTCGCACAACTCTGGTACAACTCTGGCACAATTCTGGCACAGCTCTGGCAAAACTCTGGCACAACTCAGGCACAACTCTGGCACAACTCCGGCACAACTTTGGCACAACTCCGGCACAACTCTGGCAAACCTCTGGAACAACTCTGGCACAACTCTTGCACAACTATGGCACAACTCTGGCACAACTGTGGCACAACTATGGCACAACGCTGGCACAACTCTGGAACAAATCCAGCACAACTCTGGCACAACCCTGGCACACATCTGGCACAATGCTGGCACAACTCTGGCACAACTCTGGCACAACTCTGGCAAAACTCTGGCACAACTCTGGCACAACTCTGGAACAAATCTGCCATAACCCTGGCACATCTCTGGCTCACCTCTGGCACAACTCTGGCACAACTTTGGCACCACTCTGGCATGACTCTTGCACAACTCTTCCAAAACTATGGCAGCACTTTGGCACACCTTTGGAACAACTCAAGCACAACTATGGCACAACTCTGACACAACTCGGGCACTACTCTGGCACCTTTCTGGCACAACTCTGGCACAACTCTGGCACAACTCTGGCACAACTCTGGCACAACTCTGGCACAACTCTGGCACAACTCTTGCACAACTCTGGCACAACTCTGGCACTACTCTGGCACAACTCTGGCACAACTCAGACACAACTCTGGCGCGACTCTGGCACAACTCTGGCACAACTCAGACACAACTCTGGCGCGACTCTGGCACAACTCTGGCACAACTCAGACACAACTCTGGCGCGACTCTGGCACAACTCTGGCACAACTCAGACACAACTCTGGCGCGACTCTGGCACAACTCTGGCACAACTCAGACACAACTCTGGCGCGACTCTGGCACAACTCTGGCACAACTCAGACACAACTCTGGCGCGACTCTGGCACAACTCTGGCACAACTCAGACACAACTCTGGCGCGACTCTGGCACAACTCTGGCACAACTCAGACACAACTCTGGCGCGACTCTGGCACAACTCTGGCACAACTCAGACACAACTCTGGCGCGACTCTGGCACAACTCTGGCACAACTCAGACACAACTCTGGCGCGACTCTGGCACAACTCTGGCACAACTCAGACACAACTCTGGCGCGACTCTGGCACAACTCTGGCACAACTCAGACACAACTCTGGCGCGACTCTGGCACAACTCTGGCACAACTCAGACACAACTCTGGCGCGACTCTGGCACAACTCTGGCACAACTCAGACACAACTCTGGCGCGACTCTGGCACAACTCTGGCACAACTCAGACACAACTCTGGCGCGACTCTGGCACAACTCTGGCACAACTCAGACACAACTCTGGCGCGACTCTGGCACAACTCTGGCACAACTCAGACACAACTCTGGCGCGACTCTGGCACAACTCTGGCACAACTCAGACACAACTCTGGCGCGACTCTGGCACAACTCTGGCACAACTCAGACACAACTCTGGCGCGACTCTGGCACAACTCTGGCACAACTCTAGCAGAGCTCGAGCTCAACTCTGGCACAACTCTGGCACAATTCTGGCACAACTCTGGCACAACTCTGGCACAACTTTGCCACATTTGTGGCACAATTCCGGCACATGTCTGGCAAAACACTGGCACAACTCAGGCACAAATCTGAAACACCCCTGGCACAACTCTGGCTCAACTCTGGCACAGCTCTGCACAACTATGGCACAATTCTGGCACAACTCTGGCACAATTTTGGCACAGCTCTGGCACAGCTTTGGAACAACTTTGCACAACTGTGGCACAATTCTGGCACATCTCTAGCACAACACTTGCACAATTCTGGCACAAATCTGAAAGAACACTGGCACAACTATTGCACAACTGTGGCACAACTCTCGCACAACTCTGGTACAACTCTGGCACAATTCTGGCACAGCTCCCGCAAAACTCTGGCACAACTTAGGCACAACTGTGGCACAACTCCGGCACGACTTTGGCACAACTCCGGCACAACTCTGGCAAACCTCTGGCCAACTCTGGCACAACTCTTGCACAACTATGGCACAACTCTGGCACAACTGTGGCACAACTATGGCACAACGCTGGCACAACTCTGGAACAAATCCAGCACAACTCTGGCACAACCCTGGCACACCTCTGGCACAACTCTGGCACAAGTCTGGCACAAGTCTGGCACAAGTCTGGCACAAGTCTGGCACAAGTCTGGCACAAGTCTGGCACAAGTCTGGCACAAGTCTGGCACAAGTCTGGCACAAGTCTGGCACAAGTCTGGCACAAGTCTGGCACAAGTCTGGCACAAGTCTGGCACAAGTCTGGCACAAGTCTGGCACAAGTCTGGCACAAGTCTGGCACAAGTCTGGCACAAGTCTGGCACAAGTCTGGCACAAGTCTGGCACAAGTCTGGCACAAGTCTGGCACAAGTCTGGCACAAGTCTGGCACAAGTCTGGCACAAGTCTGGCACAAGTCTGGCACAAGTCTGGCACAAGTCTGGCACAAGTCTGGCACAAGTCTGGCACAAGTCTGGCACAAGTCTGGCACAAGTCTGGCACAAGTCTGGCACAAGTCTGGCACAAGTCTGGCACAAGTCTGGCACAAGTCTGGCACAAGTCTGGCACAAGTCTGGCACAAGTCTGGCACAAGTCTGGCACAAGTCTGGCACAAGTCTGGCACAAGTCTGGCACAAGTCTGGCACAAGTCTGGCACAAGTCTGGCACAAGTCTGGCACAAGTCTGGCACAAGTCTGGCACAAGTCTGGCACAAGTCTGGCACAAGTCTGGCACAAGTCTGGCACAAGTCTGGCACAAGTCTGGCACAAGTCTGGCACAAGTCTGGCACAAGTCTGGCACAAGTCTGGCACAAGTCTGGCACAAGTCTGGCACAAGTCTGGCACAAGTCTGGCACAAGTCTGGCACAAGTCTGGCACAAGTCTGGCACAAGTCTGGCACAAGTCTGGCACAAGTCTGGCACAAGTCTGGCACAAGTCTGGCACAAGTCTGGCACAAGTCTGGCACAAGTCTGGCACAAGTCTGGCACAAGTCTGGCACAAGTCTGGCACAAGTCTGGCACAAGTCTGGCACAAGTCTGGCACAAGTCTGGCACAAGTCTGGCACAAGTCTGGCACAAGTCTGGCACAAGTCTGGCACAAGTCTGGCACAAGTCTGGCACAAGTCTGGCACAAGTCTGGCACAAGTCTGGCACAAGTCTGGCACAAGTCTGGCACAAGTCTGGCACAAGTCTGGCACAAGTCTGGCACAAGTCTGGCACAAGTCTGGCACAAGTCTGGCACAAGTCTGGCACAAGTCTGGCACAAGTCTGGCACAAGTCTGGCACAAGTCTGGCACAAGTCTGGCACAAGTCTGGCACAAGTCTGGCACAAGTCTGGCACAAGTCTGGCACAAGTCTGGCACAAGTCTGGCACAAGTCTGGCACAAGTCTGGCACAAGTCTGGCACAAGTCTGGCACAAGTCTGGCACAAGTCTGGCACAAGTCTGGCACAAGTCTGGCACAAGTCTGGCACAAGTCTGGCACAAGTCTGGCACAAGTCTGGCACAAGTCTGGCACAAGTCTGGCACAAGTCTGGCACAAGTCTGGCACAAGTCTGGCACAAGTCTGGCACAAGTCTGGCACAAGTCTGGCACAAGTCTGGCACAAGTCTGGCACAAGTCTGGCACAAGTCTGGCACAAGTCTGGCACAAGTCTGGCACAAGTCTGGCACAAGTCTGGCACAAGTCTGGCACAACTCTGGCACGACTCTGGCACAACTCTGGCTCAACTCTGGCTCAGCTCTGGCACAATTCTGGCACAACCCTGGTACATCTGGCACAACTCTGGAAAAACTCTGGCAGAACTCTGGCACTACTCGAGGACAACACTGGCACAACTCTGGCACAACTCTGGCACTACTCTGGCATGACTCTGGCACAACTATGGTACAACTCTTGCAAAACTCTGGCACAACTCTAGCACAACTCCGGCACAAATCTGGCACAACTCCGGCACAACTCGGGCACAACTCTGGCACACCTCTGGCACAACTCTGGCACAACTATGGCACAACTCTGGCACAACTCTGGCAGAACGTTTCCACAACTGTGGCACAATAACGGCACATCTGTGGCACAACACTGGCAAAACTTTGGCACAAATCTGGCACACCTCTGCCACAACTCTGGCACAACTGTGGCACAACTATCGCACAATTCTGGCACAATTCTGGCACAACTCTGAAATAATTTTGGCTCACCTCTGGCCCTACCCTGGCACAACTCTGGCAAAACTCTGGCACAGCTCCGGTTCGACTCTGGAACAACTCTGGCACAACTCTGACACAACTCTGGCCAAACCCTGGCACAACTCTGGCATAACTCTGGCACAACTCTGGCACAACTCTCGCACAACTCTGGCACAACTCTGGCACAACTCTGGCACAACTCTGGCAAAACTCTGGCACAACTTTGGTACAACTCTGGCACAACTCTGGCACAACTCTGACACGACTATGGCACAACTTTGGCACAGCTCTGACAAAACTCTAGCACAACTTGGGCACAACTCTGGCAAACCTCTGGCACAACTTTGGTACAACTGTGGCACAATTCGGGCACGATTCTGGCACAACTCTAGCAGAACTCTGGCACAACTCGGGCACAAATATTGTACAAGTCTGGCACGACTCTGGCACAACTATGGCCTAACTGTGGCACAGCTCTGACAAAACTCTAGCACAACTTGGGCACAACTCTGGCAAACCTCTGGCACAACTTTGGTACAACTGTGGCACAATTCGGGCACGATTCTGGCACAACTCTAGCAGAACTCTGGCACAACTCGGGCACAAATATTGTACAAGTCTGGCACGACTCTGGCACAACTATGGCCTAACTGTGGCACAGCTCTGACAAAACTCTAGCACAACTTGGGCACAACTCTGGCAAACCTCTGGCACAACTTTGGTACAACTGTGGCACAATTCGGGCACGATTCTGGCACAACTCTAGCAGAACTCTGGCACAACTCGGGCACAAATATTGTACAAGTCTGGCACGACTCTGGCACAACTATGGCCTAACTGTGGCACAGCTCTGACAAAACTCTAGCACAACTTGGGCACAACTCTGGCAAACCTCTGGCACAACTTTGGTACAACTGTGGCACAATTCGGGCACGATTCTGGCACAACTCTAGCAGAACTCTGGCACAACTCGGGCACAAATATTGTACAAGTCTGGCACGACTCTGGCACAACTATGGCCTAACTGTGGCACAGCTCTGACAAAACTCTAGCACAACTTGGGCACAACTCTGGCAAACCTCTGGCACAACTTTGGTACAACTGTGGCACAATTCGGGCACGATTCTGGCACAACTCTAGCAGAACTCTGGCACAACTCGGGCACAAATATTGTACAAGTCTGGCACGACTCTGGCACAACTATGGCCTAACTGTGGCACAGCTCTGACAAAACTCTAGCACAACTTGGGCACAACTCTGGCAAACCTCTGGCACAACTTTGGTACAACTGTGGCACAATTCGGGCACGATTCTGGCACAACTCTAGCAGAACTCTGGCACAACTCGGGCACAAATATTGTACAAGTCTGGCACGACTCTGGCACAACTATGGCCTAACTGTGGCACAGCTCTGACAAAACTCTAGCACAACTTGGGCACAACTCTGGCAAACCTCTGGCACAACTTTGGTACAACTGTGGCACAATTCGGGCACGATTCTGGCACAACTCTAGCAGAACTCTGGCACAACTCGGGCACAAATATTGTACAAGTCTGGCACGACTCTGGCACAACTATGGCCTAACTGTGGCACAGCTCTGACAAAACTCTAGCACAACTTGGGCACAACTCTGGCAAACCTCTGGCACAACTTTGGTACAACTGTGGCACAATTCGGGCACGATTCTGGCACAACTCTAGCAGAACTCTGGCACAACTCGGGCACAAATATTGTACAAGTCTGGCACGACTCTGGCACAACTATGGCCTAACTGTGGCACAGCTCTGACAAAACTCTAGCACAACTTGGGCACAACTCTGGCAAACCTCTGGCACAACTTTGGTACAACTGTGGCACAATTCGGGCACGATTCTGGCACAACTCTAGCAGAACTCTGGCACAACTCGGGCACAAATATTGTACAAGTCTGGCACGACTCTGGCACAACTATGGCCTAACTGTGGCACAGCTCTGACAAAACTCTAGCACAACTTGGGCACAACTCTGGCAAACCTCTGGCACAACTTTGGTACAACTGTGGCACAATTCGGGCACGATTCTGGCACAACTCTAGCAGAACTCTGGCACAACTCGGGCACAAATATTGTACAAGTCTGGCACGACTCTGGCACAACTATGGCCTAACTGTGGCACAGCTCTGACAAAACTCTAGCACAACTTGGGCACAACTCTGGCAAACCTCTGGCACAACTTTGGTACAACTGTGGCACAATTCGGGCACGATTCTGGCACAACTCTAGCAGAACTCTGGCACAACTCGGGCACAAATATTGTACAAGTCTGGCACGACTCTGGCACAACTATGGCCTAACTGTGGCACAGCTCTGACAAAACTCTAGCACAACTTGGGCACAACTCTGGCAAACCTCTGGCACAACTTTGGTACAACTGTGGCACAATTCGGGCACGATTCTGGCACAACTCTAGCAGAACTCTGGCACAACTCGGGCACAAATATTGTACAAGTCTGGCACGACTCTGGCACAACTATGGCCTAACTGTGGCACAGCTCTGACAAAACTCTAGCACAACTTGGGCACAACTCTGGCAAACCTCTGGCACAACTTTGGTACAACTGTGGCACAATTCGGGCACGATTCTGGCACAACTCTAGCAGAACTCTGGCACAACTCGGGCACAAATATTGTACAAGTCTGGCACGACTCTGGCACAACTATGGCCTAACTGTGGCACAGCTCTGACAAAACTCTAGCACAACTTGGGCACAACTCTGGCAAACCTCTGGCACAACTTTGGTACAACTGTGGCACAATTCGGGCACGATTCTGGCACAACTCTAGCAGAACTCTGGCACAACTCGGGCACAAATATTGTACAAGTCTGGCACGACTCTGGCACAACTATGGCCTAACTGTGGCACAGCTCTGACAAAACTCTAGCACAACTTGGGCACAACTCTGGCAAACCTCTGGCACAACTTTGGTACAACTGTGGCACAATTCGGGCACGATTCTGGCACAACTCTAGCAGAACTCTGGCACAACTCGGGCACAAATATTGTACAAGTCTGGCACGACTCTGGCACAACTATGGCCTAACTGTGGCACAGCTCTGACAAAACTCTAGCACAACTTGGGCACAACTCTGGCAAACCTCTGGCACAACTTTGGTACAACTGTGGCACAATTCGGGCACGATTCTGGCACAACTCTAGCAGAACTCTGGCACAACTCGGGCACAAATATTGTACAAGTCTGGCACGACTCTGGCACAACTATGGCCTAACTGTGGCACAGCTCTGACAAAACTCTAGCACAACTTGGGCACAACTCTGGCAAACCTCTGGCACAACTTTGGGACAACTCTCGCACAACTTTGGCACAACTGTCGCACAACTCTGGCACAACTCTGGCACAACTCTGGCACAACTCTTGCACAACTCTCGCACAACTCTGGCACAACTTTGGCACAACTCTGGCACAACTCTGGCACAACTCTGGCAAATCTCTGGCTCAACTCTGGAACAAATCTGGAACAACTCTGGCACTACTCTGGCACACATCTGGCACAAATCTGGCACAACTCTGGCACACCTCTGGCACAACTCTGGCACAACTCTGGCACAACTCCGGTAGAACCTCAGCACAACTCGTGCACAACCCTGACACAACTCTGCCACAAATCTGGCACAACTTTGGCACAAATCCGGCACAACTCTGGCACAACTCTTGCACAACTCTGGCACAACTCTGGCACAACTCTGGAACAAATCTGGCACAACTCTGGCACAACTCTGGCACCACTCTGGCACAAATCTGGCACAACTCTGTCACTACTCTGGCACAACTCTGGCAAAACTTTGGCACAACTGTGGCACAACTTTGGCATAACTCTCGCACAACTTTGCACAACTGTGGCACAGTTCTGGCACATCTCTAGCACAACACTTGCAAAACTCTGGCGCATATATGGCACAACTCTGGCAAAACTATGATACAACTGTGGCACAACTCTCACACAACTCTGGCACAACTCTGGCACAATTCTGGCACAGCTCTGGCACAACTCTGGTACAATTTAGGCACACCTCTGGCACAACTCCACCACAACTCTGGCACAACTCTGGCACAACTTTGACACAACTCTGTTACAACTCTGGCACAACTCTGGTACAATTTAGGCACACCTCTGGCACAACTCCACCACAACTCTGGCACAACTCTGGCACAACTTTGACACAACTCTGTTACAACTCTGGCACAACTCTGGCACAACTCTGGCACAACTCCGGAATTAATGTGGCACAACTCTGGCACAACTCTGGCACAACTTTGCACAACTGTGGCACAGTTCCGGAACATCTCTAGCACAACTCTTGCACAACCCTGGCACAAATATGGCACAACTCTGGAACAACTATGGTACAACTGTGGCACAAGTCTTGCACAACTCTGGCACAACTCTGGCACAATTCTGGCAGAGCTCTGGCACAAGTCTGGCACAACTCAGGCACAACTCCCGCACAACTCCCGCACAACTCTGGCACAACTCTGGCACAGCTCTGACACAAAACTGGCACAACTCTGGCACAACTCTGGCACAACTCTGGCACAACTCCGGCACAACTCCGGTACAACTCTAGCACAACTCAGGCACAACTTTGACACAACTCTGGCACAAATCTGGCACAACTTTGGCACAAATCTGGCACAACTCTGGCACAACTCTGGCACAACTCTGGCACAACTCTGGCACAACTTTGGAACAAATCTGGCACCACTCTGGCACAACTCTGGCAGAACTCTGGCACAACTCGAGCACAAATCTGGCACAAATCTGGCACAACTCTGTCAACTCTCTGGCACAGCTCTGGCACAACTCTGGCACAACCGTGGCACAACTCTGGCACAACTCTGGCATAACTTTGCACAACTATGGCACAGTTCCGTTACATCTCTAGCACAAAAATTGCACAACTCTGGCACAGATATGGCACAACTCTGGCAAAACTATGATACAACTGTGGCACAACTCTTGCGAAACTCTGGCACAACTCTGGCACAATTCTGGAACAGCTCTGGCACAACTCTTGCACAACTCAGGCACAAATCTGGCACAACTCCGGCACAACCCTGGCACAACTCTGGCACAACTCTGACACAACTCTGGCACAACTCTGGCACAACTCTGGCACAACTCTGGCACAACTCTGGCACAACTCTCGCACAACTCTGGCACAAATCTGGCACAACTCCGGCACAACCCTGGCACAACTCTGGCACAACTCTGACACAACTCTGGCACAACTCTGGCACAACTCTGGCACAACTCTGGCACAACTCTGGGTCAACTCTCGCACAACTCTGGCACAACTCTGGCACAACTCTGGCACAACTCTGGCACAACTCCGGAACTAATCTGGCACAACTCCGGGACAACTCTGGCACAACTCTGGGACAACTCTAGCACAACTCTGGTTCAACACTGGCACAATTCTTGCACAACTCTGGCACAACTCTGGTAGAACTCTGGCAGAACTCTGGCACAGCTCTAGAACATCTCAAGCACAAACATTACTCTCTTACCTTTCTGGCACAACTCTGGCACAACTCTGGCACAACTCTGGCACAATTCTGGCACAACTCTGGCACAACTCTAGAACATCTCAAGCACAAACATTACTCTCTTACCTTTCTGGCACAACTCTGGCACAACTCTGGCACAACTCTGGCACAACTCTGGCACAATTCTGGCACAACTCTGGCACTACTTTGGCACAACTCTGGAACAAATCTGAAAAACCTATCGCACAATTCTAGTAGAACTCTGGCACACATTTGGCACAACTTTGGCAGACCTCTGGCACAACTCTGGCACAACTCTGGCAAATCTCTGGCTCAACTCTGGAACAAATCTGGAACAACTCTGGCACAACTCTGGCACAACTCTCGCACAACTCTGGCACAGCTCTGGAAAAACTCAAGCACAACTATGGCACAACTCTGGCACAACTCTGGCACTACTCTGGCACCTTTCTCAGACATCTCTGGCACAACTCTTGCACAACGCTGGGACAACTCTGGCACAACTCTGGCACAACTCTGGCACATCTCTGACACAACTCTCGCACAACTCTGGCACAATTCTGGAAGAACTCTGGCACAACTATGGCACATCTATCGCATAATTCTGGCACAGTGATACCCCCAATTTTGCCGTGCACTGCTCTTCTCCTGCGCTCTCTGGTTCCGCGCCTGGTCTGTTCCGCGACTCTGCCGTTCCGCGGTTCCATGCAGCACTTGTTCGATGCTCCTCCGCTGCCTCTCCTGGTCTTTCGCGGATGCTTCACACCATAAGGACCCCGCGTGTGGGTAGTGCTCCGCGGCTCACTCCTTGCCGGCACGAGAGTCTGCCACCTTGTGGCCTCTGACTCCTCTGTCCGCGGAACCCCGTTCTGTGGCCGTGCGCAAGGCCGCGGCGTCGCCAGCAGCTCCCTTCAGCCTACTTGCGTTCCCTGGTAGTGACAGCACCTAGCCGAATCCTTTTTGGATCCAAGATTGGAAATGGAGCAAGCAGTAAGACATGCACACACTCGAAGAGAAAGAACTTGTCCTCCGTGGAGTACTTCCGTGGAGAGCACTCTTCGGGTTCCTTAAGCAGCTGCGGATCTCAGAAGGGAAGTGGGAGTGAAAGTGTGAACCTGATTGACAACTGCGCGGATCAATGAGACATGAGGTAGCAATTTGGTTCTGAACAAGTCAGGACTTCAGTCTCACAACTGGGAATCAGGCTTGTATTAAGTCAGATGGCACAACATGAGATCAAGGTGAGATTACTTCGTCACACTAGTTCCTCCGCTACACCACTACTTTATATTCACCAAACCTAGCTCTCTAATTCTCCTCCTACCACACTCTTTCCTCTACCTCAGACTCCGCGCGGTGCCTCACGCGCACCACGGGTCTCGTCCTTGATCACACACACCGGACTACTTCTACATTTCCCTGCCCTTCTACTGCTTCTTCCTCTACTCCGCGGCTTGGGTGCGCGCGGTCTTGTGTTTTTCCTTGAATCTTCGTCTTCGCGCGGTGCGTCCTCCCGGTCCTCCTCCTTGATTACCGCTGCCCGCCCTGGGCTCTCATTGGCCGAGCTCCTGCCGCCCTCTTCCTGACATCTGGTTCTGCCGGCGGGTGTATTGCACGTCCGACGCTCCTGCTTCACTCCCACCTCTCCGCGGCTCGGTACATGTTCTCTTTTCACCACGGATTCCCACCCTCCCTATCCCGCCCCTTCTTGCCTCCTCCGCGGCAATCGCTTCCAATAGCCGTAGAAAGGCCACCGTTGATTTTTGCTCCCTGGCGGCAACTTTCCCCGCCTCTTTTCCTTCACCGCTACTGGATTCCGCGCCACCCCACGCTCTACCACAATCTTGTTGCGGGAGCCAGCATGCCTTGCGCGTTCTCCGGTGCTCCGCGGCCTCCCCTTCATCCTTCTCCGCGGATTTGTGATTGCGGCCGCCACTTTCCGTGGACTTGTGGGTCGCGGCGACTTCCTTCCGCGTATCCATCTTCTTCCCAGCGGAGATGCGGTGGATCTCCGCCTGACACCGATGCCCCCAACCCCCCCTTTTCAAGGCTCTGTCCCAGAGTCTCGTCAGCGCAACAGGCGTGTGAACTTCCCTTGGGGACCCGGCCGCTGCCGTTGTTGGCAAGGGCGGCAGTACGTCTCCACCTCTCCGCCCTTACGTTGATATCTCGCGGAGCACTCCTGATGTACATATAGCTGGCACCCCTCGCACCGGGCTCCTGTAGTGATGTCCTCCGCACCCAGTCTCCTTTTACAGGTACAGCAGTGCGGGCTCCGTTCATACATCCTACAGCTGGTGCAGCGGTACACCATTTGTCCCTCCTCATTCCTTCCCACCTCTATGGACCCATCTTCCGCAGTGCTCGTAGTGGCATGCCGTCCCAGTGACGATCCCCATGCATCCGTCTCCGCAGCAACGATGCCCGAAGTTTTTTGCCCCCCAGTCCTCTTTTCTGGACTGAGCGAGACAGCGGTGGGAGGTCCACACTCCTTCCTTGCCCCTCTTGCCGCACCGCAGGTGGCACATCTTCAGGCACATACCACATCCCTTCCCGAACCCTGCCATCGCTTCTCGGCAGGCAGCGCATGCAAGCTCTCGGGTCTCCGTGATGAAGTTGAGGTAGCAGTCCGCCTCAAGGAGCTCATTGCCCACACATTGGTGACATTGGCCCTTCCAGGCAGAGTTGCCCATCACCAGGCATTCGCGATGTGCAGACCTTGTGTAGACACCACACCTTTCCCCATCCTGCACCGTTTTTAGGCATGTGGGACATGCCGCGGATTGATGCCCTTCCTCTCCCGGCACCTCCTCTTCCTCCGATTCTTCCTCTTCTTCCTCCTCGTTCAGTCGAGGTGCCTTGCGGACTCCTCGTTGTTTCTCAATCTCCTCCCTACATCTCCTGCACACCGCAACCCCGCTTTGCCCTCCGCGCCCCTCACGAGGTGGTGCCAGGCAGCCAGTACAGATTTTGCGGAGGCATCCGCCACAATCCTGCACCGTCGCTCCCCACCATTGGCCGCATTGGGCACATTTCTTCTCCTCCAGCTCCTTCCTCCTTGTTTCTTCTGCCGCGACCCGTCCCTCCGCGTGCCACTGCCTCATCGTAGCTCCGGAAACGGTGCGCGGACCTTTCCTTTGCTCAGGGGGCCCCTCTTCTTCCTCCTCTTCCTCCTCCCCCTCCTCCTCTTCTGGGTCTCACCTTCCGCGGGGTGGTGCTCCCCCGGCGCCGGGTCCCGCTCCTTCCTCACCCTGTTTCTTTGCAGCCTCCTCCTCAGCGGCCTCCTTCAGGCACCGCAAGCAGGTGCGGTTTCGTCCGATGCAGGTTTTGGAGGTTCCGTTTGCATACTGGTGTGCGGGATTTCCGCACACCCGGCACACCACCTTTAGGTGTGGCTCAGCAGGGAGATTTTCTCCGCACCATACGTACGGACCCATGTAGTTGGCCAGGGTCTTGGGGCTTATCGGCACCCTAGTCCTTGGTAGTGCTTTTTGGGATTGCTGCTGGGCCACCCCCGCTGAGGTTTGCTTGGGCTGTTGCTCGAGCCTTCCTTCGGGCTCCCCCTTCTTCCTCCGTTCCTGCTGTTCCCTTTGTTCCTGCTGCCTTACCTCCTGCTGCTCCCGCTGCTGCTCCCGCCGCGGCTGCTCTCGCCGTTGTTCCTTCCTCACCTCCTCCGTTGCCAGTTTGTGGACATCAGACTCTTCCTCCTAAACCTCCTCTGGTTCTTGACTCCACTCCTGCTCTTGCTGCGACACCTGTCCTTCACTGACATCCAGCACTTCCTCCGCTCTCCATCCTCGCGAGCCCTTCCGCTGTCCCAGAACAGCGGCTGGTCTCGTGGTGTGGTTTTCTGCGCTCGCTCGTAGGGGGCGCAGTGCTGCACCACCTCCTTGATGAGAGCCGCCAGATTTGGCACATGAATGATGGACGTCAGGCAGTCCTTCAACGCCTGCGTGTCGGTGTGGTGATGGCGGTGGTAGGCCTCCACTACTGCCCTTTGCAACGTGGGCGGGGGTACCCACAAGACGCGCAGAGTTAGTCTCTAGAGACGGCCATCCTCCCATGCATACTGCTCACACAGACGGGCCAGATCATCCTTTTTTCTCCTGTCGAACTCCACGCCCAGTCGTGTTTCCAGAACCGCGTACACCTTCTGCGCCTCCGTCTTCTGCTGCTCCTTACTGCTGACGTGGAGAAGGATGTGAGCGGTCTGCCAGATTCGCCAGTCCTGCATCTCCATGGGCCCCTTCCTCCCCGCTTTCTCTGCCCCCGCTTCCCCCAGCTTTCGCTTTGTCTCCGGCACTCTTACCGGCAGTCCGCGCGCTCGCCTTCCATCCTGCTCCGCTTTCATCACTTCAAACTTTTTGCGGTTGTCCTCGTCCTAGACCGGCGGCTCTCTGTCCCAAGAATCAGATGCAGGGAACAGTCAAAGGATTCAAACCGCTTGAAGTTCCCCTTCATCCCACTGGTCTCGCAGCCTTGTCTCAGCGGGGCCGCTTGGTCGTCTGCCGCGTCCACCAACGCGGTGCAGCTCAATCACTTCCTCTCTTCTATACGGGGCCGCTCCCGGAGCCCGTAGTAGTCCTTGGCTGCGTGTGATGGGCTGCTCCTCTTCTGAACCTCCCGATGATTCACTGATCTTGGAGACCACCATCACCGCCGCCTCTTTCTCCATGCGTCCCCTCTTTTCTGCCCCTTTGCGGATGGCTGCTGTAGCGGTTTCTCCCAAGACAGGCCGCAGTGAGGCCGGCACCATTTCCGCTAGCATGTGGACCTTGCAGAAGACTGCCATCAGGAGCTCTGCTGCTTGCGTGGCCTCCCGCTGGGCTTGCGCTAACTGCTCCGGAGTAACGCTGGGGCTGGAGCCTTCATGTGTACAAGGCTGTTTCTCCCTCCGTGGCTCCGTGGCCGCTTCCTCTTCCGCCTTTCGCTTTCCTTTCGGGGCAGGAGTGATCTCCTCTGGGAAAGCCTGCTCCGTCTCCTCGCTTCCGCCGGTATCTGCTACTGGCGCTGCTGCTCTGGTCTGGCTTAGCGTCGATGCTGCCTTTTGCACTACTGCCGCCGCTCGGGCCTGGAGTTGTGCCTTCCGCCAAAGGGAGCCAGCGGATGGCTCCGGGCGGTGGCGCTTGGCACCAGCCTTGTACCTCTTCCCCATCTGCTCTTCTTCTTTTGCTGCTACCTGCCTCGCCGCTGCTCTGGCTACTGTCATTTCCCTTACTGTCTCCGCCGCTCTGTTACCTGCTCCCACTCGGGCCGCCTCCGCGGCTGCCTGTGTTCTTGTCGCTACCTGTGCCTCTGTGACTGCTGTTGCTGCTGCTACCTTTGCCTCCGTCACTGCTGCTGCTGCTGCTACCTCTTCTGTTGCTGCTGCCGTTTCCTTTGCTGTCGCTACTGCTACCTCTTTTGCTTTTGCCGTTGCCTTTCACTACCACCTCTGCTTCCGCCGCTGCTGCCGCTGCTTCTGCTTCCCCCATGATTTCCCTTATAAGTTGCTCCGCAGCTTCCGTATCTGCCTTAGCCGCCGCTTCTCGCTCCTTGGCCAATCGGGCCTCTGTCGCCGCGGACTCTGCGACCGCCCGATCTGCTTCGGCTGCCTCTGCTTCCCATACTTTCCGCAGGCATTTTTGCATCTGCTGCAACTGAGGGGTGGATTGGGTGTATTCACGGGCCTCTTCCACCTTCGCGTCCGTCCTGCTCTTGTCTTCCCAGCATATTTCCGCTGCCTCCTTGGGCCAGTGTCGTACCTCCTTTTGCGCGAGATGCAGTCCCTTTTCTTGCACCACGGTCCACTGTCCTTCCGCAACCGCTGTCGCCACGCTGGTGCGTATCACATTCTGGAGCATCAGCGTCCAACACTTTTTCATAGCCTCCATCCAGCGTCCCTCGGGCACCTGAGTGTCAGCAAGCCACGATCTCTCCTCTTGCGGGTACTAAACACTCCACTTGGCGTAGGCAAGGCTAAGAAAGTATCCCCACCTCCACTCATCCGCCGCGGATCTTCGTCATGGCGCCTTCGCCGATCCGGGTGCCGAGTCGTTCACGTGGTACAGAATGAGGGCTCTGGCCCTCTCTTGGAACAGATGCACATAATGTCTCTTCGGACTGCTCTGCTGGTCCCTCCGCACCCTGTTCCACCATACTCGAGCGGCCTCTAGTGATAGATCCGGGCGCTCGGTGTCCAACAGTTCCGCGACGCCTGTCATATCACTGGCCATCCCTGGTTTGATGCCTAAGTTGTCCCGCAACGCCAAAACAAGGCGTTTTGCGCCTGCTGTTTCCAGCAGTTGCACCTGCCTTTCGTGCAGTCCGAGGGCTTGCGTCCCCGCTGCCGCTCCCTTTAGCACCACCTGCCACATTTTGTCAAACAGTGAATCCGCGAATTCCGCGCGGATCACTACCAGAATCTTCGTCAGCAGTTGGAGCATGACGCTGCTCACGACTTCAAACAGCAAGGCTTCCTTGGGCTGCTCCCCGTTATCCCCCAAGCTTTCTTTGAGGTGCATTCTTGCCCCTTCCATCACCGTTCCTGTACCTAGCAGGGGGCGTGCGGGTTGTCGAGTTGGGCTACCGCGCGAGGTCGGCGGCGAGTGAGAGAGCGCCGTCGTAGCCGTAGAGGGGAATGGGGCAGTCAGTGCCCGGGTCCCATCTCGCGGGCTTGGTGTCTGTGTAGCGTTTGTTCTTGCCGCTGCTTGCATTGCTCCTGCCGCGGGCTCCGTGCGCCTGAGGATCCGCGATCGTGGTGTGCTTGTGGCCGGGCTCTGTCGCGATGAGCCTGCCGATCTCACCGCAGGCGGCGTGGCTTGTGTTGGTGTTCCTTCCGCGGGGCTGGACCATGGTGGGATTGCCGCTGCCGGTGTTGGGGTTCGTGTCAGGGTCGTCCCTGCGGCGGGGCTGGGCCGCGGTGAGGCCGCGGCCACTGTTGGCGTGGCCGTCACTGGTGTTGGAGGTGTTCTTGCCACAGGGCCAGGTCGGGACACGCCTGTCGCAGCCGTGTGCGGTGCTGGTATCCTTGCCGGTGGAGTTCTTGTCGTGGGACCCGGCCGCGGTAGGGCCGCTGCCCCCGTTGGTGGTGTTGGTGTCCGTGCTGGGCGGTGTCCTGCGCCCGTGTTAAGGGCAGGGCGACGTAGCTGTTGTCGGGAGGATCCACCCCCCCGCGACGAAGGCGCGGATCCCGTGCCTTGGTTGCGTGCCATGTCAAGTGTGTCGAGTGCCGGTGAGAGCTGAGTCAAAGGTGGAGAGGAATGGGTGGGGAGACGGTCGATGCAAAGTGAAGAGTGGAGTGAACGATCGAATGCCAGAACATGAAATGAGACTGAGGATGCCTACGCCGATCAATATATCCGCTTGGCACGGCGCGAGCCAGTCTGCCGCGAGCAGGATGTCATACGTGTGGACGTCGCAAACTTGGACAGTGTGCGCCGCATGTACATTTGCCACCTGCATGGGAAGGCCCGCGATTTGTCCCAGCGGCGCGACGATGTCCCCGGTGGAGATAGAGAAGCGGAGTCGAGTGGGCTGGATGAGGTGCTGCATGTGGAGCGAGCGGACCATCCGGAGCGCGATCGTGGTGTGTATGGCACCGCTGTCCACGATGGCGACGAACTTGCGTCCGCATATCCACACATAACACCACGCCACGTGGACCACGGAGGGTGCGGGCGGTCCGAGGGTGAGGGCCGCGGGTGACCAGGTGCGTGAGGTACGTGCGGCGGCATCACGCGCACTAGAGTGAGTGAGAAGGATGCATCGGGATTGCAAGCGGATGCCGGTCATGCTGTCTCGCATGCATGAGAGGCGGACGCCAAGAGGGGAAAGGGAGGGATTGTGAGTGGTGAAGAGGGTGCGGAGATGTTTTGCGGACTCAGGGGAGTACAGAAGGAAGTCTACCAGGATGAGGGGATGGCAGTTGTCGAGGAGTGGTGTGGCGGGAACATGAGAGTGCGGGTTGCTTGTGGGGCAGGTGTGTGGTGTGGCAACGGACGGTCGCGAGGTTCCCGGGGGGCGCATGTCGTGGGAGAAGATGGGGTGCGATCTCCTCCAGCATCCAACCGCGGATAGTGGGGTTGTACCTGCGAGCAAACTGTAGTCCAGGCATGGAGAGGGCTGGTAGGGTCTTTGCGAGTGCCAACTACGCGGTGGGGTCGAGTTTATTCAGGAGTTGCAAGGCCACCTCCTGTTCCTTCTCATCAAATTCTCCTGCCACTCCCTCCCATTGTGCTTCAGTGTCTGGAGGCGGTGCCCCGACATCAGGGATATGCTCCGTAGCATCCGAAGGTGCCTGGTCAGGTTCTGGCCAGTCAGGGCGCGGAAGTTGGCTCAGGGCATCCACGTTGCGGTTGGCAACCGCAGGCTGGTACTTGATCTTTATGTTGTAGCCCTGCAGGAGGAGTGCCCACTTGGCTAGGATGCCCTCATGGTTCTGAGTGGTGAGGAGCCATTGGAGAGCCTGATGGTTCGTGAAGACCATGAATGGCTTGCCATTCTTTATGTAGTCGCGGAAGTGTTGGAGTGCCCAAAGGACAGCCAGGCACTCGTCCTTCACCGGTGGATACTTCCGCTCTCCTTCGATGAGAGCACAACTGGCGTATGCAATCACCTTCTGGGTGGGTTCCTGCACTGTCTGGGATAGGATAGCGCCTAGCCCGTCCCGCGACCAATCAGTGGTGATGGAAAATGGGAGGTTGAAGTCGGGGAACTCGAGCATGGACGCGGTAACCAGGCGGTGCTTGATTTCCGTCCAGGCGTCCGCGCATTCTGATGTCCAGTCAAACGGTACATCCTGGTGCGTCAACTCCTAGAGTGGCTTGATGATGCGTGCGTGGTCACGGACAAACTTCCTGTAGAAGGAGACAAAGCCCAGGAAGATCTTGACTTGCCCCGCGGAAGTGGGCTGACGCCACTCCTGCACTGCCGCGATCTTCTCTGGATCGGTCTTGATGCCATCCGCACTCATCACGAAGCCAAGGAACTCCATTTCCGTAGCTCCGATAGAGCACTTGGCTGCCTTGAGCTTGAGGTTAGCCCTGCGGAGGGCAGCAAAGACAGCGGCCAGGGAGGAGAACAGTTCCTTGAAGGTGTGGGCCACAACCATGATGTCGTCAATGTAGCAACTGACATTGGGGATGCCGCAGAGGGTGGAGTCCATGACCCGCTGAAATTTCGCGCTGGCATTGCGGAGTCCAAAGGCCATATGCGTGAACGCGTATAGTCCCTCTGGTGTCACAAACGCGGTCTTGGCGATGGAGTCTGGGTGCATGGGGACAGCATGGAAGGCACCCTTTACGTCGAGCTTTGCGAACCATCCGCGACCCTGCTGTCGCATGGGGTACGCATCCTCCTCGGTTACACGGTTGAGGTCGCGGAAGTCAACGCAAAATCGGTTGGACCCGTCCGGTTTCCCCACGATGACCAAGTTGGCACGCCAGAGGCTGACGATTGGGACGATCACCCCTTGCGCCTTGAGCTCCGCGAGCCCCTCTATGATAATCTTCTCCTGCTTAGGGAGGATGCACTGCACTTTCTGTTTTGTGGGCACGGAGATCCCCGTGGAGATGACGTGGGAGGCTTCCACGGCCCCTATATCAACCACGGACCCAGCGAAGATGCCCGCAAATGCGTCCAGCAGGTCGCAGAAATCCTGCTTTTGTGTGGGAGAAAGTCGTGAGTGGAGCATGTGAACCCATCGCGGTGGTGGTGATGGTGCTGTTTCGCAGAGTGGGTAGAACTCCTCCTCCTCCTCGAGTGGATGTCCATCTCCTAGGACTCATTGTCCCCTATGTCACAGCCCCAGGAGGTTGGTCTATACTCCGGGCTCGGTTGACTCCTTCGCAAGTTCCTGCCATTCACCTGCTGTGACCTGTTCCGCGTCAGGCAAATCTGTTGTGAGAGGTTGCAACCTGCTTGCATGGGCCTGAGAGTCCTCTGCCGCAGCATCCAGGGGGGAGAAGGATTCGCCGCCGGTTACAGTTACCGCTACCCTGTCGCCAATGGTTATGGGGCAAAACGCTTCCTCCCCAAATGCAGAGCTGAGTTGCATGATTCCAAGGGAGAAGAGAAGGTTGGCCTGCCGCGGCACCAAGTAATCCATGCCCAGGAACACGTCATACGTTATGGCTTGCGTGACTTGGACGTTCAATGGTTTATGGAGGGATCCCACCTGCATGGGGAGGCCGTGAACTTCCCCATCTCCATAGTCCATTCCGCCCGCCGAGTTGGTGAAAAGGCGGCGCGTGAGGAGGATGCGGTCTGCCCATCCGACCACCAGAAGGACGCAGAACGCCACAGTGGTGTGAGTGGCCCCTGTGTCGATGATGGCCAGGAACTTCCTTCCATAGATCCAAACCATACAACAGGCGACCTCGTAGTGGTTTTTATCCCGTCGCGATGGTTCCAAGGGCTGTGGTGCCCATCCCCACTCTCCTTTTGCGAGGCTCAATGCCAATGAAGTCTCGTGCACCGTACGGTGGGTGTTCTGTGTACCGGATGTAGGCGTGGTACAGTTGAGGGAGATGCCCACAGCTTGGAGACGTTGATTGGCCCTGGCAAACTCCTCCTTCAGTCGCGGTGCAATGTCGGGATGAATGCGAAGGAACTCAAAAAAGTTGATTTCCGCAATGGGGGTGGTAAAGAGGCGTTGGACGGGGTCAGTGCTTCTCTCTGCGACTACTGGAGCTATGGTGGGTGTCTGCAAAGATGGGCCAGGTTGCTTCTCCACTAGGAGTGGTGGTTTCGTCTGTCGTCGTTTCTCCGGCACGACGGTGCGATTGATAACTGCCTCCTGGAATCGCTCCTCCGCGGCCTCTACTTTGCGCCTCAGGTCCTCCTACACTCTGGCTGCCACCTGTAGATCCCATCCGCGCAAGCCTAATTCTTGGGCTCGTGCGATGAGAGTCGTCTCTGCCGTAGTGGGAGGCAATTCTGTGGTCTCGTCCTCCGCCATCGGCAAACCCAGCTTGACATTGCGGGCTTTGCTTGCAGGGTTCGCAGATGCCTGTGGGTTGGGCAGAATACCTTGCCCGCCCGGGGCAGCCTGGGGTTGATGATCCGGAGCCTGCCGCCCAGCTTGCGTCTGCTGCTGATGCTGCTGGTCCTGCCATGGTTGACTATAATACCGCTGCCACTGCTGCACCATGGGGTCCTGCTGCATGGGGTCGGTGCACGGAGCACCCTGACGCTTACGCGGGCAGTCCCGAGCGATGTGCTCCAGGCTTTGGCAGGTATAACACGCCTTCGGCTTGGGTTGAGAGGCCTGTGTTGCTGGTGCTAGAGTATGCGAATCTCTACCTTGATGCTGTTGCGTAGACTGCTGCCGCGTAGAAATGGCCGTGGCGTCCTGCACCGCATCCTGCAGGGACTGGTAGCGCTCAGGGATCATCAGACTACTGATCTCATCGCGGAGTGCGCGGATGAGATTCTGCAGTAGGACCCACAGCGGCAGTCCTTCCTCTTGAGGGCTCTTTGCGACTGATGCCCAAGTGAGGAACTGATCCAAAAACCTGCGGATGTTGGTATCCTTCCGCATGACTTCCTTTTCAATCTTGCGGAGTGCTTCTTCCTTGGTCCGCCGCTTGAAACGCTCAATCAGCACGTTACCAAAGTCCTCAAAGGAGTTGAACGGCGCTCGCGCATTGTACCAGTCCTCCGCAGCGCCTTGCAGATGGAGCTCCGCGGTGGCCAGACAAAGATCTGGTGGGATCCGCCCTATGCTGGCATGTATAGTGATCTGTTGCAACCAGGTCCACAGGTCCCCCTCAGGGGTCCCCTTGAAGATGTCCAGCCACGGAATGTTAGCTGGTTGCGCGCGTACATACTACAGCTGGGGCACAGTGTTCCGGTTAGCCATGGATGTCACCGCGGGAAGCGTATGTGAGGTCGTAGCCGCCGAATAACCCATGTGGCTAGTTTGTGGCTGCCCCTAAGGTGTCGGTGTGGGGCCGCTCATTTTAGCTGCCGCCGTGAGGGTATAGTAGTGGGTCGCAGGGGTAGCCTGCGTCGTGTAGGGTGTAAAATAAAAGGTAGTCCCAAGGGGCAGTGTCTGTGTGCTCAGTGCGGCATGGGTCGTAGGTCCTAGCAGCCAATAGCCCTGCGGTAGAGGGTGTGACATTGCAGAGTGGTAGAGCGGGGTGGTAGTAGGTACTGCAGGGGTTACAGGGGAGCGCAGGATAGGTGGAGTGGGGCACAGTCGTCTATACCTGGCTGGTAGGTGGAGGTGCGTTGACCGCGATTCCGGCTGGCGCGGTACCTATTGGCTGCTGATGATAGACCGGGTGTCCAACCATCACGGAAATCAGTTGCGCCGCCATGGGGACTGGCGGTTGCTGTGACGGTGTCTGCTGCATATGGGCCTGCGATGTTGCTCCTACCGCGGAGGGCGTGGCCCATGTGCCCATCATCATCCAACCCGGCGGGGCTGTGGTACAAGAGGTTGTTACCGGCCCCGCTTACAGCAGAGTCCCAGGCAATCCTGTGTTGGGATGAGGCTGGGGCCCTGTGACTGGCTGCTGAGTTGCGTACAGTGGCTGCGGAGCCAGAAGAGGTTGATCCACCATTCCCCCTCCCTGTTCCAACAGTGGTGTCCCTTGCCATCTCGTGAATTTTGGGTTCTGACTCGTCGTTGCCCTCACGCTTGGTGTCACTGGGGTGTCCACAGTAGTTGACCGCGGATTCACCTGGAGAGATACTTCTTCTGTCGCGATGGGCAGCCCAGCGCCAGCTGCCTGACCCACTGCTGCCTGTTCTGCTGTTTGTGGGTAGGGCTGCTGCTCCGTCTCTGGCATGGCAGGCGGCATGCCTAACTGTTCGGTGGGTACTCCCTGCGGCGGCTGTCTCACCCCCTTTTTTCCTTTTGCTGGAGGTGAGTGTTCCGCCGGCATGTATCCCAGCTGCGGTTGGTGGCAATGAGCAGCCTCCATGGTTGGCACCCTGAAGACATATGGGGCCGGGGAGGTCTCCAACCCTGCTAGGGGCGCGGAGGGCAAGTAGTTCTCCTCTTCTACCCTTGGCGGCTGTCTTCCGCCGCGCCGCTGATAGACTAGTCCTTGGTACGCCATGGGCCTCCCGGTCTTGGAGAGTCCGTGTGCTGGTGGTGGCACATTGGAAAACCACCTCTGATCCATAGAGTCGTTGGCCTGGAGCTGGTGGGTCCCACGCAGATCTTGGCTGTGTACGCTTTCCACCTCCACGCGGTCCTGCAGCGCGTCCATGATGCGCTGCCAGTGTAGTTGTTCCAGCCACTTGGTGACTCTCCGGTGCTGTACCAGTGGATCCGCGCCCGGCGACGAACTTACGGGCGCGCGAGAGGGCGTGGGTGAGGTATCTCTACTGTCCGCATGTGTGGCCGCACGCCGCGCCAGGAAGTGGCGTACAGAAGTTTGCTGTGAATGCTGCTGAAGCCGCCTCTGCGTGTCCTGATGCACGAAGCTGGCTGCCGACATGTATGACTGAATCTGAAGGCACATGCAGTTCAGCTGGCGAAGAGCAAAGAACTCTCCACGCTCACCGCACCATGACACTGATACCCCAAATTTTGCCGTGCACTGCTCTCCTCCCGCACTTTCTGGTTCCGCACCTGGTCTATTCCGCGACTCTGCCGTTCCGCGGTTCCGTGCAGCACTTGTTTGCTGCTCCTCCGCTGCCTCTCCTGGTCTTCCGCGGATGCTTCACACCATAAGGACCCCGCATGTGGGTAGTGCTCCACGGCTCACTCCTTGCCGGCACGAAAGTCTACCACCTTGTGGTCTCTGACTCCTCCTTCCGCGGAACCCCGTTCCGTGGCCGTGCGCAAGGCCGCAGCGTCGCCAACAGCACCCTTCACCCTACTTGTGTTCCCTGGTGGTGACAGCACCTAGCGGAATCCTTGTTGGATCCAAGATTGGAAATAGAGCAAGCAGTAAGACATGCACACACTCGGAGGGAAAGGACTTGTCCTCCGTGGAGTACTTCCGCGGAGAGCACTCTTCGGGTTCCTTAAGCAGCTGCGGACCTCAGAAGGGAAGTGGGAGTGAAAGTGTGAACCTGATTGACAACTGCGCGGATCAATGAGACATGAGGTAGCAATTTGGTTCTGAACAAGTCAGGACTTCAGTCTCACAACTGGGAATCAGGCTTGTATTAAGTCAGATGGCACAACATTAGATCAAGGTGAGATTACTTCGTCACACTAGTTCCTCCGCTACACCACTACTTTATATTCACCAAACCTAGCTCTCTAATTCTCCTCCTACCACACTCTTTCCTCTACCTCAGACTCCGCGTGGTGCCTCACGCGCACCGCGGGTCTCGTCCTTGATCACACACACCGGACTACTTCTACATTTCCCTGCCCTTCTACTGCTTCTTCCTCTACTCCGCGGCTTGGGTGCGTGCGGTCTTGTGTTTTTCCTTGAATCTTCGTCTTCGCGCGGTGCGTCCTCCCGGTCCTCCTCCTTGATTACCGCTGCCCGCCCTGGGCTCTCATTGGCCGAGCTCCTGCCGCCCTCTTCCTGACATCCGGTTCTGCCGGCGGGTGTATTGCACGTCCGACGCTCCTGCTTCACTCCCACCTCTCCGCGGCTCGGTACATGTTCTCTTTTCACCACGGATTCCCACCCTCCCTATCCCGCCCCTTCTTGCCTCCTCCGCGGCAATCGCTTCCAATAGCCGTAGAAAGGTCACCGTTGATTTTTGCTCCCTGGCGGCAATTTTTCCCGCCTCTTTTCCGCCACCGCCACTANGGTTCTGCCGGCGGGTGTATTGCACGTCCGACGCTCCTGCTTCACTCCCACCTCTCCGCGGCTCGGTACATGTTCTCTTTTCACCACGGATTCCCACCCTCCCTATCCCGCCCCTTCTTGCCTCCTCCGCGGCAATCGCTTCCAATAGCCGTAGAAAGGCCACCGTTGATTTTTGCTCCCTGGCGGCAACTTTCCCCGCCTCTTTTCCTTCACCGCTACTGGATTCCGCGCCACCCCACGCTCTACCACAATCTTGTTGCGGGAGCCAGCATGCCTTGCTCGTTCTCCGGTGCTCCGCGGCCTCCCCTTCATCCTTCTCCGCGGATTTGTGGTTGCGGCCGCCACTTTCCGCGGACTTGTGGGTCGCGGCGACTTCCTTCCGCGTATCCATCTTCTTCCCAGCGGAGATGCGGTGGATCTCCGCCTGACACACAGCTCTGGCACAACTCTGGCACAACTCTGGCACAACTCTGGCACAACTCCGGGACAACTCTGGCACAACTTTGGCACAACTCTTACACAACTCTGGCACAACTCTGGCACAACTCTGGCACAACTCTGGCACAACTC
>SZWC01000551.1:327719-388929 GCA_023375785.1 Penium margaritaceum | reverse complement strand
ATTGTTGGAATGATGCTCCTCACCATGGCAGGAGTGACTCCAAAAAGGAACACCAAAAAGACAAGCCTTAGTTGCTTAGTGGTTAATGGTGTCCACCTCTAGAGGCAGGGGCCCGGGTTTAAGTCCCACAAGATGAAATTATGTCCTGCCTCAAGGGAGGTGGAAAATAGATGCCAGGAAGCTAGCTCAACCTCTAGAGTTCCTCTTTAAGATTCTAGAAGGCCAGGTGAGGGTCCAGGAAGGTGGCACACCTTCTAGAAGGGGTGACTTGTCCTATAAGGCATCTAGAGGGGTTTTGGTCTTCTGAACACCTTCCCTCCTACTAGAAGCAAGCTGAGGAATCTAGGAAGGGGCAGAAGCTTCTAGAGGAGGGAAGGGATGCCTTCCTAGGTGGGAAAAGGACAGCCTACCAAGGAGCACTCTAGAAGCCATAGAATCTGCTAGGAAGCTCCAAATCTGGCATGCTTTGGTGTTCTGGAAAGCTTAGATCAGTGGCTATAAAATTCCACTGCTTGTGAGCCTTGATCAAGTATGAATTCCCATAAAATTGAGGCCAAAGCTATTGCCTCACTNCAAACCACATAGTTTTCTCAACATGTATACAATCGGTTGTTCTTCACCACCAATGCCTTGGAGGACAACAGGTGCAATTGCTCCATTGGACACTTTGATGAACATGACGTGGTTCAGTGTTGGATCATAAAAATGTAAGGCCGATGCCAAGGTCTTCTGATACCATTTTTAACAACCAAGACCTTCAAGATCATACTATTGTGGAGTTTCGTCTGATGCTGGCGCTTCACACTCAGGGAGGTGTGAGTGTGTTGATACAACCAAGTGTTTCCTAGCCAGTTTGTTCGGTGGTTTTTTTTTCTTGTAATGATGACTCTTGTGGGGCTCCTTCCATGCATGATGAGAATGAGTCCAGGCCTGAAACCACTGCATGGTTTGACAAGCCCATACTCATGCTTTGCGTTGTTGTGAGCCCTCTACCAACAGTTTGGCAAGGGTTGCATACTCCATTGTGCATTGCCTTGCAATAATGATGGATAGAGATATGAGTGCCATCTGGATCATTGACTATGGTGCCACACAACACATGACTTGTCATTGCATTAACTTTAACATCCTTGGTCCTATTACATCTGTTTGACTTGTCCAAAACAGGGTTTGGGCAGACCCTACCTGTCCACGGTGTTGGGGTAATGTGCATTGATGATCCTTCTGACTCCTTGTACGTAATTGTCTAGCTCTTTGTCCTTGCACATGAGCCTAGCTTGATCTTCGTCTGTCCCTGCTCTAGGATGAGGCCCACAAGCAAGCACTTTGTTGAATCGGATATAGTGGATGCTCTTGCCACACGTGTTGTCATGCTCCATGCTTCCATTTTGAATGACTTGTACCCTGTCATCTAATACGCTCCCTCGGTATCCTCTGCTACATCCTTTTCTACAACACATTTGTTTTGTATTGGTGTTCTTTTGTCCAAGCACCCACACATGTTGCACTGCCTTCTATGCTGTGTGAGCATGGAAATTTTCTCCAGACTCACACTGAAAGTGCCTGCCCTTGTTCTTGAATTGGCTTCCTTTGAGAAGTTGCATTAGACCAACCGTCTGATCTGCACGAAGGGAAATAGGAATCACCATACCTACACCAAGTCCGTCTCTTGAGCCCAGCACCCATTGAAGCTGTCCCACTCAGACCTTCTTGGACCAATCCTAGTCGATTCCTTGTGTGACCGCGTTCAGTACATCATCACCCTGACCAATGAATTCAACCAGATGTTGTGGGTCTACAACCTCCAAGATCACAGTAATGCTACCCTAGCGGTTTGCTTGAAGGTAGTCATGGTTGTGTGTTGGTCATTTCATACTCTCCAAATATTGTAGCTGGACCATGGTAGGGATTTCATTGGCAAGATGGTCATGTTCTTAAAACACGTTGTCTTTCACTGACTATCCGCCCCTCCCAAACCTCAGCAAAACATTGTGTCATAATACTAGATTCGGACCATGGAGGATGAGGTCTCCGCCATGTGCATTGAGTTCCAAACGTGGGTCTGGAACCAAGACCTACATGGTCCTCTACCGGACCATGTCAAAGCGTAAATACTCTAGTGTTGTAGTTTTGTCGACGTCTTGCTTCCTGACCTGTATATGGTACTTTAATGACCAGAAGCACTCCAAGGTCTCCTTGCAACGTCAGATATGTGCCTTTGTTGGTGTTGTGTTGTAGTAAAAGTCTTGACGATTCTGAGATCCTACTCGGTACCACGTCGTAAAGTCCTCATCTACTCTCTGGTTTGAGGCTCTCACTTACTAGGACCTCTTCCGTATCCTCCTCCTAGACACTATAAATGCTCTTAATTGTGCTAACTTCAGTCCGATAGGGGATGCTTGGCCACTGGATATGTCTCTCTTGGCCTCCTCACTGGTCTCTCAGTCGTCGGCCGATGATGGTCCTACCATTGTGGCAGTGAGATATGTGGCCTTGCCACCCAAGTGGTTTCACCTCGGTCTGTTCTCACATCATTCCCTACAACCTACCCTTCTCTTATGCCTATTTCAACAGAAACAGCTTCCCCCACACCTGTGCCTGCGCCTACAAATGCAGTTTCCCTCAAGCCGCTGCTTGCGTCTCCCTTGGGTATGTAACGGTTCCAACGGAGGATGCATGCTCTCTAAGCTTGAAGCCTCTCTATTTGCATTCTCATCAATCTCTGCATCCGTGTTTAACTCTCCTCTTTTTCACCTTCCCAATGTAAGCATCTCGTTGACCAACAAGCCTGGTGATTGTCTCTCACAGGTGACCTGTACGGCTCAGCGGTCAGCTATCTTGGTGCCCAGACCCCTCGCCCGCAGCATTTAGAGCTGTGGCCCTGGCACAACAGCTGTTGAGCTTAATGTCTAGGCAGCCTTCACCAAGGTACACCTTGCATCCGTGGCTGGCCAAGAGTTGGTCACTCATGAGTTCTCTCTCTCTATCTCTCTCTCTCTCTCTCTCCCTCTCTCTCTCTCTATCTCTCTCTCTTGCTATGCTGTGGCCTACCATATCGGCGTTCGCCTCACATCACCCTTGTGTTTCCTGGCCACTTGGAGCTCTCCCTTGACATCAACTGATGTTAGCACATTGAAGGAGGCCCTGTGGACAGAAGACACAGTGCTTTGGCATGCAGAACGCAAGGATGAGTTTTGTGCCATTCAAGAGCCAGGAGTCTATGATCTTGTTCACCTTCTATTTGGGCAAAGACCGTACATGCCAAATGGGTGTTTTCAAAAGAAGGTGAACCCAAATGGCTGAATAGATGGCCCGGGGACTCCTACAGGTTGAGGGTGTTGATTTCATAAAAACATTTGTACTTGTTGATTGCATGACCAGGACTCGTGCTTTGTTTCAATATCGTTGCTCAGCACAAGTTGGAGCTACTTGAGATGGATGTGGACAACTTGCTTCCCCATGGCACTGTACACGAGGAGATTTAGATGGTGCAACCACCAGTCTTTGAGGTTGGTGACAAGGTCTGAAGTTTGTGCATGTCTTTGCACAAGCTCAAGAAGTCACTCAAGTGCTAGAGACAAGAGATGACTCGCTCACTGACTCACATATAGTATGTGCAAAGTGATGCCTATTCGTTTGTCTACCTAGCAGAGCTAAGCCATTCACCACCATCTTGGTGTAAGTTTCACAAAACAGCCAAAACAGTGGTTTCGGGCCGTTTAACGACAAATCGACCTGCTGCAGTGTGGAGGCTAGCTGGCACCCACTGTGATTCTTGGCGATTGTGGTAGTTATGTAGAATGTGGGCTTGTCAATTGCAATTTCTTTCTGCATATCGATGCTTATGAAGCTTATGAGACTATGGTTTTCTTCCATATGCTGACGATTCCTGTTTTCGCACCTTTCTTTCATGCGATAACATTTTCCAACTGGGACATTGTTGGTACATCAGTGATAGCAACACTAGGAAGCTTCTAGGAAACTTCTCATCAACCATTAAGGGGTTTTGTACACTTTAGCTTCCTTCCTTTACTTCTTTAGATGGGTAGGTAGTGGAAGAAATGCATGACCGATGCGAAGGTGTTAGTTCAAAAGGTGAAGACAACAAAGCTATTCATAATCACTGCATCATTGCAAATGTTATGCCAAACTATCCTGATGTACTCATTTACACTGCAAGATGTTGCTCTTTGCACCTTATTCTTTCATTTAACCTCACATTCTACTTCTGCGCTGTAGTGCTACTTGATCTTGTAACTCTCCCATTTTGTGTCTCCGCATGGAGCTACAAGCTGTTCACTTATATTCTAAGAGTCACCAACCCACCAAACGATGCATTTCTTATTGGTGCACCACCCTCAACTACTAATGCCAGAACTCTGGTTTATCTCCTTGTATTACTGCCTTCAACTCCCCACATTGTCTGGAACAGCTGCCATGCCCATCTACTTTTGCCAATCCATGTATGTCTGCTTCGTGTAATTCTCTAGAATCATTGTACTCCATTCTTTACCTCCTGTGTTTAACATAGATAATAATAAACAAAGAAACATGCCGCCCCTCACCGGCACATCTACAAAGTATGAAAGTCCCCGCTACCACGGCACAATATGGTGGAAAAGAAGTGCAACTAAATATCGACAAATACCGGTTTACATGTACTTGCTGCTTGCTGCACCAGCTGATGGCTCCACCATTCATGAAGAACACATGTCTAGAGATGGACTTGCGATCCTCAAGATTTGAAGCCCATTCTGTGTTTGTATAGCCAATGATGTTGTTCTCCTTGCCATTGTAGGGCATGCCAATGTTGATGGCTCCAGCAAGGTAGCGAAAGATCCTCTTTAGTGCCTTTTGTAGCTCAGGCCTGGGGCTCGCCATGTACTGGCTGATAGCACTCACAGCATGTGCAAGGTCTGGCCTGGTTACCACCATCAGGTACATGAGACTGCCGACGGCGCTCTCGTACTTCTGCTGCTTAGTTGCATTCACTTCTCCATTGAAGATTACAAGGTACTGCCGCGTCTTGAGCGGCGTGTTGATGGGTTTGGCCTCTGCCATGCCGAGCCGCTGTAAAACATCCTTGATGTAGCGGCTCTGTTGCTGTGAGAGAGAGCGTGATTTGCGGTCACACGCGATTTGGAAGTCTGATGCCTCCCCAAGATCAGACATCTAGAAGCGCTCCTCCATGGCCTCCTTGAACTCCTTCAGAGCATACATGCTGTTGGAAAGGAGGAGGATGTCATCCACATAGACAGTGATGATGAGCACCTCATGACCACACAGCTAGGAATAGATGTTGTAGTCACACTCACTGCCCTCATATCCCATGCACTGCAGTGCCGCATCAAATTTCTGGTTCCAAGCATGCGGCGCTTGCTTGAGGCCGTATAGCGACTTGTGGAGCTTACAAACCAGGTGCTCTTGGCCATTCATGAAAAATCCCTCTGGCTACTCCACGTAGATTTCCTCCTCAAAGTCACCGTTCAAGAATACTGTCTTGACATCCATGTGGTGACTCTTGAAGTCCTCGTTTGTTGCATAAGAAAGGAGCTTGTGCACAGAGGTAAACTTTGCAACTGGAGCAAAGGGTTTAGTGTAGTCGATGCATTTCTACTACGCGTAGCCCTTGGTGACGAGCCTCACCTTGTACTTTTCAAGATTGCCATCAGCGCCTCTCTTCTTCTTGAATACCCATTTGCACTTGACTACCTTGCGTTGAGGTGGACGCTTAGTCACCTCCCACGTGCCGTTGTCGAGATGTGATTGTATCTCCTACTGCATAGCTTGCACCCAATCCGATGCATTCGGTGTAGCGATGGCCTCCTTGTAGGACGTTGGCTCGTCTCACTCTACTACAATTTTGATATTCATCCCGTCAAGTTTTTGCAACAAACAGAAATGCCCACGCTCACCATGCTTGTAGCATACTTTGAGAGGGTACATGTGACCTGGTGCCGAGGCGTTAGCGGGCGGCTGGCATGTTGCTGCAGGTACAACTGCTCGTGCTGGTGATAGTGAATCTCCTTCCTCTGCTTCTGCCAATGAGGCCGCTGTATCTGCTACATCAAACATGGGAGAGTAGAGTGGTTCTCCAACTGTCATGGTAGAGGAAGGGTCTAAAGAGACGAGGTCTGGGAGAATGCTTGCTCCCTTCACTTTGTTACCTACTGGTTCTGCTACCTCTTCACGGATAAAGTTGGTGCCGATGATGTTACTTTCATTTAAACCGACATCCCTGGAGATGATGACGTAGCCAGTATCCCTCTTGTAGAGATAATATGTCTTCCTTGCCACGTCAATGCCAATCATCAGCATCTGTGCACTCTTTGCGTCCCATTTCTGCCACTTCTCCTTGGGTACGTGCATGTGCGCCAAGCTGCCAAACATGCAAAGATGACTCAAGCTCGGCTTCTTGCCGAATCACGCCTCGTACAGCTAGGGTCTTGGTCGGACTAGGGTTCTTGACGTTCATCGCAATGCTCACTGCTTCAGCCCATAAGTCATAGTTGAGCTGAACCCCATGCAGCATGGAGTGCACCAACTCAACGATGGTGCGGTTGGCGCATTTTGCCATGCCCATCTGCTGTGACGAGTATGGCATGGTGCGCTACGCCTTCATGCCTACTGCCATAAGGTAATCCTGGAACTCCTTGCTCAGGTACTGTCCACCAACGTTGCTGCGCAGCGCCTTGATCTTCTCGCCAGTCTGGTGCTCAACCATTGCCTTGAACTCCTTAAACTTGTGAAAGAATTCGTCCTTGGTGGTAAAGAAGTACACATAAGTGTAACGGCTGAAATCATTAGTGAAAGTGATAAGATACCTAGAGCCTCTAAAGCGCTGGGTCTACATCGTGCCACACAAGTCTGAGTGGACAAGCTCAAGCACCTCCTTCACGCGCTCCCCTGCTCTAGAGAACACCTCTCAAAACAGCCAATGCAGCCCCTCAAAACAGCTAATGCACAACTGCTGCGCAAAGCCAGAAATGGTGAGCAAGTCGCGCATGCTATTGTGCCCGTAGCGCGCATGCCAGATTTTGCCATTTATCACCTGCACCACCGCTGCAAGACTCTGCTCACGCAGGATCTTGGTCGCCCCAAAGAGGCGGTACATTTTGCCTTCCTTCACCGACCTGGCCAACTACTCTTCCGTTCCCGTGATGAGGATGTAGCCATAGCCATCCTCAAAGACGACTCGCAGTCCTGTGTTGAACGCAACATCAGGTATATATAGCAAGCCATTGAATACTCTTACTTCAATGCCACGCCGGGTCTCCAACCACATCTCCACAAACTTAATCTCCTCGGCATACACCACCTGATAATCACCCCAAGCAATAGGTCAAGGGGGGATGGAGAATAGTTGCGTCAACCACTCCTTGTGGCGCGTCAAACTCTTGGTACACCCTGAGTCCTTGTACCACGCCTGATCTGCCTTCTCCTAGGACATGTGACACTTCGCCATGAAGAGGCGGTTGCGCACCTCCTTGGCCACGGTCATGTTGCCAAAATGGCGCACGCTGGTCTGGTTGTGCTGTTGTTGTTGCTTACGCTGTTGTGATTGCTGCTGCTGCTGCTGTGGCAATTGCTGGTTTTGCGACTGCTACTGCTCCTTCTAATCTCTCTTGAACTTGTAGCACTCTTTCTTATAGTGGCTGTTTTTTTATTATAGTGGCACTTGCCTTCCTTCTTGCCCGTTTGCTGACCAGACTGCCCCTGTTGCGGGTTGCGTGAGTCTTTCTTCTTCTACTAGTCATATGCCGCTGCTGCAGTTGTAGATGAACTTGCATATACACCACCTTTTTGCGGCGTCTTCCCTGCCACCACCTTTGCTGCGGTGATACCTGTTGCCTGTGGAGACAGAAGGCGCTCGTTGACGCTCACCACCTCCCACAAGCTCCTCTCCTCCGAAAGGAGGCGCGTACAAGTCTTTTAAAATGTGAATTGGCGCGTCTTTCCAGCCTCTCCAAGGGCTAGGCTGCTGTTACCACGTCTGTTACAGCCATTTTCAGCTTTGGTAATGCTCAGCCCTGCCCTGGAGTGGGGGCGCTATCCTTGCTTCTGATGCTACTTCCGACAGAACCCTGTTTGACAAAACATGGGAGGTAGAGGCCAACAGACTATGAATTTGGAAAATTCAGCTCAAAACCTTTTAGATCAGCCCACAAAACAGGATCATCAACATGGAAGTTTTGAAGATATGCCCTTTTGAAAACACGGTATTCTGCTGCTCCGAATCCAGCTCACACCAACCAGCTTGTAAAAGGTGTTTCTTCTAAACGTACCAGTGGAATGCAAAAATACTTGAACCAATGAAAAGCTTAGGAAAAAAATCAATTTTCACATACTACGTTTTACATTTGACAAAGAAATAAGAGAGTCATAGTCATCACAAGGCGTCAATTTTACTCAAAGAGAAGAGTGTAGCCTTGGCCGACCTTGTTTTGAGCATAACTCTCAATACGATCACTGGATCGTTGCGACCTTAGGCTCATTGGAAAGTCTCGCGAGCTTGAAGATCCAGTGGTCAATTATCAAATGTGGTGGAGGTTAAACCATAATCCATCACTCTCAAAGTGACGGTCTGTACTGGCTGAAATTGGCAGAACTTGGCTTTGATACCAAGTGTTGGAACTGGAGGAGAGAGGGAGCCTCGGAGAAGGAAACATATGGGATTGAAAGGGCATCACTAGTGCTAAAGAACAATTATTTAATCACTCAAAAGGGCGGAGTACATACTGTGTTAGAGCTTGGGTAAGTCAGCCCTCTCACAAGCCACACCACTTAGCCATGGAGGCTAAGAATCACACACTAGAGTCCATGATTTCACACAAGAGAGGAAATCAGCCTAGCAATCAGGCTGACCAGTCACACACAACCTAAAGAGCTAGAACATGTTCTCATGGCACACTCCTAGTGGTCACATAACCCACAATCCCATGGAGATTTGCCATGTATCCATGGCTAGTACACAAGGATCTCACATCACATAAAAGATAAGGGGAGATTCCTTCTTCCTACTCAGCACACTCTGACAAGGCAACCCAAGAATCTAGGACCATTGTGGATATTTCTACCATCAGGTATTAACCGTGGACCTCTTGTCTTTTTCTTTTCTCAGGCTAAGGTATGGAGCCATCGCCTACGGTCATCCAGATATCGGTTGTCGATGACCTCGGAAAGTTCAAGAATTCATATCTCCTAATCAGATCATTTGATCAGCCTGAAACTTGGAACGTAGATGTTTTCCCTGGAACTCGCTCATGTCGACCTGAAATTGAGCCGGATGGCCCCTTTTCAAACACTAATGTTGATTGTGCTAAAGAACAATCCAGAAAATGTGTCGGAACCTGTTTTCTGGACCGTCGCCTTAGGTAGGTTAACAAAACTGAGCCACATGGCCCCTTTTTCAACAATCGCGCACTTTGGCGTTGTGAGAGTGCGCTGATTCTACATGCCATCATTCAGAACTATTGCTTTTAAAGGATCACTGGCTTCATACAAAAATCAGCAACCTAGTTGCTTGTTGGAGTCAATTCGAGCTTGATAGCACCCTCCTATACCATGTGCCCGATGAAATAATATGCAATGTCAATGGGCTTGGTGCTTGCATGGGTCCAAGGATTCTTGGAAGGTGCGATAGCGCTTTCCTTTCTTACACAAATAGGAACTAGAATTGCTGCAGTCACATTGATCTATGCCATGAGACGTTGGAGTCAACATTCTTCCTGTGCTCCAAAGTTGAGAGACACATACTTAGCTTTTGTGCTTGAGGTGGCGACAAGCACTTGTCGCTTGTTGCACCAGCTTATGGTACCTCTACTCATGATGAATACATGTCCAGACATGGACTTGCGATCCTTAGAGTTTAAAGCCCAATCGGTGGGTGTTTGGCCAATGATGGTGTTGTTGGTGTCGTGTACATAATGCGGATGTTGATAGTTCGAGCAAGGTAGTGGAATATCTGCTTTACCACCTTCTTGTATTCAGGTCCATGGTTTGCCAGCACATAGCATCCACAACATGTGGGAGGTCCAGCTTGGTTTCAACCGTCAGGTACATCAGACTGCCGACGGCGCTTTGGTAGTCTTGCCAGTTAGCTACATGTGCTTCTTAAATGAAGCTCATGAGGTGCTATAAAGTCTCAAGCGCCGTGTTGTTGGGTTTTGCTTGTGCCATGCCGAACCGCTGCAAGGCATCCTTGATATAGCGGCTTTACTGTAGCAAGAGGGGACATGATTTACTGTCACACGTAATCTGAATTTCAAACAAGTACGAGGCTTCTCCGAGATCAGACATCTTGAAGTGCTCTTGCATCGCCTGGTGGATGTTCTATAGTGCACACATACTTTCAGAAAAGAGGAACATGTCATCCTCATCGACAATGATGACGTGGCACTCATGACCATGTTGATTGTGATAGACGCTGTAGTCGCACTTGTTGTGCTCAAACCCCATGCACATTAGCGCCGCATCCAACTTCTAATTCCAAGCACGCAACGCTTCCTTTAGACCACACAGTGTCTTCGGCAGGTTACGAACAATGTGTTCCAGGTCCTCCATGACGAATCCCTCCGACTGCTCCATACAGATATCCTCCTCCAAGTCACAATTCAAGAATGCCATCTTGACATCCATGTGGTGAACCTCAAGGTCCTTAGCTACTGCAAAACAGAGAAGAGGAACGTACAAAGGCAAATTCCACAATGGGGGAAAATGCTTATGTATAGCTGATGCCCTCTTGCTGCGAGTAGCCTTTGGTGACCAGCCTTGCTTTGTGCTTTTCTAGGTTGCCATGTGCTCTTTGCTTTTTGAACTCTCACTTACACTTGATCACCTTGCGGCCATCTCAACGCTTAGTTAGCTCCCATGTACAGTTGTCAAGCTACAAACATATCGCCTGCTGCACAGGTTGCGCTTAATCTGGTGCATCTGGTATACCATTGGCCTCTTTGTATGACGTCGGCTTATCTGAGTATGTTGCAAATTTGACATTCATTTTTACTGGTTTTGTAGCATCCAGAGATGGCCATGCTCACCATGCTTATTGCCCTCTTTAAGAGGGTACTTGTGACATGGTCTTGGGGCGTTATCAAGCAGCTGACATAGTGCTGTAGGTACAGTTGATACAGATGGTCGTGCTCAATCTTCTTCTTTTTGCTTCTGCTCATGGAGCCGTTGCATCTACTACATCTGATGTAGGAGAGTAGAGTGATTCTTCCACTATTGTCAAGAAAGGAATATTCTCTTAGTGCCTCATCAACAGTTGTTTCCACTGCCTTTCTACAAATGATTTTGGGGTGATGACGTTGCTCTTGTTGAAGACGACAATCAGGAGAAAATGAAATGGCCGGTATCCCTCGCATAGAGGTCATATGCCTTGCTTGCCATGTCACATAGAGGATAATCAATACATGTGCACTGTTTTTATCCCTCTTTTCTGCTTCTCCTTGGGCAATGCCATGTGTACCAGGCTTCCAAATGCGCGCACATGACCCATGCTTGGCTTTTTTTGGGAACCAAGCCTCATACAGTCTTATCTACCTCAGCGCCTTGATCGAACTGCAATCCTTGATGAATACTGCCGTGCTCACTACTTCAGCCAAGAAGTCATAGGTGAGTGGATCCACATGTAGCATCGAGCGCACCGACTCAACAATGGTGCGATTGGTGTATTCTACTCTGTTTATTTTCTACGGCGAGTATGGCGCGGTGCGCTGCACCTTGATGCAAGCTGCTGCAAGGTAGTCGTGGAAGTCTTTGCTAAGGTATTCACCACTGCGGTTGCAGCATAACGCCTTGATTGTCTTGCTGGTCAGGTTCTCCACCATTGCCCTGAACTCCTTTAACCTGTGAAAGCACTGGTCCTTGGAGGCAAGGAAGTACATAGCAGTGTAACGGTTGAAATCATCAATGAAGGTGAGAAAATACATAGAGCCTCCAAAGCTGTAGTTTTGCATCAGGATACAGGAGTGTGTATGGACCACCTCCACCACCATCTTTACGCGCTCTCTTGCTCCACAAAACACCTCGCACTCATGTTTCCCCTCTTAAGAGCGGATGCACAACTGCTGCTGAAAGTTGGAGATGGTGGGCAAGTTACGCACTATCTGCTTTACTTCAAGCTGGTGCATGGTGCAAAAGCCAATTTAGCCATAGTGCGCATCCGAGATCACCCTATTTGTCGCTTGCACCACTAATGCAATACTTTGCTCACGCGAGATCTTGATTGCCTCTTGCAGGAGATACATGTCACCTTCCTTTACGAACCTGGCCAACTCCTCTCCCGTTTCCTTGTCAAAGCTATAGCCATAGTCATCATCAAAGATGACTCGCAGTCCTATGTTGGTGAGAGGGAAGACAGAGAAGATTGAATGCAATTTCAGTTGAATAGAGTACACCATGGACGACTCTCAATTCCATGTCACTTGGTGTCTCCAACCAAATCTCCATCATCCCAATCTCTGCAGCATACACCACTCAATCATGATCCAAAGCAATAAGGGCAGGGGGAATTGACAACAACTGTGAGAACCACTCCTTGTGATGTGTGAGACTCTTGGAGCACCCTCAATCCATGTATGATGCCAGGTCTGCCTTTTCTACATGCGACATGTCTGAATTTTCCATGAAGAGGCGGTTGCGGACCTCCTTGGCCATGTTCATCTTACCAAAATGGCACATACCAGTCCGGTTGTGCTGCTACTTCTGCTGCTGACGCTCTTGTGACTCCTACTGGTGTTGTTGTGGAGGCTATGTTTATGGTTCGTGTACAACTTGAACCAATTTTTCTAATAGTGCCCCTCTTTCTGGCACTAGAGGCACTTTCCTTTCTTTCTGGCTCTCTGCTGCAAAGACTATTGCTGTTGTTGGTTTTGTCAGCCCATGGCAAGAAAAGGTTCGTCATTGCTCTTGGTGCCACTTGATTTTCTTGTATTGCAATGCAAGTCCACCTGCACCGGGTGCGTGCAAATGAAGTCGAGGTCAAGAGTCGGCTCTCACTCACTCCGTCTCTCAGTCCTTGTTATAACATATTTGACATCTTCGTAATAAGAGAAGAATGAAATGCGTCTCTTCCACAAGGTTTCCTATTGCTTTGAACTATGTTGCCAGATACTTTGCCCTGTCCAAGTACGCCTCTATCCCTTCACAACCCCGTGTTTTCAAAGCCATCATCTTCTCCTCCAACAGTATACGGAATGCAGGATTCTTGCTCTTATACTTATTGCACAACATGTTCCACCTCTCATTTGCTTCAACCTTGTTAGCCACATACTGAAGATGCGCGTTCGGGATGGCGTTGCCAAGCAGCCAGTAGGACTGTCTGTCTTTCTTCTTCTACTCCTCATATGTCGCTTCTATTATTGTAGATGAATCTGCTGTACCCTTCTACAACGTCTTCTCCGCCACCACATGCACTAAAATGATGCCTTTTGCCTGTGGAAACAAGCGCGATCGCCGGAGCTCACCGCCTCTCAGAAGCTCCTCTCCTAAAAAAGGAGATGGGTACAAATCTTTCAAAACATGAAGTCGGCATGCCCTTCAAGCCTCTCCAAGGGCTGGGCTGCTGTTACGATGCTTGCTGCTACCATTTTGCTTTTTGTTGATACTCAATGCTGTCCTTGAGTGGCAGCGCTATTCCTGCTTCTACTACTCCTCCCATACATATGTCTAACGGAAATTGGATCCTAGAGGCCAGCTGTTTGTAAATTTGGAAAAACGTAGCCTACCACTAGAAATTTCAGCTAAACATTTTCAGATTGACCCATAGAACATGGTCATCAACAAGATATTTGAGAAGATATGCCATTTTGAAAATATGATATGCTATTGTTCCTAATCTAGCTCAAACCAACCAGCTTGTAAACAACCTTTATCCAAAACGCTGCAGTGGAATGCAGTTTTTTTTTCAATAATTGAAAGCCTAAGAAACAAATTCGATTCGCATGTGCTACTTTTCTAATTTTAAGAAAGATTGAAGAGACTTATGGCCATGACAAGGGCACGGCCTTACTCATAGAGAAGGGTGTAGCCTTTGCCGACCTTGTTTTGAGCATAACTTTCTATTATATCATTGGATCTTTAGAATATTGTACTTGTTGAAAAGCTTATGTTATGAACTTGATGTTCCACTACTTAATTGTCAAATTTGGTCATTTTCTATCCTAAACCTGTCATCATATTGACCGCCAGTGCTGGCTGAAGCTGGCTAAACCTTGCTCTTATACCAAGTATTGGATGAGGAGGCTAGAGGGAGCCTTGGAGCAGGGAGCTTGTGGGACTGAAAGGGCATCACTTATGCAAAAGAATGATTATTGAATCTCTCAATGAGACGGAGTACACATACATCTAGAGCTTGGACAAGTCAGCCGTCTTACAAGCCACAGCACCTAGCCATGGAGACTATGGCTCACTCACTAGAGTCCACAATCTCACACAAGAGAGGGTTTCAGCCTAGCAATGAGGCTGACCACTCACACACAATATAGAGAGCTGGATAATGTGCTCATAGCTTACTCCTTGTGGTCCCATAAGGCACAATCCCATGGAGAATGGCCATGTGTCTATGTCTAGAACACAAGAATCTCTCCTTACCTAAAATGTAAGGAGAGGTACTTGTATCCTAGTCAGCAGACTCTGACAAGGCAATCCTAAGACCGAGGACATTTTTGGATACTTCTCCTATCAGGTCTTGATCCTGGACATGTTGTAATTTTCTTTTCTCAGGCTAAGGCATGGAACCATCATCCATGGCCACCCAAACATTGGCTATCCATAACCTCGAAAACTTTGAAAGTTGTATCGCCCAATCTGACCTTTTGATTGGCGTGAAACTTGGATCGTAGACAATTTGCCACCTTATCTTCCAAATGGTGAAGAAAGATTGACTAGCACAACAAGCATCTGGTAGTTCCTTGGATCTTGCTCGTGTGGACCTCAAAATGAGCCCGATTGTCCCTTTGCGAATTGGTGTACTTGTAAGTTTAGTACTAGTGGCACTTGCCTTTCTTGTTCCGACTCTACTACCTGGACTGTTTCTGGTATTGCTGGTTATGTGAGCTCCATGGTAAAAAAGCTGCTTCAGTATTGATGCCGCCATTCCGCTTTCCAACTTTGTGTTGCAATTCCACATGCACCAAGTGAGTGCAGATGAAGTCGAGGTTTAGAGTTGGTTAGCTCTCTAGTGATTACACTGTGTCGTAGCTAGTTAGAATTCCCTTTGTTAAGATGAGGATGAAGCGCGTCGCATCCCTAGGATTGCCGGCTGATCTCTGCTGCTTTGCCAGCTCCTTTGCCTTGTCGAAGTACGTCTCCATCCCTTTACCTTCCATGTCAAACACAACTGGTAAAATTGCAGATGTCCACCTGTGCTACAATAAGGCGTATTACTTATGGGTTAAGAGCTCACTTATCGTTCACCACCTCCTAAGCCCGTCTCTTCCAAAACGAGGCGGGTACAAACAGACAAGGCATGCACCACTCCTTTGGAGCAAGTCCCCTTGGTCTAAACTGGATAGTATAGCTTGCAAACACTACCCACGACAACTCCTTGTGGCATAGACATTCCAGAGTTAGTCTCTGGAGCGAGAGGTCATTTGGTCAAATCTGTCATTAGGCCTTAGGCAATGGAATAGAAAACAAGGCCAACTCAATGGCACTTAATGTCCGATCCTAGTATTAAAACTAGAAGGAGATATCACACTCAGAATCACAGTTGTTTCACCTTGCCTAAGGCAACGGTCTTGAAAATGGGTTCCGACATTATGGTTATCGCCGACCTCTCTTGGTTTTGCAACCAAAAGGTGCTATCACCCTCACAGCAAAGGTTCTACTGACCTGATATGCTCCTTGTCCATAGCTGAAATTAGAACAAGCACAGGATGGACTAGGCATGCATTGCTTTCTTGGAACAAGTCCCCTAAGTTTGGTCCAGATAGACAAAGCATGTACTGCTCCTTTGGAGCAAGTCCCCTTGGTCTAAACTGGATAGTATAGCCAGCAAACACTACATAAGACAACTCCTTGTGGCTAAGAAGTTCCAGAGCTAGTCTCTAGAGCGCGAGGTCACTGGCTCAAATCCCAGCCCAAAAACTAATCTTCTTTGTGACCAAAAGGGGAACAGGAAGGTGTTGACCTCATATGCTCCTTGTCCATCGCTGACATTTTGACATGCACAAGACGGACTAGGCATGCATTGCTCCCTTGGAGTACGTCGGCTAAGTCTGGTCCAGATGGACAAGGCATGCAATGCTCCTTTGGAGCAGGTCCCCTTGGTCTAAATTGGATAGTATGACCAGCATACACTACGTAGGACAGCTCCTTGAGGCTTAAACGTTCCGGAGTCTTGGGAGTGAGAGGTGACTGGGTAAAATCCTTGCTTAGTGACTACTTTTCCTTGTGACCAAAAAGGGGACAAGAAGAATGCAAGAGAAATCTTATAACATTCCAGGGTCCCACCTGGTGGCTGGCGCCACTTGGCACTCGCAATGAGCACCATGTAGGCAGGGGGGATGATGGAATTCGGATTGCCCCCAAAGTGGCACTGCGCACCTAGGATAGAGGCTGGCTCCAAAAGTAAAAGCAGTAAGAGTTTGCTCCTCGCTCAAAAGTTACTAGGTGCTAAGGACACAGTGCAAGGAAGTGACTCCCATTAATTGCTCAGTGTGGAACCTTGGCTGAGAGGGTGATATGACCTCTTGGTTCCAATGCCAAGAGCGGTCAGCAGGAATCATTGTGTCAGAACCCGTTTTCTAGACCGTCGCCTCAGGCAGGTTGAGAGAAGGTTCATATTGGAACATTCAAAGGTCTTTCTTGGTGGCTGACACCACTTGACAGTCACAGGGAGGGCCATGTAGGCAACGGGGTTGATGCAATCCAGATTGCCATCAAATTGACTCATCTAAGCAGCCATTGCGCAACTAGACTAGACATTGGCACTAGGACTATAAAACCTGTCATTTGCCTCTCATTGAGTACAATTGTTACCTTTGAGACTCTTAAGAGAGCTCTCCTGCAGATGTGGACACTAAAGAAGTGTTGGTTGGTCTGAGCCATTGGAGTTTGCTCCTCGGGCGAAAGAAACCAGGTGCTAAGGACACGGTACACGAAAGTGATTCCTATAAACTGCTCAGTGGGGAACCTTGGATCTGAAATTGAAATCTCCTCTTGGTTGCAATACCAAGAGCGGTTGGTGGGAACCATTGTGTCAGAACTGCTTTGTACATAGTCGCCTCGGGTAGGTTGACAAAGGGTTATGGGTGCACATTGCCTAGTTGTAAGGCACGCTTTTGCGCACTTTCTCGCCCTCTCTATCTTGCAGTTTTCATCAGCTCCATCACGTTCATCATATTTATCTGCTCCATCAGCTCTTACGGCGGGTGCTGGTACATAGAAAACACACACGAAGGATAAGATCTACCCTTTGACATACAACCCTTGGGCCCTAACAAGGATAAGCTCTGCCCTTGGAGGCACGATCCTCGGATTGCTAGTGTACGTTCTTCTTTGTTTGCAGGTTATCAACAACTAAGGCGGAAGCAATGTATCTGCACCTTCTAAACTGGCAACAGACAACAACCTACATCAATCTACATCGGACTCATCAAAGCAAAGAAGCAGAGAAGCAGAGAAGTAGCATGACGACATCCACGACACTCACTCTTGAGAAGATCAATAGTGGGATGTCAGAGTTCATAGTGATAGGTTTTCCCTTGTGGAAATGGCAATTTGAGATTGTTGTGAGGGTGTGTGGCTACTTGAAGATGTTCCTCAGAGAAGAGGTTGAACCTCCAAAAACAGATGCTCGATATGAAGCGTGGAGTGTCAAAAACTACATGGTGCTTGCGATTCTTCTGACATAAGTACAAAAGTCACAGCATGTCTACCTCCAAGGTATCACACATGCATCAAAGGCGTACGAGAAGCTTGCATGCATAAACCAATCAACGACTCTTGCAAATCACCTAATCATCCCTCAAAAGCGGATTTCGACGAGAGTGAGCGAGGGAGAGTCGAATGTAGACTTCCTACTGCTGTTTGAAGGACTAGTGCAACAGGTTGCCCAAATGAATTGGGAAATCCACACCAATATGCAGGCCATGATCCTCCTCATGGCGTTACTTGAAAGTTGGGGACCTCATATCACCGTCTTTGGCGGTTGGAAGGTGGAGGATCCGACGTATTAGGTAGTATCGAATACATGCGCAATGAGGCCATGTGTCGCAACGGTAGTGAGGCTAACGTTTCTGCCTTTCCTGTGTAGTACGGTGGTTGTTCCAACAAGTCCTCTTCTTTTCAGAGCGACGACGAAATCGGTGGTGGAAGAGGAAAAGGGAATGGTACCGGTGGAAAGATTCAAAGTGTCATGGGAAGTACCATAACTTTGGCAAGCCTTGTCATTCGGAAAGAGAGTATAGGGCTCCCAATAAGGTAGATGGAAATCATTATGGTAGAAACGAGGGCAAAGGAAAGGGTAAGAAGGAGTTGACGAACATGATGGGTGAGAGCATGCCGGCGACCAAGGGAGCGGCACTCCTCAAGCGTGGAGCCTACGGGCTGGACTCTGGCACGAACCACCGCTCTTCAAGGGAAAAGGATGGGTGCATCTCCGTAAGGGCACTCAATGTTGCTTCAAGTGTGTTAACCACAGTCCTCTCCATGCACTAGGCAAGGGAGATAAGTTGATGAGCATCGACGTGAATGGTAGTGAAAAAGAATTAAAGTTGAAGGCTTGACGGTCCAAAATCACAAACTAAGACATGACGGTCATCTTCACAAAAGAGGAGGCCGTGATTGTCAAGAATAAGGACATCAAGATCTCCTATCCCAAGGAGAGTCTTGTCGCACAAGTCCCGAAAGTTGATGTGCTCCACGTGTCGCAGACCAAGCCCCTTGAGAGTACAAATGAGGAAAATACAGCGGTTGAAGACCCCACGTATCCAAAGCTTGATGTTGCACCATACTGTGTCACCATTGCAACCAGCTCATCCGACATTGATGCTCAGCTGTGGCATAGGCGGTATGGCCATGTGGTCGACAGTACACTACAAGCTATGCACGAACATGTAGTGGTTCATGGGATGGAAGGATACAAGGTGAAAGATTATGGAAAGTGCTAGAAGCTGTGTGAGCCATGACTCCAATGCAAGGCACAGAGAAAGCCCTTTGATCACAATGGGCAAAGTGTTGGAAAGGCGGCCATCTAGCTCAATTTAAGGTCTAGAGAAGCAAGCTATGGGAAAACTATCAGATGCCTACCGCGATCGTTAATCGGTCTTCAGCATTGGAAAGATCAGAGAGCAAATTGTCCATGTTCCAAGTTGGAGGCTGATCCAACGGTCGGATGGGAAGGTAAGAAATTATCAAGATCATCGACCGCCGGTGTCTGGGTGACCATGGGCGATAGCTCCATGCCTTAGCCTGAGAAAAGGAAAAGGCAACAGGTCCAGGGTCAAGACCTGATGGAAGAAATATTGAAAACGGTCGTACATTATTGGGTTGCCTTGTCAGAGTGTGCTCACTAGGAAAAAGGTACATCTCCTTACGTTTTAGGCGAGGTGGGATCCTTGTGTGCTAGCCATGGACACATGGCAAGTCTCCATGGGATTGTGGGTTATATGAGCACTGGGAGTGTTCCATGACAGCATTTTCTAGCACTCTAGGTCGTGTGTGAGTGGTGAGCCTAATTGCTAGGCTGACTTCTTCTCTTGTGTTAGATTATGGAGTGTAGTGTGTGTCAACCTGCTTTAGGCAACAATCTAGAAAACAGGTTCGGACACAATGGTTCCTGCCAACCGCTCTTGGTATTTCAACCAAGAGGTGATATCACCCTCAGAGGCAAGGTTCCCCACTTAGCAGTTTATAGGAAGCACTTCCTTGCACTGTGTTCTTAGCACCTCGTCACTTTCGCGCAAGGAGTGAACTCCTCGAGCTTCGACCAACCAATCTTCTTTCGTGTCTGCCTTTGGTGCACAACTCTGTTAGGAGTCTCATAGGAAAGAAGTGTAATCAATGACAAGCAACTGACAGGTTCTTATAGCCCTAGAGCCGACCTATAGCCTAGGTACGCAGTGGCTCCTTGGATGAGCAACATTGGGGGAAATCTGGATTGCATCATCCCCCTTGCCTACATGGCGCTCCCTGTGACCGCCAAGTGGGACCAGCCACAAGGAAGGACCTCGGAATGTTCTATGATGTCTCTTAGAACCTTCCTGTCACCCTTTTGGTCAAAACAAAAATTGCTCAGTGGGCTGGGGTTTGACCCAATGACCTCTCGCTCAAGCGACTAACTCTGGAACGTCTAAGCCACAAGGAGTTGTCCGAGGTAGTGTTTTCTTGCTATAAAATCTTGTTTAGTCCAAGGGAACTTGCTCCAAAGGAGCAGTGCATGTCTGTTTGGACCATACTTACAAGATTTACTCCAAAAGAGCATTGCATGCCTAGTCTCTCCTGTGCCCGTCCAAAGGTCAGCAATGGATAAGGACTATATCAGGTCAACGAACTCTCCCTTGCACCCCTGTCCATTAGTTTTGAGATCTCTTTTCTCTCCAGCAGTCCTGGCCTTAGTCTTCGTCCGCTACGTTGACCATTCGGATGCCTAAAATACCTGCTCAGTGCAGTTTGCTGTCCAGCGCCTTTGTCATGCAATCTACGAGCATCTTCGTAGTCTCCACGTTTTCCAGGTCCTCCATCTTCTTTGCGACCAGGTTGCGTGAGTAGTGGTCCTTGATGTCGATGTGCGTGGTCCCCCGGGAGATAACATCATCTTATGCCATTTGCATGGCACTCTTGTTGTTGATGCAGACCTCTATTGCGTGTGTTTCTTGCACTTTCATTTGGGCAAGCAAAGTACGTAACCATTATGTCTCCTTATATGATTCTGACAAAGCGATGTACTCTACTACAGCGATAGAGAGGGAGACAGAGTCTTGCTTTCTTCTTGCCCAAGAGACTCCACAACTGTTCAAGAGGCACATAAAGCCCGAGGTTGATTTTTTGTCATCCGTTCTTCCTCCCCAGTCGGCGAATGTGTAGCACACCAGCCGTAGCGGATCAGATCCTTCTTGGCCTCAAAAGAGGAGTCCCATGTGTCGGGTCTTCTGTACATAGCGCATGATGCGCTTGACTCCTTGCGAGTGCTGTGGCCCTAGATTGGCCACAAACCTGCTCACTTGTCCGACAACATAGTAAATATCAGGGCGTGTTCCTACCATGACATACACGAGGGGTCTACAGCAGACTGGTAGGGAATTCACTCCAACTTACACCGTTCTACTTCCGTCATAGGGCTCATAGAGGAAGAAAGCTTGATGTTTGTTGTCATGGGTGTGTTGATGGGATTGCAGTCCTCCATGTTGTAACCTTTGAGGACCTCCATGATGTACTTGGTCTGGTTCAGATCGATGGTGCTTGCTGCTCAATTGTAGTTGATGGCTATCCCGAGATAGAACTCAAGCGGACCCATGTCCTTCATCTTGAACCTGTTGCTCATATCTGTCTTTCGCATGTTCAACAGCTTGACCGATGACAAGCAGATGATCAGGTGATCCACATACAGTGCAATGAGAAGCAAGCCTTGCTCATCCTCCGGCACATAGACACTAAGGTCATTCTAGCAGTGCGTGAAGGTGAGCCCGGCCATAAAGCTCTCCATCTCCTTGTACCAAATCCTTGGGGCTTGTTTGAGCCTGTAGAGTGCTTTGACCAGTTTGTAAACCTCAAGCACTTCCATCACACTTCTTTGTCTAGCTTCTCGTAGAGGAAAGCTGTCTTGAGGTCCATGTGGTGGACCTCGGGATATTTTGCAGGAGCGATGCCTAGCATGGATTTGATGGAGGCAAAGGTTACAAAGGCATGAAGGTCTCCTGGCACTCTAAGCCAACACGCCGGGAAAATCCCTTCGCCACAACTCTTGCCTTGCACTTGTCGATAGTACCACCTTGCTTCAACGTTTTGCGCAGTACCCACTTTCACCCCACCACGTGCGCACTTGGGGCCTGTCCACCACAACCCATGGTCTATTCTCTTCAATGGATGCGAGTTTGCTATCCATTGCCTCCTTCCTCTTGGCCAAATCTGGGATGTTCATAGCCTCCGTTACGGTCACAGCCTCTCCTTGAGCCAAGAATGACCAGCTCAGTCCGGTCCATTCCGCACTCTCACCATCATACTTGGGTGGAGGTTTATTCTGGCGTGTACTACGCCAGAGTGTTGATGGTTGTGCTTCACGGCTTAGTTGCTTCTATTGCTCATGCATTGTCAGTGATCGGTTGTTTGAGGAAGAGCCACCGGCCTCATAGTTTGACTAAGAGGCCTCGGACGACTCACACTGAGTGTCAGAGTCTGTCACTATGTTAGCCTACACTCCCACTCTCCCTGGAGCACCATTTGCCAGTTCATTCATTGGCACCATTTACCAGTTTGCAGGTGCGTGATCACTTGACTCGAGTAACAAAACCCACTCTTCTCATTCCAAAACATGGACATGGTCATGCGATTCTCGCTTGCTGAGCGTCCTTTCATCAAACTCGACATCTTGGCCCTCTATGAGCTTTCTAGCCGTTTGGTTTCATAGCCTCTACGCCTTGTGTGCAGTATCGTATCTGACCATTACACACGAGCGCTTGTGTCCAGCTTGCCACTTCCTTCTCCTGCTTGGACCTTTACCCAGGCAGTTGACTTAAAGACCCTGAAGTGTGAGGCATCTGACTTCTTCCCTTACCAGCCTCCGGTGGCGTCCTAAGCTATTTCTCTTGCTGCTTCTTACCACGCCTTCCAAGCATGACTGCCGGAGTGAGATTCACAAGTTAGCAAGAAGTTCTTGCAGCTTGAGCCCAGAAACAAGGTGGGAGTTTGGCGTCAAAGAGCATGCTTTGTGTCATTCCGACAATAGTCTGGTTCATCCGCTCGGCATCGCCATTACTCTGGGGGGTATAAGGTGAGGTGGTCCGGTGGTTGATGCCGCGTTGGTTCAACCAGCCTTTGCATGTCCCGTACTCACCATCGTTGTCCGTGCGCAGTGCCTTGACCTTTTTGCTTGGTTGTCATTCTACCATTGCAAAAAACTCTTGCAGCTTATCCTTGACCTCTTTCATTGTCTTGAGGAAGTAGATCCACATCTTGCGAATGTGGTCATAGATGAAGGTCAAGAAATACTTCATGCCGCCATTTGAAGGGGTGCGGAATGGTCCGCACACATCATAGTGAATTAGGATCAAGATTGTTGTCGCACGTTGCCTGTCACCTTCAAAGGGCTTTCTTTTTGCGTTGCCTTAGACACATGGGTCAAAGAGCTGCTTCCACTTTCCCTCATCCTTTGCCTTGCATCCGTCCATCCCATGAACCACTTTGTGCTACTGCTTAGCTTGTTATGTGCTGTCAGCCACATGGCCAAACCGCATGTGCCACAGCCGAGCATCTGTGTCGGTAGAGTTCGCCGCCGTGGTGACGGCTTGCGGTGCAACATCACGCTTTGTAGATTTGGGCTCTTTAACGGTCGCATATCCATCATTTGTACTCTAAAAGGGTTTGGTCTGTACCACATAGAGCAAATAAACTCTTTGGAATTGAGCCACAAGAATCTCCTTGGGATAGGAGATCTTGATGTCCTTGTTCTTGACAATCACGACCTCCTCCTCCGTGAAGATGACCGTCATGTTGGGGTCCGTGATTTTGAATACTGACAAAAGGTTTGCCGTAAAGGACGGTATGTAGACAAAGTTCTCTAGCTTAATGTCTTTTTTAGAACCGTTCCCGTTGATGCTGATCAACTTACCGCAATAAGCTATGAATTCGCCGGGATTTTCAGCTCCTTTTTTGTGTTACATAAACTCACCCAAAAACATGCACTTTTCTATGTTCTTAGGTGGTCACCCAACATAGAAAGGTGGGATATAAGAAGACCCTGAATTCACCGACCATGTCATCTCCGCTTCATCAAGAAGGCCAGATCCCGTAGTGTGTCTTTAAAAATTGGAGATTAGGCTAATGTCAAGCGATCGCAAGCCACGAATGTACTACTTGAAGAGCTCACGTGGCACAGAGAGCGAAAATTTGCGGTCGGTTGTAATGGACTTGCCCCGTTACAGACACATCTTGTTTGGCGTAGTGAAAATATAGGCCCAAGTATACGGACTGATTTGCCCAAACAACTATTTACTGTTCATGAAGCGCATGGGTGTACCAAAAAATGTTTTCGGCAAATTCATGGTTCAGTACAGTATCTCCTTCGCCTTGCGCATAGACAAGGCAACTCTTCGCACACCTGAAGCGACGCTCAACGTCCCCAATGGAGATAAACCCATCCTTCTCCCTTGAAGAGTGGTAGTTCGTGCCAGAGTCGAGCCCGTAGGCTCCTCGTTTGAGAACTACTGCTCCCTTGGTTGCCGGCACGCTTTCAGCCATCATCTTTGTCAACTCGTTCTTACCCTTTCCTTTGTCCACTTGCACTTGATCACCTTACCTCGAGGTGGACGCTTAGTCAGCTCCCATGTACCGTTGTCAAGCTGCGATGTATCTCATGCCGCACAGCTTGCGCCCAATCTGCTGCATCCGATGCAGCCATGGCCTCTTTGTACGACGTCGGCTCATCAGAGTCTGCTACAACTACAACGTTCATCTGGTCTGGTTTTTTTAGCACGTGGAGATGCGTGCGCTCACCAAGCTTGTAGCGCACCCTTAGAGGGTACCTTCGACCTAGTGTTGGAGCGTTAGCAGGCGGCTGGCGCGGTGCTGCTGGCACAACTGCTCCAGCTGATGATGGTGCATCTTCTTCCTCTGCTTCTGCCAATGAGGCCGTTGTATCCGCTTCATCACACATGGGAGAAAAGACTGGTTCTCCCACTGTCACAGTGGAGGAAGGACCAGGGGAGACGGGGTCAGGATGGTTATTTGCTCCCACTGCCTCATGAGCTGCTACTTCCAGTGCCTCTTCACAGACAATGTTGGTGCCAATGGTGTTGCTCTCGTTGAAGACGACATCCGCGGAGACGATGACGTGGCTTGTATCCCTCTCATAAAGGCAATACGCCTTGCTTGCCATGTCGTAGCCAATCATCAGCATGTGCACGCTCTTTGCGTCCCACTTTTACCACTTCTCTTTTGGCACGTACATGTGCGACAAGCTGCCAAACGCGCGAAGATGACCCACGATCGGCTTCTTGCCAAACCACGCCTCGTAAGGCGTCATCTGCTCCAAGGCCTTAGTTGGACTGCGCTTCTTGATGTATACTGCAGTGCTCAATGCTTCGGCCCAAAAGTCGTAGGTCATCTGAGCCTCGTGCAGCAGGGAGCGTACCGACTCAACAATGGTGCAGTTGCACGTGCTGCTACGCCATTCTGCTGCGGCGAGTATGGCGCAGTCCGCTACGCCTTAATACCCGCTGCTACGAGGTAGTCCTTGAACTCCTTGCTCAAACACTCTCCATTGCGGTCGCTACGTAGCGCCTTGAGTTTCTTTCCCGTCTGGTTCTCCGCCATGGCCTTGAACGCCTTGAACCTGTCAAAGCACCGGTCCTTTGAGGAAAGGAGGTACACAGCAGTGTAACGGCTGAAATCATCAACAAAGGTGAGAAAGTACCTAGAGCCTCCAAAGCTCTGTGTCTGCATCGGGCCACACAAGTATGTGTGGACCAGCTCCATCACCTCCTTCGCGTGCTCCCCTGCTCTATAGAACGCCTCATGATGCCGGTTCCCCTCCAAACAACTGATGCACAACTGCTGATCAAAGTTGAAGATGGTGGGTAAGTCACGTACCATCTGTTTTGTTTGAAGTTGCTGCAAGGCGCGCATGCCGATGTGGCGGTATTGCGCATGCCAGATTTTGCCAACTGTGGCCTGCACCACTGCTGCAAGACTCTCCTTGCGCCGGATCTTGATCGTCCCCAGCAGGTGGCACATTTCGCCTTCCTTCACCCACCTCGGCAACTCCTGTCCGGTTTCCTTGCCGAGGATGTAGCCATACTCGTCGTCAAAGACGACTCGCAGTCCTGTGTTGGTGAGAAAGGACACTAAGAGAAGGTTGAATGCAACATCAGGTACATACAGCACGCCATGGAACACTCCCACTTCAATGCCATGCGGGGTCTCCAACCACATCTCTACAATCCGGATCCCCTCAGCATTCACCAATCGATCGTCACCCAAAGAAATCGGACGGGGGGGGGGAGGAATGGAGAGCATATATGTAAGTCAGTCCTTGTGGTGCATCAGGCTGTTGGTACACCCGGAGTCCTTGTACCACGCCACATCCGTCTTCTTTTTGTGTGACATGTCAGACTTTGCCATGAAGAGGCGGTCGCGCACCTCCTGTTGGATCTGGAGGAGAGAGGGAGCCTCGGAGTAGCGAGCATGTGGGACTCGAAGGGCATCACTTGTGCTGAAGAATGGTTGTTGAATCACTCAGAATGATGGAGTACATATAGAGCTAAAGCGTGGGCAAGTCAGCCCTCTCACAAGCTACACCACTTAGCCATGGAGGCTAAGGCTCACACACTAGAGTCCATAATCTCACACAAGAGGGGAAATCATCCTAGCAATCATGCTGACCACTCACACACGACCTAGAGAGCTAGAGAATGCTCTCATGGCACGCTCCTAGTGGTCACATAACCCACAAACCCATGAAGAATGGCCATGTGTCCATTGCTAGCACACAAGGATCTCACCTCACCTAAAAAGTAAGGAGAGGTACCTTTATCCTAGTCAGCACACTCTGACAAGGCAATCCTAAGACCAAGGACCTTTTTGGATATTTCTCCCATNCAAGGGAGGAAATCAGCCTAGCAATCAGGCTGACCACTCACACACGACCTAGAGAGCTAGAGAATGCTCTCATGGCACACTCCTAGTGGTCACATAACCCACAAACCCATGGAGAATCGCCATGTGTCCATGGCTAGCACACAAGGATCTCACCTCACCTAAAAAGTAAGGAGAGGTACCTTTATCCTAGTCAGCACACTCTGACAAGGCAATCCTAAGACCAAGGACCTTTTTGGATATTTCTCCCATGAGGTCTTGACCCTGGACCTCTTGCCTTTTTCTTTTCTTAGGCTAAGGCATGGAGCGATCACCCATGCCCATCAAGACATCGACGGTCCATGACCCATGAAACTTCGAAAATTCATATCTCCGAATCCGACCGCTGGATCAGCCTCAAAGTTGGACCGTAGACATTTTGGCACCTAATATTTCCAATGGTAAAGTCCGATTGACGATCGAAGCAGGCATCTGGTACTGTCCTGGAACTTGCACTTGTGGACCTGAAACGGAGCTGGATGGCTCCTTTCCAACAATCTCCCACTTTACCGTAGTCAGAGTGGGCTGAATCCACATGCCTTCATGCAGAACTGCTGTTCCTCACGTGTCACTGGCTTGGTGCAGAAATGAGCGACATGCTTGCTCGTTGGAGTAAACTCCAGCTTGATAGCACCCTCCTGCACCATGTGCCTGATGAAGTGATATGCTATGTCAATGTGCTTGGTGCGTGCATGGTGCTCAGGATTCTTGGCGAGTGCGATTGCGCTCTAGTTGTCGACGTGCACACAAACTACAACTGCTGCACTCCCACTCATCTCTGCCATGAGACGCTGAAGCCAAACTACATCCTTGGCTCCAAAGCTTAGAGAGACGTACTTAGCTTCCGTGGTTGAGGTGGCCAGGACCACCTGACGCTTGCTGCACCAGCTGATGGCTCCACCATTCACGAGGAACACATGCCCAAAGATGGACTTACGGTTCTCAGGAATTGAAGCCCAATCTGCATCTGTGTATCCGATGATGCTGTTGTCGTTACCGTTGTAGGTGATGCCGATGTTGATGGTTCCAGCAAGGTAGCGGAAGATCCGCTTCACTGCCTTCTGGTGCTCAGGTCCAGGGATTGCCATGTACTGGCTCACAACGCCAACAGCCTGTGCGAGGTCCGGCCTGGTTGCCACCATCAGGTACATGAGGTTGCGGACAGCGCTCTGGTACTTGAGCCACTGAGCTGGATTTGCTTCTCCATTCAAGCTCACGAGGTATTGCCGCGTCTCCAGCGGTGTGCCGATGGGTTTGGCCTCTGCCATGCCGAACCGTTGCATGATGTCCTTGATGTAGCAACTGTGCTGTAGCTAGAGAGAGCGTGATTTGCGATCATGCGTGATCTGGATGCCGAGGAAGTATGATGCCTCCCCAAGATCAGACATCTGGAAACGCTCCTGTATGGCCTCCTTGAACTCCTACAGTGCAGACATGCTGTTGGAAAGGAGGAGCATGTCATCCACATAGACAATGATGATGAGCACCTCATGACCATGCTGCCAGCGATAGACGCTGTTGTCACACTCACTGCGCTCAGACCCCATGCACTGCAAGGCCGCATCCAGCTTCTGGTTCCAAGCACGCGACGCTTGCTTGAGGCCGTACAGCGACTTCTGCAGCTTGCAAACCAGGTGCTCCTGGCCATCCATGACGAACCCCTCCGGCTGCTCCATGTAAATCTCCTCCTCCAGGTCACCGTTAAGGAACGTCGTCTTGACGTCCATGTGTTGGACCTCAAAGTCCTCTGCAGATGCATAGGAAAGGAGCGTACGCATAGAGCCAAACTTTCCAACAAGAGCAAAAGTTTTCGTGTAGTCCATGCCTTCCTGATGCGAGTAGCCCTTGGCGACCAGCCTCGCCTTGTACTTTTCCAGGTTACCATGTGCTCCCCGCTTCTTCTTGAACACCCACTTGCACTTGATCACCTTACGTCCAGGTGGACGCTCAGTCAACTCCCATGTGCCGTTATCCAGCTGCGAGTGTATCTCTTGCTGCACGGCTTGCGCCCAATCTGCTGCATCCAGTCTAGCCATGGCCTCCTTGTATGACGTTGGCTCATCTGGTCTCTTACAACTACAACGTTCATCTGTTCTGGTTTCTGTAGCATCCAGAAATGGCCGCGCTCACCAGGCTTGTAACGCACCCTATGAGGGTACCTGCGACCTGGTGCTGGAGCGTTAGCGGGCGGCTGGCGCGGTGCTGCAGGCACAATTACTGCTGCTGGTAGTGCTCCATCTCCCTCCTCTGTTTCTGCCGATGAGGCTCTCGTATCTGCTGCATCAGACATGGGAGAGTAGAGTGATTCTCCCACTGTCACAGTAGAGGAAGGATCGGGAGAGACTGGGTCAGGAAGGATATCTGCTCCCACTGTCTCGTCAGCTGCTAGTTCTGTTGCCTCTTCACACACAATGTTGGTGCCAATGACGTTACTCTCGTTGAAGATGACATCCCTGGAGATGATGACGTGGCCTATATCCCTCTCGTAGAGGCGATAGGCCTTGCTTGCCACGTCGTAGCCAATTATCTGCATCTGCGCACTCTTTGCGTCCCATTTCTGCCCCTTCTCCTTGGGTACGTGCATGTGCGCCAGGCTGCCAAATGCTCGGAGATGACCCACGCTCGGTTTCTTGCCGAACCACGCCTCGTATGACGTTATCTGCTCCGGCATCTTAGTTGGACTACGGTTCTTGATGTGGACTGCAGTGCTCACGGCTTTTGCCAAGAAGTCGTAGGTCAGCCGATCCGCGTGCAACATGGAGCGCGCCGACTCCACAATGGTACAGTTGGCGCATTCGGCTACACCATTCTGCTGTGGTGAGTACGGTGCGGTACGGTGCGCCTAGATGCCAGCTGCTGCAAGGTAGTCGTGGAATTCCTTGCTCAGGTACTCTCCACCACGATGGCTGCGCATCGCCTTCATCTTTTTGCCAGTTTGGTTCTCCACCATGGCCTTGAACTCCTTGAACCTGTCAAAGCACTGGTCCTTGAAGGGAAGGAAGTACACAGCAGTGTAATGGCTGAAATCATCAATGAAGGTCAGGAAATATTTAGAGGCTCCAAAGCTCTGGGTCTGCATCGGTCCACACAAGTCGGTGTGGACCAGCTCCAAGACCTCCTTTGCACGCTCCCCTGCTCCAGAGAACACATCCCGGTGCTGCTTCCCCTCCAAAAAGCCGATGCACAACTGCTGCTCAAAGTTAGAGATGGTAGGCATGTCACGCACCATCTGCTTTGCTTGAAGCTGCTGCAAGGCGCGCATGACGATATGCCATAGCGCGCATGCCAGATCTTGCCATCTATCGCCTGCACCACTTCTGCAAGATTCTGCTCACGCGGGATCTTGGTTGCCCCCAGCAGGCGGTACATGTTGCCGTCCTTCACCGACCTAGCCAACTCCTCTCTTGTATCCTTGTTGAGGATGTAGCCGTAGTCATCATCAAAGACGACACGCAGTCCTATGTTTGTAAGAGATGAGACTGAGAGGAGGTTGATTGAGCATCAGGTACATACAGCACCCCATGGAGAACTCCCACTTCAATGCCACGCGGGGTCTCCAACCACATCTCGACAATCCCAATCCCCTCAGCATACACCACTCAATCATCACCCAAAGCAATCGGACAGGGGGAAATGGAGAGCCGCTGCGTGAACCACTCCTTGTGGTGCGTCAGACTCTTGGTACACCTCGAGTCCTTGTACCACGCCAGATCCGCCTTTTCCTTCTGCAACATGTCACACTTTGCCATGAGGAGGCGGTCGCGTACCTCCTTGGCAACATTCATGTTGCCGAAATGGCGCACGCCAGTCTGGTTTTGCTGCTGTTGCTGCTGTAGGCATTGTTGTGACTGCTGCTATTGTTGCTATGGAGATTGCTGCTTTTGCTGCTGCTGCTGCTACTCTTTCTGGTCCCTCTTGAGCTTGAAGTACTCTTTCTTGAAGTGCCCCTCTTTTTGGCAATGGTGGCACTTGCCTTTCTTCTTGCCTCTCTCCTGCCCGGACTGCTGCTGCTGCTGCTGGTTGCGTGATCCCATGGCCATGAAAGCTGCTTCATTGCTGCTACTGCCGCCGTTGCGCTCTGCTGCATTGCGACGCAGTTCCACCTTCACCAAGTGCGAGCAGATGAAGTCGAGGTCGAGAGTCGGCTGGCACTCCAACGTGTATCGAACCCTGTCGTAGCTGGTTGGGAGCCCCCTCAGCAAGAGGAGGATGAAACGCATCTCTTTCGCAAGGTTGCCGGCCGCATTCAACTGCTTCGCCAACTCCTTTGCCCTGTCCAGATACACCTCCATCCCTTCACCACCCTACATTTTCACCGCCATCAACTTTTCCTCCAAAAGCATGAGGAATGCAGGATCCTTGCTCTCATACTTCTTGCACAACATGTCCCACCCCTCCTTTGCAGTAGCCTTGTCACTCACGTACTGAAGATGCGGGTTGCAGATGGTGTTGAAAAGCAACATGTAGGCCTGCCTGTCCTTCTTCCACTCCTCATACGCCGCTCGCTCTGCTGCAGAGGAACCCGCATCGGCTGCACCCTTTTGCGGCGTCTTCCCCGCCACCACCTGCGCTGCGGTGATGCCTTTTGCCTATGGAACTGGAGCCGGCTTGTCGCCGCTCACCACCTCCCACAAGCCCCTCTCGTCCAAAAGGAGGCGGGTACGGATCTTCCAAAACATGAAGTTGGCGCATCCCTCCAGCCTCTCCAAAGGCTGGGCTGCTGTAACAACGCCAGCTGCTGCGATTTTGAACCTTGGTGATGCTCAGCGCTGCCCTTGGATGGCGGCGCTACCCTTGCTTCTGCTACTGCTTCTGCCCGAAATCTGTCTGACAGAAAATGGACTGTAGATGCCAGCAGACTGGGAATTTGGAAAAATGAAGCCCACCACTTAAAAATTCAGCTCAAAACCTTTCAGATCGACCCATAGAACAGGGTCATCAACAGGGGATTTTGAAAGATATGCCCTCTTGAAAACAGGGCATGGTTCTGCTCCTACGCCAACTCAGACCAGCCAGCTTGTAAACAACGTTTCTCCCAAACGAATCAAAGGAATGCAAATATGTTTGCACCAATGGAAAGCTTAGGATAAATACTACAATTTGCATGTGCCACTTTTTAAATTTGACAACGAAACAAGAGAGTTATGGTCATCACAAGGCGACAGTCTTACTCATAGAGAAGAGTGTAGCCCTAGCCGACCTCGTTTTGAGCATCACTCACAATCCGACTGTTAGATCTTTGCCATCTGGGGCTCGATGAAAAGCTTGTCTCTTGAACTTGAAAATCCAGTGGTTGATTGTCAAATCTGGTGAAGGTTTGACCCCAACCTGTCACTCTCAAAGTGACGCACTGTGCTGGCTGAAAGTGGCAGAACTTGGCTCTGATACCAAATGTTGGATCTGGAGGAGAGACGGAGCCTTGGAGCAGCGAGCATTCGGGACTCAAAGGGCATCACTTGTGCTGAAGAATGGTTGTTGAATCACTCAAAATAATGGAGTGCATATAGTGCTAGAGCTTAGGCAAGTCAGCCCTCTCACAAGCCACACCACTTAGCCATGGAGGCTAAGGCTCACACACTAGAGTCCATAATCTCACACAAGAGGGGAAATCAGCCTAGCAATCAGGCTGACCACTCACACACGACCTATAGAGCTAGAGAATGCTCTCATGGCACGCTCCTAGTGGTCACATAACCCACAAACCCATGGGGAATGGCCATGTGTCCATGGCTAGCACACAAGGATCTCACCTCACCTAAAAAGTAAGGAGAGGTACCTTTATCGTAGTCAGCACACTCTGACTAGGCAATCCTAAGACCAAGGACCTTTTTGGATATTTCTCCCATCAGGTCTTGACATTGGACCTCTTGCGTTTTTCTTTTCTCAGGCTAAGGCATGGAGCCATCACCCATGCCCACCAAGACATCGACGGTCCATGACCCCCGAAACTTCGAAAATGCATATCTCCCAATCCGAGTGTTCGATCACCCTCAAACTTGGACCGTAGACATTTTGGCACCTGATCTTTTCAATGGTGAAGTCGGATTGACAATCGAAACAGGCATCTGGTACTTTCCTGGAACTTGCTCCTGCGGACCTGAAACTGAGCCGGATGGCTCGTTTTCCAATACCTCCTTGGCCACATTCATGTTGCCAAAGTGGAGCATGCCTGTCTTGTTCTGCTACTGCTGCTACTGCTGTTGTTGACGTTGCTGTGACTGCTGTTGATGTTGTTGTGGAGATTGCTTCTTTTGCTATTACTACTGTAGCTCCTTTCGGTCCCTCTTGAACTTGAAGCACTCTTCCTTGTAGTGCCCCTCTTTCTAACAATAGTGGCACTTGCCTTACTTCTTGCTTCTCTGCTGCCAAGACTGCTGCTACTGCTGGTTGCGTGAGCTCATGGCCATAGAAGCTGTTTCACTGCTGTGCTGCCGCCATTACGCTTTGCTTCATTGCAACGCAGTTCTACCTGCACAAGATGCGTGTAGATGAAGTCAAGGTTGAGATTCGGTTGGCACTCCAACGTCTCTCGCACCGTGTCATAACTCATTCGGAGTCCCCTCAGCAAGAGGAGGAGGAAGCGCGTGTCTTCCACAGGGTTCCGGCTGGCTTTCGGCTGCTTTGCAAGCTCCTTTGCACGGTCCAAATACGCCTCCATTCCTTCGCCACCCCGCATTTTCAACGCCATAATCTTCTCCTCCATTAGCATGAGGAATGCAGGATCCTTGCTCTCATACTTCTTGCACAACGTGTCCCACCCCTCTTTTGCGGTAGCCTTGTCACTTACGTACTGAAGATGCGGGCCGGAGATGGTGTTGATGAGCAGCCTGTAGGCCTGCCTGACCTTCTTCCACTCCTCATATGCCGCCGCTGCAGTTGTAGATGAACTTGCATCTGATGCACCTTTCTGCGGCGTCTTCCCCGCCACCACCTCTGCTGCGATGATGGCTTTTGCCTATGGAGGCAGAGCACGCTCGTCACCGCTCACCACCTCCCACAAGCCCTTCTAAAAGGGGTTTGTGGAGGCTTTTCGAGGAGAGGGGCTTGTGGGAGGTGGTGAGCGGTGACGAGCGCGCTCCGCCTCCACAGGCAAAAGGCATCACCGCAGCGGAGGTGGTGGCGGGGAAGACGCCACAGAATGATGCAGCAGATGCAAATTCATCTTCAACTGCGATGACGCATATGAGGAGTGGAAGAAGAAGGACACGCCGGCCTACAGGCTGATTGTCAACACTATGGCCAAAAAGAGGGGCACTACAAGAAGGAGTGCTTCATGTTCAAGACGGACGAGAAGGAGCAACAGCAGCAGGAGCAGAAGCAACAATCTGCACAACAACAGCAACAGCACTCACAGCAACATCAGCAGCAGCTGTAGTAGTAGCAGAACCAGACCGGTGTGCACCATTTTGGCAACAGGTACATGGCCAAGAAGGTGCACGACCGCCTCTTCATGGCGAAGTCTGACATGTTGTAGAAGGAGAAGGCGGATCTCGCGTGGTACAAGGACTCCGGGAGTACCAAGAGCCTGATGCACCACAAGGAGCGGTTTACATATATGCTCTCCATCCCTCCCTGTCCGATGGCTTTGGGTGACGATCGGGTGATGAATGCTGAGGGGATTCGGATTGTGGAGATGTGGTTGGAGACCCCGCGTGGCATTGAAGTGGGAGTGTTCCATGGCGTGCAATATGTACCGGATGCTGCATTCAACCTTCTCTTAGTGTCCTTTCTCACCAACACAGGACTGCGAGTCGTCTTTGACGACGACTATGGCTACATCCTATGCGAGGAAACCGGAGAGGAGTTGGCAAGGTGGGTGAAGGAAGGCGAAATGTGCCACCTGCTAGGGAAGACCAAGATCCCGCGCAAGCAGGGTCTTGCAGCAGTGGTGCAGGCCACAGATGGCAAAATCTGTTATGCGCGATACCGCCACATTGGCATGGACGCCTTGCAGCAACTTCAAACAAAACAGATGGTACGTGACTTACCCACCATCTCCAACTTTGAGCAGCAGTTGTGCATCGGCTTTTTGGAGGGGAAACGGCATCGCGAGGCGTTCTATGGAGCAGGGGAGAGCGCAAAGGAGGTGATGGAGCTGGTCCACACATGCTTGTGCGGCCCGATGCAGACACAAAGCTTTGGAGGTTCTAGGTATTTTCTCACCTTCATTGACGATTTCTGCCATTACACTGCTGTGTACTTTCTTTCCTCCAAGGACCAGTGCTTTGACAGGTTCAAGGAGTTCAAGGCCATGGCGGAGAACCAGACTAGCAAGAAATTCAAGGCGCTACATAGCAACCGCGATGGAGGGTATTTGAGCAAGGAGTTCCAGGACCACATCGCAGTAGCGCACATCAAGGCGCAACGCACCGGGCCATACTCGCCGTAGCAGAACGGCGTAGCAGAACGTGCCCACTGCACCATCGTTGAGTCGGCATGCTCCATGCTGCACGCGGCTCAGCTCACTTGCGACTTTAAGGCCGAAGCATTGAGCACTGCGGTATACATCAAGAACAGCAGTCCAACTAAGGCCCTAGAGCACATGACGCCTTACGAGGCATGGTTTGGCAAGAAGCCAAGCGTGGGTCATCTTCGCGCGTTTGGCAGCTTGGTGCATATGCTCGTGCCTAAGGACAAGGTGCAAAAGTGGAACGTGAAGAGCGTGCTGATGCTCATGATTGGCTACGATGTGGTAAGTAAGGCGTATTGCCTCTACAAGAGGGATACAGGCCACATCATCATCTCCTGGGATGTCATCTTCAACAAGAGTAACGCCATTGGTACCAACATTAGTTGTGAAGAGGTAGTAGAAGCAGCAGCTTACGAGGCAGTGGGAGCAGATATCCTTCCAGACCCAGTCTCTCCCGATCCTTCCTCCAGTGTGACAGTGGGAGAAAAGGTCTGTTCTCTCATGTGTGATGCAAGAGATACAGCGGCCTCATCGGCAGAATCAAAGGAAGAAGATGCACCATCATCAGCTAGAGGAGTTGTGCCAGCAGCACCGCGCCTGTCGCATGCTAACGCTCTAGCATTAGGTCGAAGGTACCATCTCAAGGTGCGCAACAAGCCTAGTGAGCGTGGGCATTTCTAGATGCTCCAAAAACCAGACCAGATGAACGTCGCAGTTGCAGCAGACTTTGATGAGTCGACGTTGTACAAAGAGGCCATGGCTGCACTAGATGCAGCAGATTGGGTGCAAGCTATGCAGCAAGAGATATTGTCGCAGCTTGACAACGGTACATGGGAGCTGACTCAGCTTCCACGTGGACGTAAGGTGATCAAGTGCAAGTGGGTGTTCAGGAAAAAGCGAATAGCCGATGGCAACTTTAGAAAGCACAAGGCGAGGCTGGTTGCGAAGGGCTACTCGCAGCAGGAAGGCATCGACTACGCCGAAACCTTTACTCCTGTCGCAAAGTTTGCCTCTGTGTGTACGCTCGTTTCCTATGCAGCAGCAGAGGACTTTGAGGTCCACCACATGGAGGTCAAGACAGCGTTCTTGAACGGTGACCTGGAGGAGGAGTTTTACATGGAGCAGCCAAAGGGGTTCGTCATGGATGGCCAAGAGCACCTGGTTTGCAAGCTGTAGAAGTCGTTGCATGGCCTCAAGCAAGCGTCGCGTGCTTGGAACCAGAAGTTGGATGCTGCGTTCCAGTGCATGGGGTTTGAGCGCACCGAGTGTGACTATAGCGTCTATCGCTGGCAGCATGGTCATGAGGTGCTCATCATCATTGTCTATGTGGATGACATGCTCCTCCTTTTTAATAGCATGTCTGTATTGCAAGAGTTGAAGGAGGCCATGCAGGAGCGCTTTTAGATGTCTGGTCGCGAGGAGGCATCATACTTTCTTGGTATCCAGGTCAGGCGTGACCGCAAATCACGCTCTCTCTTGTTGCAGCCGAGCCGCTGCATCAAGGATTTCTTGTAGCGCTTCGGCATGGCAGAGGCAAAACCCGTCGGCACGCCGCTGGAGATGCGGCAGTACCTCCAGAGCTTCAATGGAGAAGCAAATGCAACTGAGCGGCAGAAGTACCAGAGCACCGTCGGCAGCCTCGTGTACCTGATGGTTGCAACCAAGCCGGACCTCGCATGGTCTGTTAGCGCTATGAGCCAGCACATGGCTAATCCCGGACCTGAGCACCAGAAGGTAGTGAAGCAGATCTTCTGCTACCTTTTTGGAACCATCAACATCGGCATCACCTAGAACGGCAACGATAATAGCATCATCCGCTAGAGAGACGCTGATTGGTCTTCAAACCCTGAGTACCGCAAGTCCATCTCTAGACATGTGTTCCTCATGAATGGTGGGGCCATCAGCTGGTGCAGCAAGAGGCAAATGGTCGTGGCCACCTCAAGTAGTGAAGCTGAGTACGTCTCTCTGAGCTTTGGAGCGAATAAAGCAGTTTCACTTCAGCATCTCATCGCAAAGATGAGTGGGATTGGAGGAGTTCCAGTTCTTGTGCGCGTCGACAACCAGAGTGCAATCGCACCTGCCAAGAATCGTAAGCACCATACAAGCACCAAGCACATTGACATTGCATATCACTTCATTGGGCACATGGTGCAAGAGGGTGCTATCAAGCTGGAATTCACTCCAACCGGCAAGCATGTCGCTCATTTGTGCACAAAGCGAGTGATTCGTAAGAAGCTGCAATTTTGCATGAAGGCATGTGGACTCAGCCCACTGTGACTGCGACAAAGTGGGAGATTGTTGGGAAAGGAGCCATCAGTTTCAGGTCGACATGAGCAAGTTCCTGGAAACCACCAGATGTCTACTCTGATCATCAATCCAAGTTCACCATTGGAAAGATCAGGTGGCAAAATGTCTACGGTCCAGGTTTGGGGCCGATCCAACAATCGGATTGGGACATATGGATTTTCAAAGTTTCTGGGGTCATCGACCGCCAATATCCGGGTGACCATGGGCGATGGCTCCATGCCTTAGCCTGAGAAAAGAAAAAGGCAAGAGGTCCAGGGTCAATACCTGATTGGAGAAATATCCAAAAAGGTCGTAGATTATTGGGATGCATTGTCAGAGTGTGCTGACTAGGAAAAAGGTACCTCTCCTTGCTTTTTAGGTTAGGTGAGATCTCCTTCCGTGCTAGCCATGGACACATGGCGATTCTCCATGGGATTGTGGGTTACATGACCATTAGGAGTGTGTCATGAGAGCATTTTCGAGCTATCTAGGTTGTGTGTGAGAGGTCAGTGTGACTGTTAGGCTGATTTCCTCTCTTGTGTGAGATTATTGATTCTAGTGTGTGAGCCTTAGCCTCCATGGCTAAGTGGTGTGGCTTGTGAGAGGGCTGACTTTCCCCAACTCTAGCTCTACATGCACTCCATCATTTTGAGTGATTTAACAACCATTCTTGAGCACAACTGATACCCTTCTAGTCCCACATGCTATCTGCTCCAAGGCTCCCTCTCTCCTCCAGTTCCAACAGGCAGTGGATAGCAAAATGGTATCCATTGAAGATAATAGATACAAAGTCCCGTTAGACACGCCTCCAAACGTGGTAGGGTCAAATAAGATACTCTAGAATATGTTCAAGTAGGATGATACTGTCGACAAGTAGAAGGCAATGATTGTGACGAAGGGGTTCCAAGCATGGAGGCTTAGAGTGTGCAATTTGATCATCTGCTTGTCGTCAGTCGACCTTTTCAACAAGCTGAAGAAAGATAACAGCAAGAATTTCAAGATGAAAAGCATGGGTCCGCTCGAGTTCTACCTTGGGATAGCCGTTCACCGCAATGGAGCAGCAGGCACCATTGAGTTGAACCAGACCAAACACATCATGGAGGTCTCCAGCGCTACAACGTGGAGGACTGCAAGTCCATGAGCACACCCATGAGTACAGACATTTAGTTCTCCTTCTCCATGAGCCCAAACACAAAGGCAGAACGGCATGAGATGGAAAACATTCCCTACCAGTCTGCAGTTGGCAGCCTCATGCATGCCATGGTAGGAATACGCACTAACATTTGATATACTATGGGAAAAGTAAGCTGGTTGGTGGCAAATCCAAGGCCACAATACTGGCACGCAGTCAAGCGCACCATGCGCTATCCATAGAGAATACGTCACATGGGGCTCCAATTTGAAGGCCAAGAGGGATCTGACTTGCTAGGGCTTGTGTGTTATACAGACGCTAACTAGGAAGGAAGAATCGATGATATAAAGTCTACCTTGGGCTTTGTGTGCCTCTTCAACGGTGGTGCAATCTTTTGGGCAAGCAGAAAACAAGATTGTATCTCCCTTAGTACCGTTGAAGCAGAGAACATCCCTCAGTGAGAAGCATGCACGGAGATACAGTGGCTACATAGTTTGCTGGTCGAGGTAAAAGAGCCAAAAACGAAAGCAACAGAGGTCGACATCGACAACAAGTGTACCATGAAGATAGCATATGATGATGTCATCTCCCGACGGACCAAGCACATCGGCATCAGGTACCACTACTCACGCGACCTAGTCACAAAGGAGATCGTGGGCCTAGAATATGTGGAGACCAGGAAGATGCTCGCAGATTGTATGACAAAGGCGTTTGACTACAAGTTGTACTCTTCGGGTACTCCATGCATCGGTATGGTCAATGCAACGGACAAAGAGTGAGGCCAAGATGCTACAGAGAGGAGCTATCTTAGAGCTAATGGAGAGAGGTGTAAGGGAGAGTTTGTTGACCTGATGTGTTCCTTGTTTATTGCTGATATTTGGCCAGGTACAAGATGGACTTGGCATGCACTGCTCTCTCGTAGTAAATGTCGTATGTCCTCTCCAGATAGACAAGGCATGTAGTGCTTCTTTCAAGCAAGTCTCCTTGGTCTAAACTGGATAGTTTAGCCACAAAACACTACCTAGGACAAATTCTTCAGGCTTAGACATTCCTGAGTTGGTCTGTGTAGCGAGAGGTCACTGGGTCAAATCCCAGCTGAGTGAGTAATTTTCGTTGTGACCAAAAGGAGGACAGGAATGTTCTAAGAGACATATTAGAACATTCCAAGGTCCTTCATGGTGGCTGGCGCCACTTTGCTGTCGTAGGGAGAGCCATGTAGGCAAGGGAGACGATGCAATCCACAATAAGTCCAAAGTGGCTCATCCAACAAGCCACTCTGCGCCTAGGCTAGAGGCTGGCTCTAGGACTATAAGAACCTCTCAGTTGCCTATCATTGAGTAATGTTCTAACCATTGAGACTCTTGAAACAGTTGTCCACAAGAGGCAGATGCAAAAGAAGCATAGGTTGGTCTGAGCTCAAGGAGTTTGCTCCTTGCGCGAAAGTGACCAGGTCCTAATATCACAATACAAGGAAGTGATTCGTATGAACTGCTCATTGTGGAGCCTTGGCTCTGAGGGTGAAATCTGCTCAACAATGGGTAATCCGGCTCAATTTCAGGTCCACATGAGCAAGTTCCGGGAAAACACTAGATGCCTACTTCGATTTTGAGTCCGTCTTCATTATTGGAAAGATCAAGTGGCAAATTTTCTACGGTCCAGGTTTCAAGCCAGTCCAACGATCAAATTGGGAGATATGATTTTTTTTAGTTTCCGGGGTCATCAACCGCCGATGTCTGGCTGACCATGGGCGATGGCCCCATGCCTTAGCCTGAGAAAAGAAAAAAGCAAGTGGTCCAAGGTCAAGACCTGATAGGAGAAATATCCAAAAAGGGTCCAATATTCTTGTGTTGCCTTGTCAGCGTGTGCTAACTATGAAAAAGGTACCTATCCTTACTTTTTATGTGAGGTGAGATCCTTGTGTGCTAGCCATGGGTACATGGCGATTCTCCATGGGATTGTGTATTACATGACCATTAAGAGTGTGCCATTAGAGAAGTTTTTAGCTCTCTATGTTTTCTATGAGTGGTTCGCCTGATTACTACGCTGATTTCTTCTCTTGTGTGAGATTTTGGACTCTAATGTGTGAGGCTTAGCCTCCATGGCTAAGTAATGTGGCTTGTGAGAGGGCTGACTTGCCCAAGCTCTAGCTCTATATGTACACCATCAACGTGAGTATTTCAACAACCATTATTCAGCACAAGTGATGCCCTTCCAGTTTTGCATGTTTGCTGCTACAAGGCTCTCTCTTTTCTCTAGTCCTAACAAAGAGGACAAATGAGGGACATGTGACAGTTGAAGAACCAAACTCTCCAAAGCCTGATATTGCACCAAAGGCCCTCACCATGGCAGCCAACTTCACTGACACAGTTGCTGAGCTGTGGCACATGCGGTTTGGCCATGTGGCCGAGTGCAAAGTGCAAGCTATGCAGCAGTACAAACTGGTTCATGGGATGGAGGGATGCAAGGCCAAGGAAAAGGGAAAGTGCAAGAATCCGTGTGATCCATGCCTCCAAGACAAGGCAAAAAGAAAGGCCTTTGAGCGTAATAGGCAACCTATGGAAGAAATCTTGGACCTGATTCACGATGATGTCTGCAGATCATTCTACATTCCTTGAAACAGTGGTAACGAGTACTTCTTGACTTTGATTTATAATCACATTTGCGAGATGTGGATGTACTTCCTCAACACAAAGGGACAAGTCAAGGAGAAGCTGCAAGAGTTTGTTGCTATGGTAGAGCAATTGAAAAGCAAGAGGTCCAAGCATTGCACACAGACAATGGTGGTGAGTACGAGGCATGCAAAGGGTGATTAAGCCAATACGGCATCAACCACTAGACCACCACGCCTTGCACCTGCTTGAGTAATGGCGTTGGCGAGCAAATACATCTGACTATCCTCGTCATGACATGAAGCATGCTCTTTGACGCCAAAATCCCACTTCACTTTTGGGCTCAAGCTCCAATAACTACTCGCTACCTTGTGATTCTCACTCCCAAAGCTGCCCTTTGAAGGCGGGGTAAGAAGAAGCAAAAGAAGCAGCTTAGGAGGCGAAAGGAGGTTTGGTCAAAGAAGAAGCTAGATGCCTCACACTTGAGGGTCTTTGGCTGTACTACGCGGGCAAATGTCCAAGCAGGAGAAGGAATTGGCAACCTGGATACACGAGCCCGTAAGTGTGTAGTGAACGGATACGACACTACACACAAGGCGTATAGGTTGTGGGTCCAAGCGGCTGGAGAGCTCATCAGGAGCCACCAGTCGCTCAATCCTATCCATGCTCCCAAATTAGTAGAGAGGGTTGTATTGCTCCAGTCAGGTTATCAGCCATTTGAGAACGGGCAGATGGTACCAATGAAGGATGGTGCTACAGGGAGAGTGGCTGTGCAAGCCGACGGAGCGATAGACTGAGTCATGCGAGGCCTCTGACACCCTGATGCCGTTTGCTCTTCCTCAATCAACAGATCACAGGCAGCGCAAGAACAACAGAAGTAACTAAGCCTTGAAGCACCACTAGCAACACTCAGGCGTAGTACGCGCCAGAAGAAACCTCTGTTCAAGTACGATGCTGAGAGTGTCAAATTGACCCGACTGAATTTGTCATACTTGGCTTAGGGAGAGTGTGTGACAGTAACAGCGACTATGAACATGCTTGATCTGGCCAAGTGGAATGAGAAACTGGATAGCAAACTCGCATTCATTGAAGAGAACGGGACATGGGTTCTGGTGGACAGGTCCCTGAACGCGCACGTACTGGGGTCAGAGTGGGTACTCCTGAAAAAGTTCAAGCAAGGAGGTACTATCGACAAGTACAAGGCAAGAGTTGTGGCGAGGAGTTTTCTCAACGTATAGGCTCAAAGGAGAATGAGACCTTTGCGCTTGTTGTCATCTTTGCCTCCATGACATCCATGTTGGACATCGCCACTGCAAAAGATGTGGAGGTCCACCAGATACACGTCAAGATAACTTTCCTCTACGGGAAGCTAGATAAAGAAATGCTAATGGAAGTTCCTAAGGGAGTGAAAGCTCAAAAGGGCAAAGTTTGGAAAGTGGTCAAAGCACTTTACGAGCTGAAACAGGCCCCAAGGATGTAGTACAAGGACATGGACAGCTTCAAGGCCAGGCCCACCTTCACTCACTGCTAGAATGACCATAGTATTTATGCGTAGGAGAATGAGCAAGGCTTCATGCAGGTTTCACTTTACGTGGATGACCTGATAATCTACTTGTCGTTATTGGAGCTGTTAAACAAACTAAAGACTGTTCAAGTATTCATATCTCCTAATCCGACCATATGATCGAACGACTATACAAGACACATTTTCGAATGAGCCTAAGATCGCGAAGATGAAACAGTCCAGTTAAGAGTTATGTTCAAAACGAGGTTGGCCAGGGCTAGACTCTTCTCTCTAAGTAAGACTGTTTCCTTCTGATGACCATAACTCTCTCATTTTGTTGTCAAATTGAAAAAGAGGCGCATGAAAATTGAATCATTTTTCCCTTCCATTGGTGTTAAAGTATCTGCATTCCATTGGTACGTCTGGGAATAACACTGTTTTCAAGCTGGCTGGTGTGAGCTGGACTAGGAGCAGCAGCATACTCTATTTTCAAAAGGGCATACCTTTGAAATTCTTCTGTTGATGTCCCTCTTTTATGGGTCGATATGAATGGTTTTGAGCTTTGTTTTGCAGTGGTTGGCTAACTGTTCCCCAAATTTTACTTTGCTAGTCTCTATAGTCCATTTTCTTTTGGCAGATTTATGGCAAAAGGAGCAGAAGAAGCAATGGTAGCGGCACCAGTCAAGGGCATCGTTAAGCATCACCAAGGCTCAAAATGGAATGAGCATGTGTGGTTACAACAGCTTAGTACTTAGAGAGGATAGAAGGACGCGCAAACTTCACATTTTGGAACATTGGTACCCGCCTCCTTTTGGAGGAGAGGTGTTTGCGGGAAGTGGGGAGCAGCGACGAGCACACTATGCCTCCACGGGTAGAAGGCACCACCGGGGCGCAAGTGGTGGAGAAGAAGACGACGCAAAAAGGTGCAACAAATTCAAGTTTATCTACAGCAGCAGCAGCGGTACATGAGTAATGGAAAAAGAAGTAAAGGTATGCATATAGGCTGCTTTTCAAATCCATCTCCAATCCATATCTTTGGTACGTGAGTAACAAGGCTACAATTAAAGAGGGGTGGGACATGTTGTACAAGAAGTACGAGAGCATGAATCGCGCATTCCTCATGCTTTTGGAGGAGAAGATGATGGTGCTGAAAGTCCATGGTGGCAAAGGGATGGAGGAATTCTTGGACAGAGCAAAGGAGCTGGCAAAGCTGCTGAAAGCGGCCACAAATCCTATAGAAGAGTCTCGCTTCATCATCCTCTTGCTGAGGAGACTCCCAACGAGCTATGACACGATGCGAGAGAGACTAGACTGCCCAGCCAAATCTCAACTTGGATTTCATCTGCACGCACCTGGTGTAGGTGGAGTTTCACCAATTTGCAGCAAAGTGCAATGGCAACAATAGCAATGAAATAGCTTTCATGGCTATGGGCTCACCCAACCAGTAGCACTAGCAGTATGGGTAGCACAGAGGCATGAATAAAGGCAAGTGCCAATATTGCCTAAAAGAGGAGCAGTACCAAGAAGAGTGCTTCAAGTTCAAGAGCAACCAGAAGGAGTAGGAATAGCAGGAAAAGCAACAATCCCCACAGCAGTAGCAGCAATAGCAGTAGCAGTCACAATAGCGTCAGAAGGAGCAGTAGCTGCTATGGAACCTGACCTGCGTGCGCCATTCAGGCAACATGAACGTGGCCAAAGAGGTACGTGACCTGCTCTTCATGGCAGAGTATGACATGTCGCATTGTTGAAGGTAGATCAGGCATGGTAGAAGGAATCAAGGTGTACGAGGACTTTGATACACCACAAGGAGTACTTTTGGTAGCTGCTCTGCATCCCCCATGACCTATTGCTTTGGGTGATGATTGGGTGGTATATGCTCAGGAAATTTGGATTGTGGAGATGTGGTTGGAGACCCCGCGTGGCATTGAAGTGGGAGTGTTCCATGGCGTGCTGTATGTACCTAATGTTGCGCTCAACAGAGGACTGCGAGTCGTCTATGACGATGACTATCGCTACATCCTTGACAAGCAAACGAGACAAGAGTTGGCCAGGTCGGTGAAGGACGGCGACATGTATCCTTTATTGGGGGTAACAAAGATCGCGCGAGAGCAGAGTTTTGTAGTAGAGGTAAAGGCGACAGATGGCATAATCCTTCACGTGCGCTATGGCCACATTGGTATGCGCGCCATGCAGTAACTTCAAATGAAGTAGATGGTGGGTGACTTGCCCATCATCTCCAACTTTGAGGACCAGTTGTGCATCGATTTTTTGGAGGGAAAGCAACATCGAGAGGCGTTCTCTGGAGCAGGTAAGCGCGTGAAGGAGGTACTTGAGCTGGTCCGGACAGACTTGTGTACCCGATGCAAACCCAGAGTTATGGAGGCTCTATGTATTTTCTAAGCTTCATTGATGATTTCAAATTCTAAACTACTATGTATTTCCTTTCTTCTAAGGACAACTACTTTGACATGTTCAAGGAGTTGAAGGGAACGGTGGAAATCAGACTTCCAAGAAGATTAAGACGCTACGCAGCGACCGTGGCGGATAGAGCGTGAGCAACAAGTTCCAGGACTACCTCGTAGTAGCAGACATCAAGGCACAGCACACTGCGCCATACTCGCTGCAGAATGGCGTAGCAGAATGCGCAAACCACACAATCGTTGAGTAGGCGCGCTCCCTACTACAAGCGGCTCGGCTCACCTATTCCTTTTGGGCCAAAGCAATGAGCACTGCGGTGTACATCAAGAACCACATTCAACCTAGGGCCCTCGAGCAAATCAAGCCGTACGAGGCCTGGTTGTAAACCTGCCTAAGGAGACGGTCTAGAAACGGGTTCGGACACAATGGTTTCCGCCAATCACTCTTGGTATTGCAACCAAGACAATATATCACCTTCAGAGCCAAGGTTTCACACTGAACAGTTCATATGAATGATTTCCTTGCATTGTATCCCTACCACCTGTTTTCTTTCACGCAAGGAGCTAACTCATTGGGCTTAGACCAATAAATACCTTTTAAGTGTCTCCCTCTGGTAAACAACTCGATTAGGAGTCTCAAAGGTAAGAACTATACTCAATGACAAGCAACTGACAGGTTCTTATAGTCCGAGAGCCAGCCTCTAGCCTAAGTACGTAGTGGCTCCTTGGATGAGTCATTTTTGGGGTAATCTGGAATGCATCATTCCCCCTCTGTCTACATGGCGCTCTCTATGACCGCCAAGTGGCACGAGCTACCAAAAAAGACCTTGGAATGTTCTAACATGTCCTTCAAAACCTTCGTGTCCCCTTTGTAGTCACCCGACAGAGATTTCACCCAGTGACATCTCGCTCCAATGACGATCTCTGGAATGTCTAGGCCACAAGAAGTTGCCCTAGGTAGTATTTGCTGGCGATACAATCCAGTTAGGACCAAGGGGACTTGCTCCAAAGGATCAGTGCATGCCTTGTCTATCTAGATCAGACTTAGGGGACTTACTCCAAAGGAGGAATGCATGCCTGGTCTGTCCTATGTCTGTCCAAGTGTCAGTATGGACAAAAAGCATACGAGGTCAACAAACTCTCCTTTTCACCCATGTCCATTAGTTGTGAGATATCTCGTCTCTCCAGCTGTCTTGGCCTCAGTCTTTGTACGGCTACCTTGAGTTCGTGCAGAGTCCAATTTACTGTTAACCACTTTTTTCATACATTGTGCGAGCATCGTTTTGGTCTCCACCTACTCCGGGTCCACAATCTCGTTTGCGAGAAGGTCGCGTGAGTAGTGGTACCTGATGTTGCTGTGCTTGGTACTCCAGGAGATGACATCAAGCTTTACCATTGTCATGATACTCTTGTTGTCAAAGCGGGCCTCTGTGGCTTCCGTTTATGGTGTTTTCATCTCGGTAAGTAAATTATGTAGCCATTGTGTCTCCTTGCAGGTTTCTGACAAAGTGATGTACCATGCCTCATCAATAGAAAGGGAGACAAAGTTTTGCTTTCTTAGGTGGACTTTTTGTCATCGATTCTTCCACCCTAGTCGGCTTCTGTGCATCACACCATCTCAGCGGGTCAAATCCCTCGTGACCTCCAAACTTGGGTTCCATGTGTCGTGTCTTCAGTAGATAGTGTATGATTTGCTTGACTGCTTTTGAGTGCTGTGATCCTCGATTGGACATAGACCTGCTCATTTGTTCCACAGTCTAGCAAATGTCAGAATGTGTTCCTACCATGGGATACATGAGGCTGCAAACAGCAGACTGGTAGGGAATGTTCTCCATCTCATGTTGTTTTGCTTCCGTGCTTAAGCACATGGAGGAGTTGAGCTTGATGTCTGTTGTCATAGGTGTGCTGATGGGCTTGCATTCCTACATGTTGTAGCGCTTGAGGACCTCCATGATGTACTTGGTCTGGTTCAGCTCGATGGTGCCTACAGCTCGGTTTTGGTGGATGGCTATCTTAAAATATGACTCAAGCGGACCCATGTCCTTCATCTTCAAACTTTTGCTCAGATCTATTTTCAGCTTGTTCAGCACATCAATTATCGACGAGCAGATGGTCATGTAATCCGCGTACAGTCCAACTAGCATCAAGCCTTGCTCATTCTCCCAAACATAGACAGTATGCTGATTCCAAGACTACATGAAGGTGAGTCCGGCCATGAAGCCGTCCATCTTCTTATACCACATTGGTGAGATCTCTTTCAGTCTAAAGAGTGCTTTGACGAGTTTACAAACCTTGCCCTCTGGACCTTTCACTCCCTCGAGCATTGATACTAGCATTTCTTTGTCTAGCCTCCCGTGGAGGAAAGCAATATTGACTTCCTCCGCGTCGCCCTCCAGATTGTTTGTAGCAGTAATGTCTCACATGGATCATATAGAGGCATAGGTGACGACAAGCACAAATGTCTCCCCATACTCTATTACTGCACGCTGGAAAAACCCCTTTGCCACAACTCTTGCTCTGTATTTGTCAATAGTATCATGTGCCTACCACATGCACGTTTGGAGGCTTGCCCACCAGCACCCATGTTCCCTCCTTGTCAATGGATGCGCGTTCGCTATCCACTGCGTCCTTCCACTTGGCCGCTGCTAAAATTTTCATAACATCCGTTACATTCAGAGGCTCTCCCCGAGCCAAGTATGACGAGCATTGTCCGGTCCATTCCGCACTCTCCGCATTCTACCTGGGCGGAGGTTTCGTCTGGCGCAAACCAAACCCGGGTGTTGCCGATGGTGCTTAAAGGCTTAGTTGCGTATGTTGCTCTTGTGTTGCTAGTGATTTGCTATTCTAGGAAGGGCCACCGGCCTTAGAGTCTGGCTCAGAGGCCTTCGAGGACTCAAACTCAGTGTCAAAGTCCATCGCTGTGTCTGCCAGCACATCCACTCGCTATACAGCACCATCCTTCATTGACACTATCTTCTCGTTTTCAGGTGACAGATCATCCAACGTCGACAACACAACCCACTCTCCTGATTTGGGAGCATGGACAGGATCGACCAACTCTCCCTTGCTAAGCAACATTTCTTTAAACTTAACATCTCGGCTTTTGACCTGTCTAGCTGCTTGGTCCCATAGCATGTAGGCCTTGATTGTAGTGTTGTTTATGACTATTACATACTTGCAAATACGTGCATCCAGCATGCCACTTCCTTTTCTTGCTTTGACCTTAGCCCAAGCACTACAGCTAAAAACCCTCAAATGTGAGGTATCTAGCTTCTTCCTTCACAAAGTCTCCTGTGGCAGATTGTTGGTAAAGGAGTCATCTAGTTTAGTTTCAGGGTCATTTGAGAAGGTTCCAGCAAACTACCACATGCCTGCTCTGATCGTCTACCTAGCTTCATCATTTAAAAAAAGAGGTGGCAAAATTTCTACGGTCCAAGTTTCAAGCCGAGCCAACAATCGAATTGTAAGATATGAACATTCAAAGTTTCCTCTGTCATCAAGCGCTGGTATCTGTGTGACCATGGGTAATGGCTCCATGCCTTAGCCTAAGAAAAAAAAAAGGCAAGAGGTCCAGGGTCAAGACCTGATAGCAGAAACATCCAAAAAAGTCCTAGATTATTAGGTTGCCTTGTCAGTGTGTGCTGACTGGGAAATAGGTACCTCTACGTACTTTTTAGGTGAGGTGAGATCCTTGTGTGCTAGCCATGGACACATGGCGATTTTCCATGGGATTGTGGGTTATGTGATTACTAGGAGTATGCCATGAAAGCATTTTCTAGCTCTCTAGGTCGTGTGTGAATGGTCAGCCTGGTTGCTTGGCTCATTTCTTCAATGTAATTATGGACTTTAGTGTGTGCCTTAACCTCCATGGCTAAGTGGTGTGGCTTGTGACTGGGCTGACTTGCCCAAGCTCTAGCTCTATATATAATCCTTCATTTTGAGTGTTTTAACAACCATCCTTAAGCACAAGTGATGTTCTTTTAGTCCCACCTGTTTGCAGCGCCAAGGCTCCCCATCTCCTCCAATTTCAACACTTGGTATTAGAGCCATGTTCTACCACTTTGAGCCAACGCAGGACGTCACTCTGAAAGTGAAACGTTGGGATTAACCGTCAATAAAAATTGGCAATCAACAACATTATTGTCAAATTTGCAAGACAACCTTTCAAACGAGCCCAAAACAGCAAAGATCCAACGGTTGGATTGAGAGTTATGGTCAAAACGAGGTCGGCAAGGGCTACACTTTCTCCCTTAGTAAGACAGTCGCCTTGTGATGACCATAACTCTCTCATTTCTTTGTTAAATTCAAAAATTAATACATGCAAATCAAAGAATTGTTTCCTAAGTTTACAATTGATGCAAAATATGTGCACCCATTTGTACGTTTGGGAGAAATCTCTTTACAAGCTGGCTGGTGTGAGCTGGAGTAGGAGCTGCAGCATACCTTGTTTTTAAAAGTGCATATATCTGAAAATCCCCTGTTACTGTCCCTGTTTTATGGGTCGATCTGAAAGGTTCTGAGTTGCATCTTCCATTGGTAGGCTAAGTTTTTCCACGTTTCTAGTCTGCTAGCCTCTATAGTCTATTTTCTGACAGACATATTTCTGGTAGAAGTAACAGCAAAAGCAGGGGTAGCGCCACTACTCAAGCGCAACGTTAGCATCACCAAAGCTCAAAATGGCAGCACCCGGCGTGGTACAAGCAGCAAAGCCCTTGGAAGATGCGCCAACTTCACGTTTTGGAAGACACCGTACCCGCCTCCTTTTGGAGGAGAGGGGCTTTTGGGAGGTGGTGAGCGGCGACGAGCGCACTCTGCCTCCACAGGTGAAAGGCATCACCACAGCAGGGGTGATGGCGGCAAAGACGTCACACAAAGATGCAGTAAATGCAAGTTCATCTACAGCTACAGCAGTGGCATATGCGGAGAAGAAGAAGAAGGACAGGCAGGCGTACTGGCTGCTTGTCAACACCATCAACAACCCGCACCTTCAGTACGTGAGTGACAAGGCTCCTACAAAAGAGGGGTAGAATACATTATGGAAGTATTAGACAAAGGATCCTGCATTCTTCATGCTGTTGGAGGAGAAGATGATGGCGTTGAAAATGCAGGGTGGCGAAGGGATGGATGCATACTTCGACAAGGCAAAGGAACTAGCTAACTGCTAAAAGTACATAGAAACCGTGTGGAGGACACGTGCTTCATCGTCCTCTTGTTGAGGGGACTCTGAGGGAGCTACAACACGGTGTGAGAGATGGAGTGCCAGCCAACTCTTGGCCTAGACTTCAGCTTAATTCACCTGCACCAGGTGTAACTGCTTCACAATGCAACAGAGCGCAATGGCAGCACCAGCAGTGAAGCAGCTTTCATGGCCATGGGCTTAGGCAACCAGCAGTTGGAACAGTCTGGGCACTAGTGAGGCAAGGAGTAAGGCAAGTGCCACTATTGCCAGAAAGAGGAAACTACATGAAAGAGTGCTTCAAGTTGAAGAGGAACTAGAGGGAGCAATAGCAGCAGAAGCAAAAGGAGCAATCTCCACAATAGTAGCAGCAGCAATCACAACAGCGTCAGCAGCAGCAGCTGCAGCAGCAAAACCAAACCGGTGTGTGCCATTTTGGCAACATGAACGTGGCCAAGGAGGTGCGCGACCGCCTCTTCATGGCAAGGTCTGACATGTCGCGGAAGGAGAAGGCCGATCTGACGTGGTATAAGGACTCAAGTGTTAAAAAGTGCCCCTGCCATGGATGTCGTTTGCGGTTTTCCTGGTCCGACCACTTGAGAGTGGTTGGATGTCCAATTTGATTGTAGGCGTGGAATCCTTGCATTTTGCCATGCGATTTCAAGCTTTTGGTTTCTCAATTTGGTTGAGAATTCAGATAGTTAGCCCTAACCAAAGTTCGGTTATGCGGCAGGTGGAATGTGGCACCCGTCCAGGGTGAATGGATACTCCACTGCCGGTGGTCCGTGTTCAGCTCCAACTGGCTCCATGGACCCCAAGGCCCTAGAGGAAGCAACCAGGGAGGTCCCCTGGACCAGAGCAAGCCGCCCTTTGACTGGTCAATCAAAGAAAGGTGCTTCGAGCCGTCGTCGGCTCGTGTCGGAGACGACTGGCGTCGGCGGTAGCCAAAGGCGGCTCCACCAAGGGTTCCTTGGATGGGTGTAGCAGGGGATATACTGCTCCGTTTTGGATGTGTTTGGATGCATTGGAAACCTTACATCACAGGCTATGAGAATCGGATGTATTTCTACCAAAAAAACTAACCATTAACGATTCGCAGCTTCTCTTGGTTTCTGCAACGTGTGTTGCCAGAATTCTTCTCCCTTGGTGTTGTGGCTACACAAAGCACACACCTCATTCAGAATTCTCTTTGCACTGAGTAGCCGTGGACACATAGGCAATTCAAGGCACGCGAGGACAGCCATTCTGATAAAGGGTTATGGGCCCACGGCCATGACCTGCCTACCAAAACGTTCACATCTTCCGCAAACACACGGGAGTATCGTTCTGAGCGACATGGCCTTCGCACTTTGAGACTGTCCATTACAGAAGTCAAGCATGGCGCAGAAGACAGAGTCCTCACCCATCCAAAAGTACATGGGCAGCCCAGGTTTTGGGCTGTGGCGGTGGCATTTTGAGATCTACCTCGCGGACAAGGGACTGCTAGATCTCATGAACGGCACAGAGGTTCAAGGTGCGATCGCAACGGACAAGAAGACGATGGCCTTCGCGAAGAAGAACACGGAGGTGTTGATGCTCCTCGTGTTGGCGCTGCATGAATCTTTGTGGGGCTATATCCATAGCTGCGAGCTAGCAGCCAACGCATGGAAGAAGCTGTGCTTCATCCACCAATCAACATCCCTAGCCAACAAGATCTTTGCAATGAAGGGACTCTTGACGGTGAGGAGCGAGGAGGGTAAAGACGTCATTTCCGCCATGCAACAGATCGACTCTCTTGCCTCACAGTGCAATGATGTGGGGTGGAAGATTGACACAAAGATGGAAGCGATGGCGCTCCGCATGGTTCAACCCGACAGTTGGGGTCCTCTCATTGCCGTGCTGAGGTTGGGAGGAGGATAAACTCACCTACAGTGCAATCGCTGAGTACATCCGCAAAGAGGTGATCTGTCCAAGTGGTGGCGAGACCTTGTCATCCTCAACTGCCCTAGTCACCAAAACACAGGGTGGCAACAGCAGCGGCAAGCAAGGCGGCGGTAAGGGCGATGGCAAGAGGGGCACCAAGAGGGGTACATGCCATTACTGTGGCAAAGATGGCCATTGGGCCAAGGAGTGCCGAGAGGTGGCGCAATCCGGCGGCAAGGGTGCCAAAGGCAAGAAGGCGCTCCTCAACGACACAAAGAACCACGACCTGAAGGGCGCCAACCGGAGGTACCTCAATCTAGGTGCGGAGGAGCAGACCCAAGCCGAGAAGGTGAAGTTCATCAACTACACCAAGTCTGCCAAGTCCATGGTGATCGCCAACGACAAGGTCGAACCTGCGGCCGGCCAAGATCATATGGACGTAGAGGTGGTAATTGGTAGTAAAAGGACACAATGTGCTATCCAAAATGTGCAACATGTCCCGAGCCTGGGTGACATTTTGAGTGTGAGCCGCTTGACAGACAAGGGGTATGAAGTCCTCTTCCATAGGAAAGGTGCAATCGTGCAGATGGACAGCGACGGCAAGGTCGTGCTTGAGGCAAAGCACGAGGGAGGCCTCTACATCGTTGCGACTAAGGTCATCCCCCCGGCACTAGATACAACAGACCTGCCAGCACGCATCATCAACGTCCAAAAAGGCAAGGGGGCAGACCTCCAGCTCTGGCATCGGCGGCTAGGGCACTCGTTGCCCGCAGTCGTATAGGACATGGCGAAGCGCGAGATGGTTCGCAACCTGAACATCACTGCTGCAGGTGACGTTGCACCAGATTCCGCAGAGCACAAGTATGAGCCATGCATCGTGGGCAAGGAAAACTGCAAGCCGTTTAAGACGGAGAGCAGCGGGCCAAGAACTTGCTAAAGGTCGTGGAAATTGATGTGTGCGGCCTGAGCAAGATGCCATCCATTGGGGGCGCGTGGTGTATTGTCTCCTTCATCAATGATTGTAGCAAAAAACTCTATATCTACTTCATGAAGCAGAAGAGCGATGTGCTCGACCGGCTAAAGAAGTATGTCACACCAGTCGAGAGGCAGATTGGCGGCAAGGTCAGGGTGCTACGCAGTGACAATGGCGCCAAGTACGTGGACTGTGGAGGATGGCTGAAAGAGAAGGGCATTGAGTGGCAGCTGACCACTCCGTACATGCCTCAATCTAATGGCGTGTCAGAGCGTGCGAACCAGACGCTACTCACCATGACGCGGACAATGCTCGTGGATGCAAAGTTGCCATGGAGCCAGTGGGTGAAGGTTGTGAGTATGGCGTGCTACATCACCAACCTCAATCCAACAGCAGTACTGAAGGGGACGGGCGGCTAGAAGACGCCGCAGGAGGCTTGGAGCAGGCGCAAACCAAGCGTGGTGCACCTGAAGGCTTTCGGGTGCAAGGCGCACGCATTGGTGCAGGCCGCGCAGCAAAAAGACTTCAAAATGGACCCGCGTGCAAAGGCGTACGTGTTTGTCAGATACAAGAGTGCGCTCAAGGCGTACCGCCCCTTTGATCCACGGACGCCGGACATCATCACCAGCCGCTATGGCACGTTTGATGAGCAGTAGAGCTACTATAGCAGCATCAACAACATTGACGCAGCGCACTCTCCAAAGCAGGGGGAGTGGTTCCAACTCCTTGAGCATGAGGAGGAGCCGACGACTGCAGAGGTCAATGACGGGTCTTTGGAGGATGACGGTGCTGGAGTGTAGTAAGGTAATGTAGCAGGTGTAGGTGTCGCTGGAGCGCAGGATGCAGCAGCCGACGCAGGGGAGCCCACGCCCGAGGACAACGTTGCAGCAGAGCAGCAGCAGGACCAGCAGCCAGCGTCGCTAAGGTCGCCGCGTTGTAGTCGGAGGCGGCGCAATGCGGCAAAGCGGTATGATGCAAGCACAAGCCACTGGGTCGGCATGGCGCGGTGCATGATGGCAACCGCAAAGGAGCCGACAACCGTGCAAGAGGCGCTTGCACGGCCCGACGGGCAGCAGTAAGACGAAGAAATAAAATATAAACTTGCGTCTCTTGCTGAGAATGGCACTTGGGAGCTCATGGATTGGCCTGAGGGAGTAAAGGTGATCAGCTCCAAGTGGGTGTTCAAGGTGAAGCTCACCAAGGACAACAAGGTGGAGAAATTCAAGGCGCGGCTAGTGGCGAAGGGGTGCACGCAGCGGAAAAGAAAACACTACAATGAGACGTTCGCACCCGTCGCCAAGTTCACAAGCATCCGGACAATCTTTGCAGTGGCAGCCGCAAAAGCCATGGAGATCCACCAAATGGATGTCAAGACAAAATTCCTGAATAGCATCATTGACAAGGAGATCTACCTTGAGGTGCCGGAGGTGGTGGTTGCACCGAAGGGCAAGATGTACAAGCTGCGGAAGGCCTTGTACGGGCTAGAACAGGAGCCCAGGTACTGGTATTAACAGATGGACGGCTACATGACGGAGCTCGGCTTTAAGCGCTGTGAGTCAGACCACGGCGTGTACGTGTGGCAAAGCAAAGGACTCCATCAGATCATCGCACTCTACGTGTATAATCTGTTCTTGTGTTCATCAGATCTAACAGCTTTGCAGTGGCTCAAGGAGCAGCTGAGCACCAGATCTAAGATGACGGACATAGGGGAGTTGGAGTACTACATTGGGGTGATCATCACGGGGAACCGGAGGGCGCGCACGCTTGAGTTGGGGCAGGCCAAATGCGTGGCCAAGATGCTGAAGCAGTACGGCATGGAGGACTGTAATCGAGTGGGCTGTCCGTTCTCCACAAGCTGTGAGATGAGTGCGGCGATGGCGCCACAAACCAAAGAGGAGGAGGAGGACATGGCGGAGGTGCCCTACCAATCTGTGGTGGGCAGCCTCATGTATGCCATCGTGGCGACTCGGCCAGATTTGGCCTACGCGGTGGGTTAGGTGAGCAGGTATGTGTCCAACTCAGGGACACTGCACTCGCAGTCGGCAAAGCGCATCCTCCGGTACTTGCAAGCTACGCTGGATGCGCGCCTCAAGTACGACTTAAAGGGAAGGTCAGGCCTCTTGGGGCTGGTCTCCTATACTGACGCGATCTACGCTGGGGACGTGGACAAGAGGATGTCCATTTCCGGCTATGTGTTCTTCCTCGCAGGTGCAGCTGTCTCGTGGTGCAAAATGAAGAAGGACTGCGTTGCCACTTGCACCGTGGAGGCGGAGTACGTCGATCTGGCTGAGGCGATTAAGGAAGCAAAGTGGCTCTGCAGATTGCTCGGGTAGCTAGGCATCATGCAGTAGGAGCCTACGGTGGTTGAAGAGGACAAAACCGGCTCCATCTTGCTGACAAACAACCCGACGCAGCACAAGAGGACAATGCACATCGACGTGCGCTACCACTACGCGCAGGACATGGCGGAGAAGAGACAGGTTGTGCTGCACCAATGCAGCACAAAGCACATGCTCACAGACTTCTTAACCAAGGCGTAGCCCTAGGACCAGCATATCACCAGCCTTGCATGGCTTGGGTTGCCAAGCTGTGAAGGGCTTGAAGGCGCAAGAGCGGAGGAGTAAAGAGTGAGCATGAGGCATCCAGCATGGAAGGTGCACAGGGGAGATTGCTGAAAAGTGCCCCTACCATGGATGTCATTTGTCGTTTTCCTGGTCCGAACACTAGGAAGTAGTTGGATGACCAATCTGATTCCATGTTTGGAAGCCTTGGAACTTGCCATGCAATCTTGAACTTTTAGTTGCTCGATTTGGTTGAGAATTCAGAGAGTTAGCCCTACCTAAACTTTGGGTGGTGCGGCGGGTGGAATCTGGCACCCGTCCGGGGTGACGGAATACTCCACCGCTGGTGGTCCATGTTCAGCTCCAACTGGCTCCATAAACCCCAAGGCTGTAGAGGAAGCAACCAGGGTGGTCCCTTGGACCAGGACAAGCCGCCCTTTGTCTTGTCAATCAAAGAAAGGCGCTTCGAGCCGTTATCGGCTCGTGTCAGAGACGACTGGCGTCGGCAGCAGCCAAAGGCGGCTCCACCAAGGGTTGCTTGGATCAGCAAAGCAGGGGCTATACTGCTCCGTTTTGGACGTGCTTGGATGCATTGGAAAGCTCAGATCAGAGGCGGTAAGAATATGATGTCATCCTATCAAAAAAACTAACCATGAGTCGCAGCTCTACTCAGTTTCTATAATCTGTATTCTGCCAAAAATTTGCTCCCTTGGTGTTGTGGCTACCCAAAGCACACACCTCCTTCAGAAGTCTCTTTGCACTAAGTACTTGTGGACACTTAGGCAGTTCAGGGCACGGAAGGACAGCCACCCTGAAATCAGGGTGTATGAAGAGTCTAACGCACTACAAGGAGTAATTTACATAGCTGCTCTCCCTCCCCCCCCCCGACCAAGTGCTTTAGGTTATGATTGGGTGGAGTATGCTGAGGCGATTTGGTTTGTGGAGATGTGGTTGGAGACCCCATGTGGTATTGAATTAGGTGTGTTCCATGGCGTGCTGTATGTACTTGATGTTGCGTTCAACCTTCTCTCAGTGTCTTCTCTCACTAATACAAGATTACGAGTCGTCTTTGACGACGACTATGGCTACATCCTCGAGAAGGAAATGGGAGAGGAGTTGGCCAGGTCAATGAAGAAGGCGACATGTACCGCCTGTTCGGGGTGATTAAGATCCCCTGTGAGCATATTCTTGCAACAGTGGTGCATGCCACAGATGGAAAAACCTGGCATGCGTGCTACGGCTACATTGGCATGCGTATCGTGCAGCAACTTCAAACAAAGTAGATGGTGCGTGACTTGCTAACCATCTCAAACTTTGAGTAGCAGATGTGCATCCGCTATTTGGAGGGGAAGTAGCATCACAAGGTGTTCTCTAGAGTACGGGAGCGCGTAGAGAAAGTCTGGACCTGGTCTACACAGACTTGTGTGGCCCAATGCAGACTCGGCGATTTCGAGGATTTAGGTATTTTCTCACCTTCATTGATGATTTCAATTGGTACGCTTTTGTGTACTTCCTTTCGTCCAAGGACTTGTACTTTGTGAGGTTGAAAGAGTTCAAGGCCATGGTGGAGAATGAGAGTAGCAAGAAAATCAAGGACCTAAGCAGCAACTGCGGTGGGAAATATCTGAGGAAGGAATTATTGGACTACCTTGCAACACCAGGCATCAAGGCGGTGTACACCGCGCCATACTTGCCGCAGCAGAACAGTGTTGAACGACGTGCCAACGGCACCATCGTTGAATCGGCAAGCTCCATGCCTCATGCAGCTTGGCTCACCTACAACTTTTGGGTTATAGTAATGAGCACTTCGGTGTACCTCAAGAACCGTAGTCCCACCAAGGCATTGCAGCAGATGACACTGTACGAGGTGTGGTTTGGCAAGAGGCCAAGCGTGGGTCATCTTCACGCGTTTGGCAGCTTGGCACACATGCACGTGCCCAAGAGAAGTGGCAGAAATAGGATGCAAAGGGTGCACAGATGCTGATGATCGGCTATGATGTGGCAAGCAAGGCCTATCGTCTCTACAAGATGCATACTAGTAACATTGTCATCTATAAGGATGTCATTTTCAACAAACGTACGGTCATCGGCACCAACATCATCTGCGAAGAGGTAGCAAAACCAGCAACTGACGAAGCAGTGGGAGTAGACATTCTTCCTGACCTTGTCTCTCCTCAACCTTCCTGTATTACGGTAATGGGGGAACCACTCTAGTCTCCCATGTCTAAGGAAGCACATACAGCAGCCTCATTGGATCGTACGTATAGAAGTAGACCCAGAAGCCTCATTGTCATACGTCCTCGGTATCCACATCACGCGTGACTACAAATCACGCTTGCTCTCATCACAACTGAGCCGGTACATCAAGGATGTCTTACAGCGGCTCGGCATGGCAAAGGCCAAACCTACCAGCACGCCACTAGAGAGGCGGCAATACCTCGTGAGTAGCAGAAGTACCAAAGCATCATCAACAATCTTATGTACCGCATGGTGACACCAGGCCGGACTTTGCATAAGCTGTGAGCTCTGTGAGCCAGCACATGGCCAACCCCAGATATGAGCACCTGAAGGCAGTGAAGTGGATCTTCCATTACCGTGCTGTGTTGGAAAAGGAGCCAACCAGCTCAGATTCGGTTTCACTAGACAAAAGTTCCAGTAAACTAACAAATGCCTACTCCGATTGTCAATCCACATTAGACGTTGGAAAGATCAGGTAGGAAAATGTCTACGTTTCAAGTTTCAAGCCAATCCAACGGTCGGATTTGGAGATATGAAACTTTGATGTTTCCGGGTCATCGACCGCCGGTACCTGGGTGACCATGGGCGATGCCTTAGCTCCATGCCTTAGCCTGAGAAAAGAAAAAGGCAAGAGGTCCAGGGTCAAGACCTCATGGGAGACATATCCAAAAAGGTCCTATACTGTTGGGTTGCCCTGTCAAATTGTACTGACTAGGAAAAAAGGAACCTCTCCTTACTTTTAGGCGAGGTGAGGTCCTTGTGTGCTAGCCATGGACACATGGCGATTCTCCATGGGATTGTCAGTTATGTGACCGCTATACGTCTGCCGTGAGGGAATTTTCAAGCTCTCTAGGTCGTCTGTGAGTGGCCAGCCTGATTGCTAGGCTGATTTCCTCTCTTGTGCGAGATTATGGACTCTAGTGTGTGAGCCTTAGCCTCCATGGCTAAGTGGTGTGGCTTGTGAGAGGGCTGAATTGCCCAAACTCTAGCTCTATATGTACTCCATCATTTTGATTGATTCAACAACCAATCTTCATAACAAGTGATGCCCTTTGAGTCCCACATGTTTGCTGCTCCAAGGTTCCCTCTCTCCTCNGAGGTCCTTGTGTGCTAGCCATGGACACATGGCGATTCTCCATGGGATTGTCAGTTATGTGACCGCTATACGTCTGCCGTGAGGGAATTTTCAAGCTCTCTAGGTCGTCTGTGAGTGGCCAGCCTGATTGCTAGGCTGATTTCCTCTCTTGTGCGAGATTATGGACTCTAGTGTGTGAGCCTTAGCCTCCATGGCTAAGTGGTGTGGCTTGTGAGAGGGCTGAATTTCCCAAACTCTAGCTCTATATGTACTCCATCATTTTGATTGATTCAACAACCATTCTTTAGAACAAGTGATGCCCTTTGAGTCCCACATGTTTGCTGCTCCAAGGCTCCCTCTCTCCTCCTGCTCCAACACTTCGTATCACAGCTAGGTTCTGCCACTTTCAGCCAGCACAGACCGTCACTTTGAGAGTGAAGAGTTAGGGAGAAACCTTCACCACATGTAGAAATCAACCTCTAGATCTTCAAGTTCAAGAGACAAGGTTTCCAACAAGCCCAAGATCACATAGATCCAAAGGTCGGATGGAGAGTTATCATTAAACAAGGTTGGCTAGGGCTACACGTTTCTCTCTCAGTAAGACCGTTGCCTTGTGATGACCATAACTCTCTCCTTTCTTTGTCAAATTCAAGACGTAGCACATGATAATTCTAGTATTTTTCCTAAGATTTCCATTGGTGCAAAAATACTTGCATTCCATTGGGAGAAATTGGTTTACAAGCTGGCAGGTGTAAGCTAGAGTAGGAGGAGCAAGATACCTTGCTTATAAAACGGGCATATCTCTGTAAATCCCATATTGATGACCGTGTTTTATGGGTCAATCTGAAAATCTTGAGCTGAAATTTTCAGTGGTGGACTCTGTTTCACCAAATTCGTAGTCTCATGGCTTTTAGAGTTCATTTTCTTTCAGACCTATTATTTGCAGAAGCAGCAGCAGAAGCAGGGGTTGCTCGCCACTCAAGGGCAGCGCTGAGCCTCAGCAAAGCTCAAAATGGCAGCAACAGCCGTAGCAACAGCAGCCCAGTCTTTGGAGAGGCTGGAAGGACGCGCCAACTTCATGTTTTGGAAGATCCATATCGGCCTTCTTTTGGAGGAGAGGGGCTTGTGGGAGGTGATGAGCTACGACAAGCGCGCTCCGTCTCCGTTGGCTAAAGGTATCACCGCACCACAGGTGGTGGCGGGGTAGATGCTGCAATAAGGTGCACCAGATGCAAGTTCATCCACAATTGTAGCAGTAGCATATGAGGAGTGGAATAAGGAGGATATGCAGGCCTATAGGCTGCTTGTCAACACCATCTCCAACCCGCATCTTCACTTTGTGAGTGACAAGGCTTCTACAAAAGAAGCGTGGGACATGTTGTGCACGAAGTATGAAAGCAAGGATCCTACATTCCTCGTGCTTTTAGAGGAGAAGATGATGGCCCTCAAAATGCAAGGTGGCAAAGGGATTGAGGCGTACTTGGACAGGGCAAATGAGCTAGCAAAGGAGCTAAAAGCGGCCGGCAACCATGTGGAAGACAAATGCTTTGTCGTCCTCTTGATGATGGGACTCCCAACGAGCTAGGACACGTTACGAGAGACGTTGGAGTGCCTGCCAACTCTCGACCTGGACTTCATCTACACGCACCTGGTGTAAATAGAACTGCGTTGCAATGCAGCAAAGCGCAACGCCAAGCAACAACAGTGAAGCGGCTTCCATGGCCATGGGCTCACGCAACCAGCAATAGCAGCACTTGCAGCAGAGTTGTAAGAAGAAAGGCAAGTGCCACTATTGCCACAAAGATAGGCACTATAAGAAAAACTACTTCAAGTTCAAGAGGGACTAGAAGGAGCTGTAGCAACAGTAGCAAAAGCAGCAATCTCCACAGTAACTGCAACAGCACTCACAGCAACGTCAGCAGCAACAGGAGAACCGTACTGGCATGCGCCATTTTAGGAACATGAACATTGCCAAGGAGGTGCGCGACCGCCTCTTCATGGCGAAGTCTGGCATGTCGTAGAAGGAGAAGGCAGATTTGGCGTGGTACAAGGACTCACAATGTACCAAGAGTCTGACGCACCACAAAGAGTGGTTTACATAGCTACTCTCCATCCCCCCCCCCCCCCCCCC
>SZWC01000551.1:291037-324027 GCA_023375785.1 Penium margaritaceum | reverse complement strand
CCCCCCCCCCCCCCTCCCGCTTGGGTGCTTCTGACTCGCGAGTCGAGTCGAGCCTGAGGCCCAAACTCAGACTCACAAGTCTCAAACCGGACTCGGACTCACGAGTCTCACTCGCGAGTCCCAGATTTTGGCTTAGAGGCTTACATGGTGGAGAACCAGACTAGTTAGAAAAACAAGGCGCTGTACAGAGACCACGGTGGAGAGTACCAAAGCAAGGATTTCAGGGACTACCTCTTAGCAGTACGCATGAAGGTCCAGCAGACCGCACCTTAATCGCCGTAGCAGAATGGCGTAGCAGAATGCGCAAACCGCACCATCATTGACTCGGCGTGCTCCATGCTACACGTGGCTTGGCTCACCTATGGCTTCTGGGCCGAAGCATTGAGCACTGTGGTGTACATCAAATACTGTAGTCCAACCAAGGCCTCGGAGCAGATGACGCCGTACGAGGCGTGGTTTGGCAAGAAGCCGACCGTTGGTCATTTTTGCGCGCTTGGCAGGTTGGCGCACATGCATGTGCCAAAACAGAAGCGGCAAAAATGTCACACAAAGAGCGCACATATGCTAATGATTGGTTATGATGTGGCAAGCAAGGCGTATCGTCTCAACGAGAGGGATATTGGCCACATTATCAACTCGAGGGATGTCGTTGTCAACGAAAGTAGCGTCATCGGCACCAACATCATTTGCAAATAGGCAACAAAAGCAGAAGTTGATGAAGTAGTGGGAGCAAAAATTCTCCCTAATCCCACCTTTCTTGAACCTTCCTTTACTGTGATAGTGGGAGAACCACTCTACTCTCCCATGTCTCATGCAGCAAATACGGCAGCCTCATTGGCAGAAGCAGAGACAGAAGATGCAACACCATTAGCAGAAGCAGTTATGCCAGTAACACCGCGCCAGCGACATGCCGAACCTCCTGTACCACGTCAAAGGTACCCTCTTCGGGTGCGCTACAAACCTGGAGAGTGCAAGCATTTCTGGATGCTCCAAAAACCAGACCAGATGAACGTTGCAGTTGTAGCGGAATGTCATGAGGCGACATCATACAAGGAGGCCATGGTTGCAATAGATGTAGTAGATTGGGCGCAAGCTGTGTAGCAAGAGATACTTTCGCAACTCGACAACAGTACGTGGGAGCTGACAGCATCCTTCTAGACGCAAGGTAATCAAGTGCAAGTGGGTGTTCAAGAAGAAGAGCGGCGAAGATGGCAACCTCGAAAACTATAAGGCAAGGCTGGTCGCCAAGGGCTACTCGCAAGAGGAAGGCATTGACTACAATGAAACCTTTGCCCCCGTTGCAAAGTTTGCCTCTGTACGCACAATTCTTCGCTATGCAACAAGTGAGGATTTCAAGATTCACCACATGGATGTCAAGGCGGCATTATTGAATGTTGACTTGGAGAAGGAAATCTACATGGAGCAGCCGGAGGGATTCGTCATGGATGGCCAGGAGTACCTGGTTTGTTAGCTACAGAAGTCGCTACACGGCCTCAACCAAGCATCGCGTGCTTGGAACCAGATGTAACATGCGCCAGTGCAGGGCATGGGGGTTGAGCGCACTGAGTGTGACTATAGTGTCTATCGCTTGCATCATGGCCATGAGGTACTCATCATGATCGAATATGTGGATGACATGCTCCTCCTTTCCAACAGCATATCAGCGGTGTGCGAGTTCAAGGAGGCCATGCACGAGCGCTTTGTTATGTTTTATCTCAGGGAGGCATCATACTTCCTCGGTATCCAAATCACTCGTGACCGCAAATAACGCTCTTTCTCGCTATAGTAGAGCTTCTACATCAAGGATGTCTTGCATGGCAGAGGCTAAACCCATCTGCACGCCGCTGAAGACGATGGAGTACCTCGTAAGCTTCAATGGAGAAGCAGATGTAGTTGAGCGGTAGAAGTACCAGAGCAGCGGTTGTATTATCATGTACCCAATGGTTAAAACTAGGCTGGACCTCACACAAGATTTGAGCGCTATGAGCCAGCACATGGCGAACTCCGGACCTGAGCACCAGAAGGCAGTGAACGGCCTCTTCGGATACCTTCTTGGAACCATCAAAATCGTCATCACCTTTAACGACAACGACAATGACATCATCGGCTATACAAACGCATATTTTGCTTTCAACCTTGAGGACTGCAAGTCCATCTCTGGACATGTATTCATCATGAATGAATAGTCCATCAGCTGGTGAAGCAAGCAGCACATGGTTGTGGCCACCTCAAGCAAGGAAGCTAGGTATGTCTCTCTCAACTTAGGAGCAAAGGAAGCAGTTTGGCTTCAGCGTCTCATGGCGGAGATGAGTGGGAGTGCAGCAGTTCCAGTTCCTCTGTGTGTCGACAACCAGAGCGCAACCACACTCGCCAATAATCATGAACACCATGCAAGCACCAAGTACATTGACATCGCATATCACTTCATGAGGAACATGGTGCACGAGGGTGCTATCAAACTAGAGTTTACTCTAACCAGCAAGCAGGATGCTGATTTTTGCACCAAGACAGTGACCCGTGAGAAGCAGCAAGTTTGCATGAAGGCATGTGGACTTCGCCCACTCTGACTGCGACAAAGTGGGAGATTGTTCGAAAAGGAGCCATCCTACTCTGTTTCAAGTCTAGAGGAGAAAGGTCCAAGAAACTACCAGTTGCTTACTCCGATCATCAGTTTAAATTCTTCATTGTAAAGATTAGGTGGCAAAATGTCAATGGTTCAAATTTCAGGCCGATCGAACGGTCGGATTTGGAGATATGAATTTTCGAAGTTTCCACGATCATCGACCGCCGGTACCTGGTTGACTATGGGCAATAGCTCCATGCCTTAGCCTGAGAAAAGAAATAGGAAAGAGGTTGAGGATCAAGACCCGATGGGAGAAATATACAAAAGGCTCCTAGATTCTTGGATTGCCTTGTGAGAGTGTGCTGAGTAGGAGGAAAGGAACCTCCCCTTACTTCTTAGGTGAGGTGAGATCCTTATGTGCTAGCCATGGACACATGGCGATTCACCATGGGATTGTGGATTATGTGACCACTAGGACTGTGCCATGAGAGCATTATCTAGCTTTCTAGGTCGTGTGTGAGTGGTGAGCCTGATTTATAGGCTAGTTTTCTCTATTGTGTGAGATTATGGACTCTAGTGTCCGAGCCTTAGTTTCCATGGCTAAGTGGTGTAGCTTGTGAGAGGGCTGAGTTGCCCAAGCTCTAGCTCTATATGTACTCCATCATTTTGAGTGATTCAATAACCATTCTTTAGCACAAGTGATGCCCTTCCAGTCCTACATGTTTGCTGCTCCAATGCTCCCTCTCTCCTGCAGGTCCAACATGCTGGAATAACCAATATCAACATCACCTACAACAACAACGACAACAACATCATCAACTGTACACACGCAAATTGGGCTTCAAACCTTGAGGACTGCAAATCCATCTCCAGACATGTCTTCCCGATGAAAGGTAGGGCCATTAGCTCATGCAGCAAGCGGCAGGTGGTCGTGGCCACCTCAAGCTCAAAAGGTGAATAGGTATCTCTCAGCTTTAGAGCCAAAGAAGCGGTTTGGCTTCAACGTCTCATGGCGGAACTTGAGTGAAGTGTAGCAATTCAATCAACCGTAAGTGGATCTGACCCGCTGCGATTGGTGTGCTAAATAGACGCCAACAGGGAAGGAAGAATCGATGACAAAAAGTCCACTTCAAGCCTTTTGTGCCTCTTGAACGATGGTGCACTCTCTTTGGCAAGCACAAAGCAAGAATGTGTTTCTCTCTCTAAAGCTAACGTAGAGTACATCGCTCTGTCAGAAGCATGCAAGGAGACAAAATGGCTATGGAGTTTGCTTGCCGAGATGAAAGTGCCACAAATGGAGGCAACATAGGTCTGCATCGACAATAAGAGCACCATGAAAATGGCATAGGATGATGTCATCTCTCGGCGGACCAAGCACATCGACTTCCGGTACCATTACTCATGCAACCTGATTGCAAACAAGATTGTGGATCTGGAATACGTGGAGACCAAGAAGATGGTCGCAGATTGCATGACAAAGGCGCTGGACGGCGAATTGCACTCTACACGTACTCGAGGCATCGGTCTGGTCAACGCAGCGGATGAAGACGGAGGCCAACACTTCTCGAGGGAGGAGAGATCACACAACTATTGGATAGAGGTGCAAGGGAGAGTTTGTTGACCTGATATGCTCCTTATCCATGGCTCATATTTGCACAGGCACCAGACAGACTAGGCATGCACTGCTCCCTTAGAGCTAGTCCCCTAAGTCTGGTCTAGATAGACAAGGCATGCACTACTCGTTTGGAGCAAGTCCCCTTGGTCTAATATGGATAGTGTAGCTTGCAAATACTAGCTAGGACTCCTTGTGGCTTAGATGTTCTATAGTTAGTCTCTAGAGTGAGAGGTCACTGGGTTGAATCTCAGCCCAGTGACTAATTTTCTTCGTAACCAAAAGGGGGACAAGAAGGTTCTGAGAGACATCTTAGAACATTCCAAGGTCCTTTTTGGTGGCTAGCGCCACTTGGCGGTCACAGGGAGTGCCATGTAGGCAAGGAGGGATGACCAAATCCAGATTGCCCCGAAAGTGGCTCATCCAGGGAGCCACTACGCGCCTAGGCTAGAGGCAGGCTCTAGGAGAACAAGAACCTGTCACTTGCGTCTCATTGAGTACAGTTCTTCTCTTTGAGATTCCTTACTGAGTTCTCCACCAGAGAACTCAGTAAGCAGGTCGCTGATTTTTTATTGCTATACCAAGAGCAGTCAGCGGGAACCATTGTGTCACAACCCGTTTTTTGGACCATCGCCTTAGGCAAATTGATACATCGCATATCACTTCATGAGGCACATGGTGCTCGAGGGTGGTATCAAGCTAGAGTTTACTCCAACCAGCAAGCAGGTCGCTGGTTTTTGCACCAAGCTAGTGACCCGTGAGAAGCAGCTGTTATACATAAAGGCATGTGGACTAAACCCACTCTGACTACGGCAATGTGGGAGTTTATTGGGAAAGGAGTCATCTAGCTCAGTTTCAGCTCCACAGGAGCAGGTGTAGGAAACTACCAGATGCCAACTCGGATCGTCAATTAGACCGCCTCATTGGAAAGCTCAAGTGGCAAATTGTTTCCAGTTCTAGTTTCAGGTCGATCCAACGGCCGGATTGTGAGATATGAATTTCAAGGTTTCCAAGTTCATCGAGTACCAATATCCGAGTGACCATGGGCGATGGCTCCATGCCTTACCCTGAGAAAAGAAAAAAGGCAAGGTGTCTAGGGTAAAGACCTGATGGGAGAAATATCCATAAAGGTCTCCAATTCTTGGGTTGCCTTGGAAGAGTATGCTGACAAGATGTAGGCTGTTGTTACCATGCTTGCAGCTGCTATTTTCAGCTTTAGTGATGCTCAGCGCTGCCTTTGAGCGGCGGCACTACCCTTGTTTTTGCTGTTGCTTCAGCAATAAATATGTCTGATGAAAAATGCACACTAGAGGCCCGCAGATTAGGAATTTGGAAAGACGGAGCCCACCAATGGAAAACTGAGCTTGAATCCTCTTAGATCAACTTATAAGAGAGTGTCATCAAAAGGAAAGTTTTAGAGATATTCCCTTCTGAAAAAAGGGTATGTTGCTGTCCTACTACAGCTCACACCAGCCAGGTTGTAAACGTTGTTTCTTTCAAACTTACCAATAGAATGCAAATATCTGTGCACAAAGAAAAATCTTGAGAAAACAAATTCACTTTGCATGTGCTTTTTTAAAATTTTGACAAGGAAATGAGAGAGTTATGGTCATCACAAGGTGATAGTCTTAATAAGAGAGAAGAGTGTAGCCCTGGCCAACCTCTTTTTGAGCGTAAATCTCAATCCCGCGTTGTGTGTTGCCTTGTGTCCAAAATGTGTCCTAGATTCTTGGCTCGCCTTGTCAGAGTGTGCCGACTAGGAAAATGGTACCTCTCCTTACATTTTAGGTAAGGTGAGATCCTTGTGTCCTAGCCATGGACACGTGGCAATTCTCCATGGGATTGTGGGTTATGTGACCACTAGGAGTGTACCATGAGAGCATGTTCTAGCTCTCTAGGCCGTGTGTCAATAGTCATCGTGATTGGTAGGCTGGTTTCCTCACTTGTGTAGGATTATGGACTCTAGTGTGGCAACACACAAGGTCGGACTAATATTTATGCTCAAAAGGAGGTCGGGCAGGGCTATACTCTTCTCTCTTGGTAAGATTATTGCCTCTTATTGACCAGAACTCTCTCACTTTCTGTCAAATTTAACAAGTAGCACATGCAAATTGAAGTATTTTTCCTATGCTTTCCACTTGTGCTATATTATTTGCATTCCATTGGTATGTTTTGGAGAAATGTCGTTTACAGGTTGGCTAGTGTGAGCATGAGTAAGAGCAGCAGCATACCCTGTTTTCAAAAGGGCATATCTTTGAGAATCCCCTGTTGATGATCCTGTTTTTTGGATAGATCTGAAAGGTTTTGGGCTAAATTTCTGAATTGCGAGTCTTCTGGCTTTTATTGTCGATTTTCTGTCAGCAATATTTCTAGCAGAAGTAGTAGTAGAAGTACGGGTAGCGCTACCACTAAAGGGCAGCTTTGAGCATTACAAAAGCTCAAAATGGCAGCAGCAGGCGTGGTAACAGCACCCGAGCTTCAAGTTTTTGAAGATTCGTACCGGCCTCCTTTTGGACGAGAGTGGCTCGTGGGAGGTTGCGCGCCGCCTCCACAGGCAAAGGGCATCATCGTAGCGAAGGTGGTGGCAGGGAAGAAGGCCCAGAAAGGTACAATAGATGCAAATTCATCTACAACTATAGCAGCGCCAAATAAGGAGTGGAACGAGGACAAGTAGGCCTACAAGCTGCTTGTCAACACCATCTCCAACCCGCATCTTCCGTATGTGAGTGACAAGGCTACGGCAAAAGATGGGTGGGTCACATTATGCAATAAGTGTGAGAGTAAGGATCGTGTATTCCTCATGCTTTTGGATGAGAAATGATGGCGTTGAAAATACAAGGTACCAAAGGGATGGAGGTGTAATATGAAAAGGCAAATGAGCTGGAAAAGTAGTTGAAAGCGGTCGGACACGCGCTTCATCTTCCTGTTCTTGAGGGGACTCATAGGGAGCTACGACCCAGTACGAGAGCCGTTGGAGTACCAGCGGATTTTTGACTTGGACTTCATCTGCACGCACCTCATGTATGTAGGACTACGTTGCAGTGAGCAAAGTACAATGGCGGTGCCAGCAGTGAAGCAATAGGTTTGGTCACAAGCTCACATAACGAGTAGCAGTTGTATTAAGGGCAATAGAGAGGCAAGAACAAAAGCAAGTTCCACTCTTGTATGCAAGAGGAGGACTACAAGGAAGAGTACATAAAGTTCAAGAGGGACCAGAAGGAGGAACAGCAGCAGTAGCAGCAAAATGAGCAATCCCCACAACACCACCAACAGCAGAGACGACAGCGTCAGCAGCAACAGCAGCGTCAACAGCAATAGCATCAATAGCGGAACCAAACCGGCGTCCGCCATTTTGGCAACATGAACTTGGCGAAGGAGGCATGCGACCGCCTCTTCATAGCGAAGTCCGATATGGCGCATGTAGAGAAGGCGGATCTCGCATAGTACAAGGACTGAAGGTGTACCTAGAGCCTCAAGCATGATTGGGAGTGGTTTCTACATCTGGTCTCCATCCCCCTCCACCTACTGCTTTATGTGATGATTGGGTGGTCTATGATTAGGGCATCTTGACTGTGGAGATGTGGTTGGAGACGTTGCGTGGTATTGACATGGGAGTGTTCCATGGCGTGCTATATGTACATGATGCTACGTTCAATATTCTCTCATTGGTTTTCACCAATAGAGGAATGCAAGTCGACTTTGATGACGTCTATGGCTATATCCTCAACGAGGAAACGAGGGAGGAGTTGGCAAGGTCACTGAAGGAAGGCGATATGTACCACAAAGATCCTGCGTGAGCAGAGTCTTTGAGCAGTGGTGCAGAGGACAGATGGCAAAAGCTGACATAAGCTCTACGGGGACACCGGCATGCACGCCTTGCACCAACTTCAAACAAATCAGGTGTTGCGCAACTTGTCCCAGTCTCTAACTTTTAGCAGCAGTTGTGCATTGGCTGTTTAGAGGAAAAGGAGCATTACGAGGCGTTCTCTGGAGTAGGGGAACGTGTGAAGGAGGTCTTAGAGCTGGTCTATACAGACTTGTGTGGCCCAATGTAGACCCAGAGCTTTTGAGGCTCTAGGTATCTTGAAATCTTCATTGATGATTTCAACCATTACACTTCTGCGTACATCCTTTCCTCTAAGCACCAATGCTCTGAGAGGTACAAGGAGTTCAAGGAAATGGTGGAGAACCAGACTGGTAAGAAGATCAAGGTGGCGCGCAGTGACCATGGCGGAGAGTACCTGAGTGAGGAATTCCAAGACTACCTCACAACAGCAGGCATAAAGGCGCAGCGCAACGCACCGCGCCATACTCGCCGTAGCTAAACGGCGTAATAGAATATGCCAACCACACCATCGATGACTCGGCGTGCTCCATGCTGAACGCGACTCAACTCACCTGACTTCTGGGCCGAAGTAGTGAGCACCGCGGTCTACATAGAAAACCGTAGTCCAACCGAAACCCTCAACCTGATGACACCGAACGGGATGTTGTTTAGCAAGAAGCCAAGTGTGGGTCATCTTTGTATGTTTGGCAGCTTAGCGCACGTGCATGTGCGAAAAGAGAAGCGGCAAAAAGGGGACACGAAGAGCACGCAGATGCTGATGATCGGCTATGACATGGCAAGCAAAGCCTATCGCCTCTACGAGAGGGTTACCAACCACATCATCATCTCCAAGGATGTCGTCTTCAACAAGAGCAACGTCATTAGCACCAACATTGTTTGTGAGGAAGCAACAAAACCAGCAGATCACGAGGTAGTCGGAGTAGATACCCTTCTCGATCGAGTCTTTCTTGATCCTTCCTCTACTGTGACACTAGGAGAACCACTCAACTCTCCCATGTTGTATGCAACAGATACAACGGCCTCAGTGACAGAAGCAAAAGACAAAGATGCACCACCAGCAGCAGTAGCAGTTGTGCCAGCAGCACCGTGTAGACCTCCTGCCAATGCTATAGCACCAGGTCAAAGGTACCCTCTCAGGGTGAGCAACAAGCCTGGAGAGCACGGGCATTTCTGGATGCTCCAAGAACCGGACCACATGAATGTCGCAATTGCAACAGAATTTCATGCGCCGACGTTGTACAAGGAGGCCATGGATGTACCAGATGCAGCTCATTAGGTGCAAGCTGTGGAGCACGATACACAGTCCCAGCTCGACAACTATACGTGGGTGTTGATTGAGAATACACCTGGACACAAGGTAGTCAATTGCAAGTGGGGGTTCAAGAAGAAGAGGGGCGCAAATGGCAACCTAAAAAAGTACAAGGCGAGGCTCGTTACCAAGGGTTGCTCATAGTAGGAAGGCATCTACTACACTGAAACCTTTGCTCCTGTTGCAAAGTTTGCCTCTGTGCGCACGCTCCTTTCTTATACAGGAGCTAAGGACTTCGAGATTTATCACATGGATGTCAAGACGGCATCCTTGAATGGTGACTTGGAGGAGGAAATGAACATGGAGTAGCCAGGGGGACTCTTCATTGATGGCCAAGAGCACCTAATTTGCAAGCTGCAGAAGTCACTATACGGCGTGCATGGGGTTCGAGTGCAGCAAATATGACTACATTGTCTATCGTAGGCAACGTGGGCATGAGATCCTCATGATCATTGTCTATGTGGATGACATTCTCCTCCTCTCCAAAACTATGTCTACACTACAAGAGTTGGAGCCCATGTAGGAGCGCTTGAAGATGTCTGATCTCGAGGATGCGCCATACTTCCTCGGTATCCAAATCAAGCATGACTGCAAACCACGCTCTCTCACGCGGGAGCAAAGCCGCTACATCAAGGATGTCTTGCAGCAGTTCGGCATGGCAGAGGCAAAACCCATCGACACGCTGCTTCAGACGCGGCACGACCACGTGAGTTTCAATAAAGAAGCAGATACAACTCAGTTGCAGAAGTACGAAAATGATGTCGGCAGTCTCATATACCAGATGGTGGCAACCAGGCCGGACCTCGCACACGCTCTGAGCGTTGTGAGCCAGCACATGGCGAGCCCCGCACCTGAGCACCAGAAGGCAATGACGCGGATCTTTCGCTACCTTGCTGTAACCATCTAAACCTACATTACCTACATCAGCAATGAAAACAACATCATCGGCTAGAAAGACGCAGATTGGGCTTCAAACCTTGAGGACCGCACATCCATCTCTGTACATGTCTTCCTCATGAATGGTGGGGCCATCAGCTGGTGCAACAAGCGGCAGTTGGTTGTAGCCATCTCGGGCAAAGAAGTTGTGTATGTCTCTCTCAGCTTTGGAGCCAAGGAAGGAGTTTGGCTTCAGCCTCCCATGGCGGAGATGAGTGCGAGTGCAGTAGTTCTGTGGACATTGACATTCAGAGCGCAATCACACTCGCCAAAAATCATGAGCACCATGCACGCACCAAGCACATTGACATTGCATATGCTTTCATTAGGCACATCTTGCAAGAGGGTACTATCAAGCTAGAGTTCACTCCAACCAACAAGCAGGTCAATGATCTGTGTACCAAGCCAATGACACGTGAGATAAAGCAATTTTGCATGAAGGCATATGGACTTAGCCCACTCTGACTTCAGCAAAGTGGAAGATTGTTGGAAAAAGAGCAATCCAACACAATCAGGTCCACATCAGCAAGTTCTAGAAAACTACCTGATGCCTACTTTGATCATCAATCCATCTACGTTCCAAGTTTCAAGCCGATGGACTGGTCTGATTGGGAAATATGATTTTTTGAAGTTTTTGGGGTCATCGACCGCCGATGTCTTGGTAACCATGGGCGATGGCTCCATGCCTTAGCCTGAGAAAAAAAAGGCAAGAGGTCCGGGGTGAGGATGTGATGGGAGAAATATCCCTAAATGTCCTAGATTCTTGGGTTTTCCTGTCAAATTGTGCTCACCTGGAAAAGGTATGTCTCCAAACTTTTAAAGAAAGGTTAGATCCTTGTGTGCTAGCCATGGACACATTGCGATTCTCCATGGGATTGTGGGTCATGTGATCACTAGGAGTGTACCATGAAAGCCATTTCTAGCTCTCTAGGTCATGCTTAAGTGGTCAGCCTGATTGCTAGGATGATTTCCTCCCTTGTGTGAGATTATGGACTCTAGTGTGTGGGCCTTATCCTCAATGGCTAAGTGGTAGAGCTTGTAAGAGGGCTGACTTGCCCAAGCTCTAGCTCTATTTGTACTCCATCATTTTCAGTGATTCAACAATCGACATAGAGCATAGGCAAGTAAGCCCTCTCACAAGTCACACCACTTAGCCATGGAGGCTTAAGGCTACACACTAGAGTCCATAATCTCACACAAGAGAGGAAATCAGCCTAGCAATCAGGCTGACCACTCACACACAATATAGAGAGCTAGAAAATGCTCTCATGGTACACGATCCCATGGAGGTCTGCCATGTACCCATGGCTAGCATGTAAACATCTCTCCCCACCTAAAAACCAATGAGAGGTACCTTTTTCCTAGTTAGCACACTCAAACAAGGGAACCCACGAATCAAGGACCTTTTTGGATATTTCTCACATCAGGTCTTGACCCTGGACCTCTTGCCTCTTTCTTTTCTCAGGCAAAGGCATGCATCCATCGCCCATGGTGACCTAGACATTGTCGGTCCATGACTCTGAAAACTTTGGAAACTCATATCTACTAATCCGACTGTTGGATCAGCCTGAAACTTTGACTGTAGAGAAATCACTACTTGATGTTTTTAATGAAGGAGACGGGTTGGCGCTCGGAGAACGCATTTGGTAGTTTCCTTGAACTTGCTTTGGTGGACCTGAAATTGAGTCAGATAGCCCCTTTTCCAACAGTTGTGGCGTGCTCAAGCATGAAGGTAAATACGTCTCTCTCAGTTTTAGAGGGAAGGAAGCAGTCTGGCTTCAGCGTCTTCTGGCGGAGATGAGTGAAAGTATGGCATTTCAAGTTCTTATGCGCGTCGACAACCGGAGCACAATCACTCTTGCCAAGAATCTCGAGCACATGCACCCAAAAGCACATTGACATTACATATAATTTTATCATGCACATAGTGTAGGAGGGTGCTATCAAGCTTGACTTTACTCCAACGAGCAAGCAGGTCACTGGTTTTTGCACCAAGCTAGTGACCCGAGAAACGTAGTAGTTCTGCATCACAACATGTGGAATCACCCCACTTTGACTGTGGTAAATTGGAAGATTATTGGGAAAACCATTCATCCAGCTCAGTTTTGTTGCAACAAGAGGAGAGAGGGAGCCTTGGAGTAGCAAATATGAGGGACTGGAAGGGCATTACTTGTGCTGAATAATGGTTATTGATTCACTCAAAATGATGGATTACACCTAGAGCTAGAGCTTGGTCAATTCAGCCCTCACAAGCCACACCACTTAGCGTTGGGGCTAAGGTTCACACACAAGAGTCCATAATCTCACACGAGAAAGGAAACCAGCCTAGAAATCAGGCTCACCACTCAGACACGACCTAGAGAGCTAGAAAATCCTATCATGGCATAGTCCTAGTGGTCACATACCCCACAATCCCATGGAGAATCGCCATGTGTCCATGGTTAGTACACAGGGATCTCACCTTACGAAAAAAGTAAGGAGAGGTACCTTTCTCCTAGTCACCACACTCTGACAAGGCAACCCAAGAATCTATAACCTTTTTGGATTTTTTTCCCATCAGGTCTTGACCCTGGACCTCTTGCCTTTTTTTCTTTTCTCAGGCTAAGGAATGGAGCCATCGCCCATGGTCACCAAGATACTGGCGGTACATGAACCCTGAAACTTTGAAAATTCATATCTCCAAATCTGACCGTTTGATCGACCTAGAACTTGGTGTGTAGACATTTTGCCACCTCATCTTTCTCATAGCAGAGTTAGATTGTGAATCGGAAAAGGCACTTGGTATTTTCCCGGATCTTGCTCTTGTGGACGCGAAACGGAGCTGGATGGCTTCTCTCATAACAATCTCCCACTTTGCTGCACTCATAGTGGGCTCAGTCCACATGCCTTCATGCAGAACTGCTGTTCTTGCGGATCACTGGCTTTGTGCAAAAATCAGCGACCTGCATGCTGGTAGGAGTAAACTCCAGCTTGATTGCACTCTCCTGCACCATGTGCCTCATGAAGTGATATGCGATGTCAATGTGCTTGTTGCATGCAAGGTGCCCAGGATTATTGGCAAGTGCAATCGCACTGTGGTTGTTGACGCAAAGACAAACTAGAACCGCTACACTCCCACTCATCTCCACCATGAGACATAAAAGCCAGACTACTCCCTTGGCTCCACAGCTGAGATAGACGTACTCTGCTTCTGTGCTTGAGGTGGTCACGACCAACTGCCGCTTGTTGCATGATCGGATGCCGCGACCATTCATGAGCAAGACATGTCCAGAGATTGACTTACGGTCCTCGGGGTTTGAAGGCCAATATGCGTCGGCGTAGAAGATGATGTTGTTGTTGCCGTTGTAGGTAATGTCGATGTTGATGGTTCTAGCAAGGTAGCGGAAGATCTGCTTGACTACCTTCCGGTGCTCAGGACTGGGGTTTGCCATGTGCTGGCTTACACGCTCACAGCCTGTGCGAGGTCTCGCCTGGTTGCCACTTTGAGGTGCATGAGACTAGCGACGGCGCTCTGGTATTTTGGCCGCTGAGCTGCATTCGTCTCTCCATTGAAGCTCACCCGGTACTGCTGCGTCTTGAGCGGTGTGCCGATGGGTCTGGCCTCTGTCATGCCGAACCTCTCCCAAATGTCCTTCACTTAGCGGCTCTGCTACAGCAAAAGAGAGTGTGATTTTTGGTCACGCGCGATCATGAGACCGAGGAAGTATAATGCCTCCTCGAGATCAGACATCCAGAAGCACTCCTATATGGCCTCTTTGAATTCTTGTAGTGCAGACATGCTATTGGAAAGGAGCAGCATGTCCCCCACATGGACAATGATGACGAGTGCCTCTTGACCATGCTACTTGCGATGAACACTGTAAACACACTCACTGTGCTCAAACCCCATGCACTGCAGAGCTGCATCCAATTTTTAGTTCCAAGCACGTGATGCTTGCTTGAGGCCGTACAACAACTTCTACAGCTTGCAAACCAGGTGCTCCTGGCCATCCACTACGAATCCCTCTCGCTACTTCATGTAGATTTCTTCCTCCAAGTCACCAATTAAGCATGGCATCTTGACATGCATGTGGTGAATCTCAAAGTCTTCAGCTGCTCCATAAGAAAGAAATGTGCGCAAAGAGGCAAACTTTGACACAGGAGCAAAGGTTTTAGAGTAGTTAATGCCTCCATCCTACCAGTAGCCCTTGGCGACCAGCCTCGCCTTGTTCTTTTCAAGGTTGCCATCTCCGCCCCTCTTGTTCTTGAACACACACTTGCACTTGATGACCTTGCATCCGGGTGGACACTCAGTCAGCTCCCATGTGCCAATATTGAGCTCTGAGTGTATCTCTTGCTGGACAGCTAACGCCCAGTGTGCTGCATCTGGTGCAGCCATGGCCTCCTCGTTCGATGATTGCTCATTAGAGTGTGCTGCAACTGCAACGTACATCAGGTCTGGTTTTTAGAGCATTAAGAAATGCCTGCGCTCAACAGGCTTGTAGAGCACCATGAGAAGGTGCCTTTGACCTAGTGCTGGAGCGTTAGCAATAGGCTGGCACGATACTACTGTCACAACTGCTGCTAGTGGTGGTGGTGTATCTTCATCCTATGCTTCTACAGATGAGTGTGATGTATCTTCTCCATCAGACATGAGAAAGGGGTGGTTCTCCCAGTGTCACAGTAAAGGAATGGTTAGGAGAGACTAGGTCAGGAAGGGTATCTACTCCCACTACCTCGTCAGTTGCTGGTTCCGTTGCTTCCTCTAAAAAAATCTTGGTGCTGATGACGTTTCACTCGTTGAAGACGACATCCCTTGAGATGATGACGTGGCTAGTATCCCTCTCCTACAGGCAACAGGCTTTGCTTGCCACGTCATGGCTGATCATGACCATATGCGCGCTCTTTGCATCCTATTTCTGCAATTCTCATTTGGATCATGCATGTGCGCTAAGCTGCCAAATGCACGAAGATAACCCGCACTTGGCTTCTTGCCAAATCACGCCTCGAATTGCGACATGTATTCAAGGGCGTTGGTTGGACTTCGGTTCTTGATGTAGAATGCAGTGCTCACTGCTTTGGCCCTAAAGTCACACGTGAGCACGCCGACTCAACGATGGTCCGGTTGGAGCGTTCGGATATGCAAATCTTCTGCAACAAGTATGGCGCAATGCGCTATGGCTTGATGCATGGTGTTGTGAGGTAGTCCTAGAAATCTTTGCTCAGGTACTCTACGCCACGGTCGTTGTGCTATGCCTTTATCTTCTTGCCTGTCTAGTTCTCCACCATTGCCTTGAACTCCTTGAACCAGTCAAAGCACTTGTCATTGGAGTAAAGAAAGTACACAGTAGTGTTACAGCTGAAATCATCAATGAAAGTCACAAAACACCTCAAGCCTCATAAGCTATGGGTCTGCATTGCGCCATACAAGTCTCTGTGAACCGGCTCCAACACCTCCTTTGCGCGTTCCCCTGCTCCAGAGAACGCATCGCGATGGTGCTTCCCCTCCAAACAGCCGATACACAACTGCTACTCAAAGTTAGAGATGGTGGGCATGTCACGGACCATCTCCTTCCTTTGAAGTTGTTTCAAGGCGTGCATGCCAATGTGGCCATAGCGGGCATGCCAGATTTTGCCATCTGTCGCCTGCACCACTTCTACAAGACTCTGCTCATGCAGGATCTTGGTCTCCTTCAACAGGCAATACATGCCGCCTTCCTTCAGTGACCTGGCCAGCTCCTCTCCCGTTTCCTTGTCGAGGATGTGGCCAGAATCGTCGTCAAAGACAACTCGTAGTCTTCTGTTGGTATGAGAGCACATTCAGATAACGTTGAAAGCAGCGTCAGGTACATAATGCACGCCATGCAACACTCCTATTTCAATGCCACGCGGGGTCTCCAAGCACATCTCCACAATCAGAATCCCCTTAGCATGCACCACCTGATCATCGCCGAAACCAATTGGACGGGGGGAGTAAAGAGCAGCTACGTAATCCACTCCTTGTGGTGCGACGGGCTCTTGTTACACCCTGAGTGCTTCTACCATGCAAGATCCGCCTTCTCCACCTGCGACATATCAGACTTTGCCATGAAAAGGCGGTCGCACACCTCCTTGACCACGTTGATGTTACCAAAATGACGCACGCCAGTCTGGTTGTGCTGTTGCTCCTGTTGTTGCCGACGCTGCTTTGACAGCTGCTGTTACTGATGTGAGATTGCTCCTATTGCTACTGCTGCTGCTCCTCCTCCTTTTGGTCCCTCTTGCACTTGAAACACTCTTTCTTCTAGTGACTCTCTTTCTGGCAAGAGTGGTATTTGCTTTTTTTCTTGCCTCTTTACTGCCCAGACTATGGCTGCTGCTGGTTACGTGAGCTTGTGGCCACAAATGCCGCTTTGTTACTGGCACCGCCATTGTACTTTGCTGCACTGAAAAGTACTTCTACTACCAGGTACGTGCACATGAAGTCTAGGTCAAGGGTTGGTTGGCACTCCAAGGTCCCTCGCACCATGTCGTACCTCGCAACGAGTCCCCTCACCAATGGGATAATGAACTGCGTCTCTTTTGGAGGGTTGCCGGCTATTTTTAGCTACTTTGCTAGCTCCTTTGCCCTGTCCAAGTACGCCTCTATCCCTTCGCCACCCTGCATTTTCAACGCCATCATATTCTCTTTCAAAAGCATTAGGAATATAGAATCATTGCTCTCATACATCTTGCACAACATGTCCCACCCGTCTTTTGTCGTAGCCTTGTCACTCATGTACTAGAGATGCGTGTTGGAGATGGTGTTGACAAGCAACCACTAGGCCTGCTTGTCCTTCTTGTTCAACTCCTCATATGCCCATGCTACAGTTGTAGATGAACTTACATCTACTACACCTTTTTGTAGTGTCTTCCCCTCCACCACCTCTGCTGCGGTGATACCCTTTGCTTGTGGAGGCGAAGCGCGCTCGTCGCCGCTCAGCCCCTCTGCCAAGGCCCTCTCCTCCAAAAGGAGGTAGGTGCGGATATTCCACAACGTGAACATGGCATGCCCTTCTAGCCTCTCTAAGGAATGGGTTGTAACCACGCCTCATGCTGTCATTTTGAGCTTTGGTGATGCTCAACGCTGCCCTTGAGTGGCGTAGCTACCCCTACTTCACCTGTTGCATATGCCAGAAACGTGTCTGATAGAAAGTAGGTTCTAGAGGCCAGAGACTAGGAATTTGGAAAATTCAGCTCAAACCCTTTCAGATCAGCCCATCAAACAAGGTCATCAATAGCGGATGATAAGAGATATGCCCTTTTGAAAACATGGTATGCTTTTGCTCCTACTCCAGGTTGGATTAGCCAGATTGTAAACGTTGTTCTTCCCAAACATGTTAACGGAAAAAACATTTTACAGCAATGGAAAGTAAAAAATAATACCTTCATTAACATGTGCTACGTTTAAAACTTGACAAAGAAAAGGGAGAGTTATGGTCATCACAAGGCGAGTCTTACTCAAAGAGAGAGTGTAGCCATGGCCGATCTTGTTTTGAGCATAACTCTGAATCCCACCGTTGGATCTTTGCGATCTTTGGCTCGTTAGAACACTTGTCTCTTGAAATTGGAGATCTTGTGGTCAATTGTCTTATTGGATGGAGTTTTGATCCTAACCTGTCACTCTCAAAGTGACGGCTTCTGCTGGCTGAAAGTGGTAAAACGTGGCTCTGATACCAAGTGTTGGAACTAGAGGAGAGAGGGAGCCTTGGAACAAGAAATATGTGGGACAGGAAAGGCATCACTTGTGCTGAAGAATGGTTGTTGACTCACTCAAAATGTAGAGAACATGTAGAGCTAGAACCTGGGCCACTCAGCCCTCTCACAAGCCAACAAACTTAGCCATGGAGGCTAAGGCTCATACATTAGAGTCCATAATCTAACACAAGAGAGGATATTAGCATAGCAATTAGGTTGACGACTCACACACGACCTAAAGAGCTAGGAATTCCTCCCATGGCACACTCCTAGCGGTCATATAATCCACAATCCCATGGAGAATCTCTTGGAAAAGGAGCAATCCGGTTTAGTTTCAGGTTCACAGGAGCAAGTTCAAAGAAACTACTAGATGCCTTCTTCGATCGTAAATCAGACTTCATCATTGGAAACATCAGGTGGCAAAATGTCTGCGATCTAGATTTCAGGCTGATCCAACAGTCAGATTGGGAAATATGAAATTATGAAGTTTCCGGGTCATCGACCACCAGTATGTGGATGACGATGGGCGATGGCTCCATGCCTTAGCCTGAGAAAAGAAAAAGGCAAGAGGTCGAGGGTCAATTCTTGATTGAAGAAACATTGAAAAAGGTCTTAGATGCTTGGGTTGCCTGGTCAGATTGTGCTGAATAGGAAAAAGGTACCTCTCCTTACTTTTTAGGTGAGGTGAGGTCCTTGTGTGCTAGCCATGCACACGGGGCGATTCTCCATGGGATTGTTGGTTATGTGACCACTAGGAGTGTGTTATGAGAGCATTTTTTAGCTCTCTAGGTTGTGTGTGAGTAGTCAGCCTGATTGCTAGGCTGATTTCCTCCCTTGTGTAAGATTATGGACTCTAGTGTGTAAGCCCGAGCCTCCATGACTAAGTGGTGTAGCTTGTGAGAGGGCTGACTTGCCCAAGCTCTAGCTCTATATGTACTCCATCAATTTGAGTGATTCAACAACCATTCGTGAGCACAATTGATGCCCTTCCAGTTCCACGTGTTTGCTACTCAAAGGCTCCCTCTCTCCTCCAATTGCAACACTTTATACCAGAGCCAAGTTCTACCACTTTCAGCCGGCACACACCGTCACTTTGAGAGTGACGGATTAGGCTGAAACCTTCACCAAAGATAACGATTGACCACTGGATGTTCAAGTTCGAGCATTGTAACAAGCACAAGATAACGAAGATCCAACCAATGGACTCAGAGTTATGCTCAAAACAAGATCGGCCATGGCTACACTCTTCTCTCCGATAAACGTTGTCTCCTTGTGATGACCATAACTCTGTGATTAGTTTGTAAAATTTAGAACGTAGCACATGCTAATTGAATTATCTTACCTCAGATTTCCATTGGTGCAAAAATATTTGCATTCCATTGATACGTTTGGGAGAAACGCTGTTTACAAGCTGGCTTGTGTGAGCTGTAGTAGAAGCATTATCATACCTTGTTTTCAAGAGGGCATATCTCAAAAAATCCCTTCTTGATGACCCTATTTTATGACTCGATGTGAAAGGGTTTAAGCTAAAATTTATAGTGGTGGGCTTTGTTTTTTCAAATACCTAGTCTACTGGCCTCTACAATCCATTTTCTGTGAGACAGATTTCTGGCAGAAGCAGTAGTAGGAGGGGTAGCGTCGCCACTCAAGGGCGACGCTGAGCATCACCAAACCTCAAAATGGCAGCAGCAAGCCTGATAACAGCCGCGAAGTCCTTGGAGAGGCTGGAAGGACGCGCCAACTTCACATTTTGGAAGATCCGTACCGGCCTCCTTTTGGAGGAGAGAGGCTTGTGGGAAGTGGTGAGCGGCGACAAGCGCGCTCCATCTTTAGAGGCAAAAGACATCATCGTAGAGCGGGTGGTGGCGGGGAAGACGCTGCAAAAAGGTGTAGTAGATGCAAGTTCATCTACATCTGCAAAAGCCGCATATGAGGAGTGGAAGAAGAAGGAAAGGAAGGCCTACAGGCTACTTGTCAATACCATCTCCAACCCGCATCTTCAATACATGAGTAACAAGTTTACTGCAGAAGAGGGGTGAGACACGTTGTGCAAGAAGTATAAGAGCAAGGATCCTGCATTCCTCCTGCTTTTGGAGGAGAAGATGATGGCATTGAAAATGCAGGGTGGCGAAGGGAAGGAGGCGTACTTAGACAGGGCAAAAGAGCTGGCAAAGCAACTAAAAGTGGCCGGCAACCATGTGGAAGACACGCGCTTCGTCCTGTTCTTGTCGAGGGGATTCCTAACAAGCTATAACACGGTGTGGTAGACGTTGGAGTGCCAGCCGACCCTCGACCTGGACTTCATCTGCACGCACTTGGTGTAGATAGAATTGTGTCGCAGTGCAGGAAAGCGAAATGGCGGTAGCATCAGTAGTGAACCAGCTTTTATGGCCATGGGCTCACAAAATCAACAGGAGAAGCAGTCCGCGCAGTAGAGAGGCAAGAAGAGGGGCAAGTGCCACTATTTCCACAAAGAGAAGCAATACAAGAAATAGTGCTTCAAGTTCAAGAGGGACGAGAACGAGCACCAGCAACAGCAAAAAAATCAGTAGTCTCCACAGCAACAGCAGCAACAGTCACAGCAACAGGAGCAGCAGGAGCAGCAGCAGTAGTAGCAAAACGAGACCGGCGTGTGCCATTTTGGCAACATGAACGTGGCGAAGGAGGTGAACGACCGCCTCTTTATGGCAAGTCTGACATGTCGCAGAAGGAAAAGGTGGATCGAGCGTGGTATAAGGACAGAGTGTGTACCAAGAGTCTGACCCACCACAAGGAGTGGTTTACGCAGCTGAAGTAGCAGTAGTAACGCTGTTCATGGCTTCCGCTACAATGGAAGGCTAGCTGAAGGCGAGCACTTCCAACACCTCAAAACAAAAGAGGCGGGTTGAGTAAGCAAGCATCAGCGACAAGGGAGCAGCAGTAGCCAAGTTGCCAAGAAGCAAACGGGTGGCAAAATGGGCCATGCCATGCAGCAAGTTGGCTGCAAATGCTGAGTGACCATGAGTGGTGCCAAGTGCAAGTGGACGCACCAGGCCACCTCAGCCAGTGGTTGCACTACCACCAGGCTGAGTGGATGCGAGAGCCATCAACCATAAGGTGCAGACTCAAGACAATAAAGTAAAGCTAAGGAGGGATGCACCATGCGGCAGGCAAGCCTGACGTACGAGAGCATAATGGATAGGAGGCTAAAAGAGCTACGGTCTCCACGGTGCGGCTCGGCACAGGATGGAAGCAGCCGCAAACGCCAACGATAGCAAGGGGAGGTGGCAATGGTATGAGGTCATGCACACGCTCGCGGAGCAGCTGGGAGCAGTGAAAACTATGTCTATCGGGGCTACAATTGTAGCGGTGCAAGAGCACCACAATCCTGCTAGAGGAAGCATTAGAGAAGGCTGCTGGTTTATGCTAGAGGAAGCTTCCAAGGAAGCTGCCAGGGGGGCTGCAGTAGAGCTTGTGTAGTAGCAGCATTGACATGAGTTGGGAACACTCCAGACCAGGGGGAGTGGTTCCCGCTCCTTGACTACGAGACGCCGGTGGACGCGGAGGTCGCAGATGCGACGTCAGAGCGCGACAGTGCAGCAGATACAGCTGCCGACATGGAGGAATCCGACAACATAGAAGCTGGGCTGAAGATCCGGCGGAAGATCCGTTGAAGGAGGCACTACAAGTGCCGAAGGGTGGACTCTTGGTGGAGTTCGCATCAGGCGTCGGAGAAAATTCCTCCGCACGCGCGGCCCCTCCGGTCGATGATTCGCCATAGCAAGAAAGACCCTCCGGGAGCTGTCCGGTTGATGATTCACCGAAGCGAGCAGAGTCGGAATGATTGCAGCAGAGCGGGGAAGCGCTGCAATGCAGACACCGGTCGATGGATTAACATGACGCGGTGCATGCCGGCTGTATCAACAAATCCAACAACCATGCAAGAGGCTCTTGCGCTGCCTGAGGGGGGGCAATGGGATGCTGTGGTGAAGTCAGCGTTGGCATCCATTGCACTTAGAAATGAAGAACAGACATGACTGAATAGGGGCAGGCGGTGCTATATGATTGTAGCTTGCATAATAAACTTGCGGATTACTGGACCAAAGCGCAAACCGCGGACCGGCACGTGAGCGTGGCCGGGCATGGGAAGACCAGCTATGATGGGCTGGAGGGCGCAGCGAAAGACGAGTGAGAGCAAGCATGAGGAGAGGGTATGGCAGGTGCAAGGGGGAGAATATTGAAAAATTGCCCCGCCGCATGACCAAGTGCGGCGCCGGGAGGCGCCAACGAGCCGCCAGAAAGTGGAAACTCTGGGCCGGAGGATCTGCCGACTCAAGCATTGCTCATATCCTAAAATGAAGGATTTCCCCTTAAAGTTGACGAGTCACTCAATCCGGTGAAAGTTGTTTCGCCGGAATCCGACAAGTAAAGAGGGAGATATGACCTTCCAAATTTCGGTGTACGCAGCGGCTCTGGCAGCCGGCTGCGACTCGAAATCCGGTCGATAATCGATCAGACCGAGTAACATAGTTACCATCTGGAGATAATTACTCCGATAGGCCTGCCGAGGCGTCCAGTGGATGATCCACCTGATTCGGCAGATCATCCACCGGATCCAGTAGTGCAGGTTGTTACTGAGGGACTTAGCCAAAAACCTGGCTCGGCGTCCGAAACTCAGTAGTATGTTTTATTACTCGGGGACCTGATAAAAAATTGGACTGCAGGGTCGCGAATAGGTTTCAAACCTCGTCACACCCCATCACCAGACTCGACCCGAAAGTGGAAAGGTGCGTGAAAACAGTGTAGGGGATCCCAACACCATGTGCAATGGGATATGCACCTTGGGAAAGGCGCTTTGCACGTGAAGGAAGGCGCCACGGTGTGTGTGCGCCATGGAAGCGGTAGGCGTTTATATGGTCCGTGAGACCTGCGCTTTGGCAAGCATAGCTTGGGCTACGCTTGGCCGAATTGCACACGGTTTGGTGTGTTGGAGAGCTCATACAAAAATACAACGGCAAATGATGTTATCTTCTTTGCAAAACAGACTGTCTCAAATCCTCTCCAACATAACGTTAGGAGACCAGATTTCGCCATCTGTCACCTATACCACTGCTGCAAGACTCTGCTCAAGCAGGATTTTCGTTGCCCCCAATTTGCGGCACATGTTGCCTTCCTTGACCAGCCTCGCCAAGTCCTCTCTTGTTTACTTGTCGAGGAGGTAGGCATAGTCGTCGTCACAGACGACTCGCAGTCTTATGTTGGTAATAGAGGATATTCAGAGAAGGCTGAATGTAGCATCAGGTACATACAGCACGCCATGGAACACTCCGAGTTCAATGCCATACAAGGTCTCAAACCACATCTCCAGAATCCCTCTCCACTCAGCATAGACCACCCGGTCGTAACCCAACGCAATAAGTTGGGAGGGATAGAGAGCAGTTACGAAAACAACTCCTTATGATGTGTGAGGCTCTTGGTACACCCTAAGTCATTGTATCGCGCGAGATCTCCCTTTTCCTTCTGCGACATGTCACATTTCACCATGAAGAGGCGGTAACACACCTCCTTGGCCAGGTTCATGTTGCCAAAATGGAGCACGACAGTCTGGTTCTAGTGCTAATGCTGCTCTTGCTGATACTGTTGCGAATGCTGTTGCTGTTGCAATAGCAGTCACAACAGTCATCAGCAGAAGCATAAAGTAGTAACTGGTCGTGGCCACCTGAAACATAGAAGCTTACTACGTCTCTCTCAGCTTTGGAGCCAAGGAAGCAGTTTGGCTTTAGTGTCTCATGGTGGAGATGAGTGGGAGTGTAGCAATTCCTATTTGTGTGCGCATGGACAACCAGAGCACAATCGCACTCGCCAAGAATCCTGAGCACCATCCACGCACGAAGCATTTTGACATTGCTCATCATTTTATCACGCAAATGGTGCAAGAGTTAGCTATCAAGCTAGAGTTTACTCCAGCCAGTAAGCATTTCACTGATTTCCGCACCGCGGTGACCCATGAGAAGCACCAGTTTTGCATGAAGGCATGTGGACTCACCTCTCTCTGCCTGTAGAAAAGTGAGCGATTGTTGGAAAATGGGCCATCCGGCTCAATTTCAGGTCCAGAGGAGCACGTTGTAGGAGACTACCAGATGCCTACTCCGATCTTCAATTCGTCTTTACCATTGGAATGATCGAGTGGAAAATCATCTTAAGTCCAAGCTTCAGGCCGATCCAACGGTCGCATTGGGAGATATGAATTTCTCTATTTCCCCGGGTCATCGATTGCTGGTGTCTGCATGACAATGGGCGATGGCTCGATACCTTGGCCTAAAAAAAAGAACAAGGCAAGAGGTCCAGGGTCAAGAACTCATGGGAACAAATATCCAAAAAGGTCCTAAATTCTTGGGTTGTCTTGTCAGAGCGAGGTGACTAGAAAAAATGTATCCCTCCTTAGTTTTCAGGTGAGGTGAGATCCTTGTGTGCTAGCGATGGACTCATGGTAATTCTCTATGGTATTGTGGGTTATGTGACCACTAGGAGTGTGCCATGAGAGCATTTTCCAACTCTCTAGGTTGTCTGTGAGTAGTCAGCCTGATTGCTAGGCTGATTTCCTCTCCATGTGAGATTATGGACTCTAGTGTGTGAGTCCAAGCTCTAACTCTATATGTAGTCCATCATTTTAAGTGATTAAACAATCATTCTTGAGCACAACTAACGCCCTTTTAGTCCCTGATATGCTCGCTTCTCCAAGGCTCCTTCTCTCCTCCAATTCCAACAATACATACTTGCAAGCGTGTGCCTCTTGCTTGCTACTTCCTTGTTCTGGTTAGACCTTTGCAGAGGTAGTACACCAAAAGTCCGTCAAGTGTGCGGCATCTGGCTTCTTCCTTGACGAAGCCTCCTATGGCGTCCTGAGCTGCTTCGCTTGCTAGGTAGTAAGCATTTGTCACAGCTTCAGTCTATAAGCTAGGTTGGATTCTGGCATGAAAAAACGTGCTACGTGTCATGTGGATGATAGTCTTCTTCATTTTCTTAGCAACGGCATTGCTCTGGGGGATGGAAAGCGTGGTAGTTGGGTTGTTCATGTCGTGTTGGTTCAACCAGCCTTTGCAAACCTGGTACTCACCACCGTAGTCTATACATAGTGCATTGACCTTTTGTTTGTGTACATCTCTACCATGGCGATAACCTCTTATAGTTTCTCCTCGACCTCTCTCTGTGTTTTGAGGAAAAAGATCCACATCTGGCGATTATCATCATCAATGAAGGTCAGGAAGTACTTGTTGTGGCCATCTGAACTAGTACAGAATGCTCCGCACTCATCACAGAGTAGGATCTAAGACTGCTCCCGCATGTTATCCATAATACTCAATAGACTTTCTCTTTGCCATGGAGGCATTGCTCATATGTCATCTTGCACTTTTCCTCATCCTTTGCCTTGTATCTCCTCATTCCATGAAGCACTTGGTGTTCTTACATAGCTTTCGGTGTAGTGTCAGCTACATGGCCAAACGGCTTGTGTCACAGCTCAGCATCTGTGTCTTTGGTGGAGTTGGTTGCCACGCTGACGACCTGTGGTGGAACATCAGATTTTGGAGATTTGGCCTCTTCTACCGTTGCATACCCCTCATTTGCACTCTGAAGGGGTTTCGTCTGTAGTGGGTAGAGCCCATGAACTCTTAGGACCTGTGCGACAAGACTCTCCTTGGAATAGGAGATCTTGATATCATTGGTCCTGAAAATCATGGCCTCCTCCTCCGTGAAGACAACCGTCATGATGTGGTCCGTGATTTTGGCCACCGACAAGAGATTTGCAGTAAAAGAGGGCATATATACGCGGTTCTCTCACTTTAAGTATTTTTCACCACTATTTACATTGATGCTAATGAGTTTATCTCTCTCTCCTTGGGCATGGGCAAGGCTGCTATAGGCTCACCTAAAGCAACTTTCAGTTTTCTCCAATGAAAATGAACCCATTGTTCTCCTTTTAAGAGTGGTGGTTTGTTCCAGATTCAAGCTCATGAGCTCCACGCTTGAGCAATGCCGTTCCCTTGACTGTCAGCACGCTCTCACCATCATGTTTGTCAGCTCCTTCCTACCCTTTCCTTTGCCCTCATTTGTTCCACCATGATTTCCGTCTTCCTTCTTGAAAGGTGTACACTACCATGTGGAATGCGTAGGCTTGCTAAAGTTGTGGCACTTCCTGGGATGCTTTGAACCCTTTCCACCACCATCTATCAACCTGCCTGAGGCGACGGTCTAGAAAACAAATTCAGACACAATGGTTCATGCCGACCGCTCTTGGTATTGTAACAAAGAGGTGACATCACCCTCAGAGCCAAGAATCTACACAGAGAGTTCATAGAAATCACTTCCTTGCACTGTGTCATTAGTACTTGGTCACTTTCGCGCGAGGAGCAAACTCTTGGAGCGTATACCAACCAATGTTTTTTTAGTGTCTGCCTCTAGTGAACAACTACGTTGAGAGTATTAAAGGTAAGAGCTGCACTCAATGGCCGGTAACTAATAGGTTCTTATAATCCTAGAGCCAGCATCTAGCCTGGGTACGTAAAGGCTCCTTGGGTGAGCCACTTTGGAGGCAACCTGGATTTCATCATCCCCTCTACATGGCGCTCCCTATGACCGCCATGTGGGGCAAGCAACTAGGAAGGACTTTAGAATGTTATGGAAATGTCTCTTACACTCTTCTCGTCCTCCACTTTTTCACAAAAAGAATGAGTCACTTAGCGAGGATTTGACCTAGTGACCTCTCACTTTAGAGACTAACTTTGGAATGTCTAAGCCACAAGGAGTTGTTCTATGTACTACTTGCTGGCTATACTATCCAATATAGACCAAGCGGACTTGCTCTGAAGGACCAATGCATGCCTTGACTAATTGCACCAGACTTAGGGGACTTACTCCAAGGGAGCAGTGCATACCTAGTCCGTCCTGTGCCTTTCCAAATGTCGGCGATGGACAAGGAGGGTATCATGTCAACAAACTCTCCCTTGTACCTCTATCCATTAGCTGTGAGATCTCTTCTCTTCGAAAGTCTTGGCCTCAGTCTTTGTCTGCTACTTTCACCATACCGATGCCTCGAGTACCTGCAGAGTACAATTCATTGTCAGGCGCCTTTGTCATGCAATCTGTGAGCATCTTCATGGTCTTCGCGTATTCAAGGTCCACGATCTCCTTTGTGACCAAGTTGGGTGAGAAGTGGTACCTGATGTCGATGTGGTTGTTTCACCGAGAGATAACATCTTCTTGTGCCGTTTTCATTGCACTCTTATTGTCGATGCAACCCTTTTTGTTTTTTTCGTTTGTGGCACTTTCATCTCGGCATGGAAAGTGTATAGCCATTGTGTCTCCTTGCATGGTTCTCTCTGAGCGATGTACTATACCTATGCGATAGAGAAGCCGACACATTCTTGCATTTTGCTTCCCCAAGAGACTACACCACCATTCGAGAGGCACAGAAAGCTCGAGGTGGACATTCTGTCATCGATTCTTCCTTCCAATTTGACGTTTGTGTAGCATACTAAGCGCACCGGGTCAGATCCTTCTTTGCCTCCAACTTGGATACCATGTGTCGTCTCGTCTACATATAGCGCATGCTGCGCTTGACTGCTTGCTAGTGTCGTGGCCCTCGATTGGCCACAAACCTGCTCACTTGTCCCATAGTAAAGCAAATGTCAAGGCGTGCTCCTACCATGGCATACATAAGGCTGAAAATAACACAAAACTAGGGAATGTTCTCCATGTCACGCCGTTTTGCTTCCATACTAAGGTTTATGGAGGAGGAGAGCTTACTGCCTGTTGTCATGGGTGTGGTGATTGGCTTGCATTCCTCCATGTTGTAGCGCTTACAGACCTCCGTGATGTACATGGTCTGGTTCAGCTCGATGGTGCCTATCGCTCGGTTGCGATGGACGGCTATCCTGAGGTAGAACTCAAGCAAACCCATGTCTGTTGGGAAAGGTGCCATCCGGCTGCGATTCAGGTCTATAAGAGCAAGTTCCATGAAAGTACTACATGCCTGCTCCGATTGTCAATCCTACTTCTTTATGAGAAAGATCACGTGGCAAAATACATATGGTCCAAGTTCAAGGCCGATCCAACGGTTGGATTATGGGATATGGATTTTCGAGGTTTCCAAGTCATTGATCGCTAGTATCTAGGTGACCATGGGCGATAGCTCCATGCCTTAGCCCGAGAAAAGAGAAAAGGCAAGAGGTCCAGGGGCAATACCTGATGGGAGAAAATTCCAAAAAGGTCCCAGATTCTTGGGGTTCCGTGTTGGAGTGTGCTGACTAGGAAGAATATACCTCTCCTTGTGTGCTATTCATGGACACATGGCGATTCTCCATTGGATTGTAGGTTATGTGACCACTAGGAGTGTGCCATGAGAGCATTTTCTAGCTCTCTAGGTTGTGTGTGAGTGGTCAGCCTGATTGCTAGGCTGAGTTCCTCTCTTGTATGAGATGATGGACTCTAGTGTGTGAGCCTTAGCCTTCATGGCTAAGTGGTGTGGCTTGTGAGAGGGCTGACTTGCCGAAGCTCTAGCTCTATGTGTACTCCATCATTTTCAGTGATTCAAAAACCTTTTGTGAGTACAAGTGATGCCCTTTCAGTCCCATTTTTTTGCTCCTCCAAGGCTCCCTCTCTCTTCCAGTTCCAACACTTTGTATCAGAGCCAGGTTCTACCATTTTCAGCTAGCATATGTTGTAACTTTGAGAGTGACGAGTTAGGGTCAAACCTTCGCAACATCTGACAATCAACCACTCCATTTTGAAGTTCAAGAGACAAATTTTCCAACAAGCCCATAAATATAAACATTCAACACTAGGATTGAGAGTTATGCTCAAAACAAGAATTGCCAGGATTACACTTTTCTCTCTGAGTAAGACTGTCACCTTGTGATGACCATAACTCTCTCATTTCTTTATCAGATGTAAAACGTAGCACATGCGAATTGAAGTTTTTTAAAGATTTTAATTGACGCAAAAACATTTGCATTCCATTGGAAAGTTTGGCAGAAACATGGTTTACAAGCTAGCTTGTCTAAGTTGGAGTAGGAGCATAAGCATACCGTATTTTAAAAGGGGCATATGTTTTAAAATCCCCTGTTCACAACCATGTTTGACGGGTCAATCTGAAACGTTTTGAGCTTCAGCTTCCAGTAGTGGGCTCAGGTTTTCCAAATTCCCAGTCTATTGGCCCTATAAATCCATTTTCTACCATAACAATTTCTGGCAGGAGCAGTAGCAGAAGCAATGGTAGCGCCGCAACTCATGGGCGGTGGTAAACATCACCAAAGCTCAAAATGGTAGTTGTAAGTGTGGTAACAATATCACAGCCCTTGGAGAGGCTTCAAGGATACCATTGGGAGGTGGCATGCAGCGACGAGTGCGCTCCACCTCCACAGGCAAAAGACATCACTATAGCGGACGTGGTGGTGGGGAAGACGCCGCAAAAGGGTGCAGTGAATGCAAGTTCATTCACAACTGCAGCAGCGACATATGAGGAGTGGAACAATAAGGTAGGAAAGCCTACAGAGCAGTGTCAACACCATCTCCAACCCGCATCTTCAATACGTGAATGACAAGGCTACTACAAAAGAAGGGTGGGACACGTTGTGCAAGAAGTATAATTACAGGGCCTCTGCATTCTTCATGCTTTTGGAGGAGAAGATAATGGCGTTGAAAATGCACGTTGGCAAACAGATAGAGGCATACTTGGACAAGGCAAAGGAGCTGGCAAAGCAACTAAAAGCGGTCGGCGACCGTGTGGAAGAGACGCGTTTCTTCCTCCTCTTGCTAAGGGAACTCTCAGCGAGCTACGACACGATACAAGAGACATTAATGTGCCAGCCAACCCTCGACATGGACCTCATCTGCATGTCCCTGGTAAAGGTGAAACTGCGTTGCAATGCAGCAAAGCGCAATGGCAGCGGCAGTAGTGAAGTAGCATTTGTGGCCACAAGCTCACGTAACCAGCTGCAACAACTATCTGGGCAGCAGAGAGGCAAGAAACTTATTCCTGAGTCACATGGCCTGAGGCTCCGGTCTAGAAAAGAGTGCCGACACAATGGCAACTGCCGACCGTCCAAGGGAATTTCACCCAAGGATCACTATCAGCCCCAAGGAATGAACTATGCCTCTCATGAGACCTAGCTATCCAGGTGCTTTCGCTCAAGGTCTTAGGGGCTCCCGCACTCTAAGCCTTCTTCTTCCTTGGTGTGAGAGTCCAACAAATCAAGTCACCACTCTCACACGAGCAAGATTACAACCACATTAGCAGTTCATATCGAGCTCAGTCTCAAGCGCATAGCTTGAACAAGAGATATCAAGTGGAGTAGTTGAGACAATGGCAAGTACAAGGCATAAAGAGCTGAGGAGTGCCTTTGGTTGCCGCAGCGCGCGCGCCTCGGCCGATGTCACTCCTTAAATTAAGGAGGTCATCCCCTCAATCAGGGAAGGCATCCCCTGATCCAAGGCACATGTTGCATCTTCCAATCCGACCGATGGATCAGGCCGAAAGTTGGACAGCAGACTGTTTGACACCTTCTCTTTCCATCAGTATAGTCACATTGACAATCTGAATAGCCATCATCAGAAAAACCCAGGGGACATATCCTTGAACAAGGTGACTGCATGCCTGGTCTGTTGGAAAGGACGCTAGGGGCTTGCTCCACATGAGCAATGCATGCCTGGTCCGTCCACTACTTGCAAATTCTGGAGACCAATGGCCAAGGGGCATTCATATAACAACTATCTCTCCCTTGCACCTCGAGTCACTTGTCCTGTCTTCAGTCTTCATCACTTACGCTCTTCATGCCAATACCCTGTCATCCTACAAGATGGAGTTCTTGGTGAAAGGGTTTTGTCAGCATGTCTGCCCGGTTGAGCTTGGACGGAACGTTCTCTAGCTCCAACACTCCCTTAGCGACCAGGTCGTGACTGAAGTGGTACCAAACTTTGATATGTTTTTGTTGGAAAAGGAGCCATCCGACTCAGTTACAGGTCCACAGGAGCAAGTTTCAGGAAAGTACTAGATGCTTGCTCCGATCGTCAATTGGACTTCTTCAATGGAAATATGAGGTGGCAAAATGTCTACGGTACAAGTTTGAGGCCGATCGAACAGTGTGATTGGGAGATATGAGTTTTCGAAGTTTCCGGGGTCATCGACCGCTGATATCCGGGTGACCATGGGCGATGGTTCCATGCCTTAGCCTGAGAAAAGAAAAAGGCAAGAGGTCCAGGGTCAAGACCTGATGGGAGAAATATACAAAAAGGTCATAGATTATTGGATTGCCTTGTCAAAGTGTGCTGACTAGGAACAAGATACCTCTCCTTACTTTTTAGGTAAGGTGAGATCCTTGTGTGCTAGCCATAAACACATGGCGATTCTCCATGGGATTGTGGGTTCTGAGATTACTAGGAGTGTACCATGAGAGCATTTTCTAGCTCTCTAGATTGTATGTGAGTGGTCATCTTGATTGCTAGGCTGATTTCCTTTCTTGTGTGAGATTATGCACTCTAGTGTGTGCGTCTTAGCCTCCATCGCTAAGTGGTGTAGCTTGTGAGAGGGCTGACTTGCCCAAGCTCTAGCTCTATATGTACTCCATCATTTTGAGTAATTTAACATCCATTCTTTAGCACAAGTGATGCCCTTCCAGTCCCACATGCTCGTTGCTCCAAGGCACCCTCTCTCCTCCAGTTCCAACAGTTTTGTCCTCTGCGTCAAGGTGCCGTTCGTGGACATGTCAATGGTAGACTTGTTGTCCACCTTGACCACGGTTGTGGCCGATTGAGGTGCTCGTATTCTGAGAATTGGCCCTTCTCTAGCATCACAGGTGTCTCAGGAGATACAACAAATCGAGCAACTGTGACTGAAATGCACTGTGTTGTACACACTACAACTGTACGTTGCAAAGAATCACCTTCTATTACACATTGACGATTCAAGAGGTTACACAAAAGTCAGAAGTACACAGCTCGTCTCTTGAACTTTCCAACGATGTGCTATACTTCCAAAATGGTGCAATACAGACAAAGCAATCTATAAATGAAACTACTACCTATTTATACTAGTCTAGTGGCCAGGAAATACAAAGAGCAAGCAAAATGCACGATCTTGGTCTGTCCGGTCCGGTTCTGTCTTCCTTGAGCGTCCCGGACGCCGGTCGGTGTTCCCTGGCACCGAGCGACCGAGGTTGGCGGATGCTCAGCGCCCTTGGTGCAATCCACAGACAATATCGTCTTGATCTGCGGTAGGTCCTCTGCTCCCGTCGATCTTCTCGCTCGTCGGGTGAAGAAGAGCTCGTGCTCGTACTCTTGATCCTGCGACGGCTGCGATTGCTCCATCGTCTGTGCGATGCTCTCTGATCCATCGATCCATTGTTTATAAAGATCCCGCAGCTTCGTTCTCTCGATCGGATGTCTTGATCAAAGCCCGTCCATTTGCTCCGATCTTCGGTCCGTATTTCCGCTGCTCCACCACTCGCCACGTTAGCACCTATCGTATCAGGAGGAGCTCACGCTCGCACTCTTGTACTTGCACTCAGTCCTCACTGAGGCCATAACCTGTACTTCCGCAAATCACGCCAGAACTCAAGGTGGCCATCCACATTCTTTTGGCAGATCAATAGGAGGCTATGGCAAGCCCTTGTACCCGGTTAGACTCCCCGGCGTCGGTAACTGACCCCGCCATCGGTAGAGCAGAGTCCAGTACAGTAGAGTCCGGTATTGTAGGCGGAGGGGTAGGGGAGAGAGTAGCGACCTCTCCCCCAGTCCTCTTGCTTTTTTTATCCCAAGTTCCCATGGCGAGCATATAGTAGGCCACTTGTGAGATAGTGAAATAATCTATGTCACTTTTCTCCTTTTGCCCATATCTCCAGATCGAACCATCCAAATTGGCTGAAATTTGGACAATGGACGGCTGACGAGGAGATCTGTCCATTGGTCCCACTTGATCAGGAATCGGCCTTGTAGTGACGAAGATCCTGATTTTCCAACATTCCCCCCCCCCCTTGAATGCCAAGCCCGAGAAGGG
>SZWC01000551.1:253159-283329 GCA_023375785.1 Penium margaritaceum | reverse complement strand
CCTACCATCTCTAACTTTGAGCAGCAGTTATGCATTGGCTGTTTGGAGGGGAAGCAGCACCGCGAGGCGTTCTCTGGAGCAGGGGAGCGTGCAAAAGAGGTGTTGGAGCTGGTCCACACGGACTTGTGCGGACCGATGCAGACCCAGAGCTTTGGAGGCTCTAGGTATTTTCTCACCTTCATTGATGATTTCAGCCGTTACACTGCTGTGTACTTCCTTTCCTCCAAGGACCAGTGCTTTGACAGGTTCAAGGAGTTCAAGGCCATGATGGAGAACCAGACCGGTAAGAAGATGAAGGCGCTGCGCAGCGATCGCGGTGGAGAATACCTAAGCAAGGAGTTCCAGGACTACCTCGCAGCAGCTGGCATCAAGGCGCAGCGTACCGCGCCGTACTCGCCGCAACAGAACGGGGTAGCAGAACGCGCCAACCGTACCATTGTGGAGTCGGCACGCTCCATGCTGCACGCGGCTCGGCTGACCTACGACTTCTGGGCTGAAGCTGTGAGCACTGCGGTCTACATCAAGAACCGTAGTCCAACAAAGGCGCTAGAGCAAATGACGCCGTACGAGGCGTGGTTCGGCAAGAAGCCGAGCGTGGGTCATCTTCGCGCGTTTGGCAGCTTGGCGCACATGTACATGCCACAGGAGAAGCGGCAAAAGTGGGACGCGAAGAGTGCGCAGATGCTGATGATTGGCTACGACGTGGCAAGCAAGGCGTATCGCCTCTACGAGAGGGATACAGGCCACGTCATCATCTCCAGGGATGTCGTCTTCAATGAGAGCAACGTCATCGGCACCAAGATTGTNCTTCCTGACCCAGTTTCTCCCGATCCTTCCTCTACTGTGACAGTGGGAGAATCACTCTACTCTCCCATGTCTGATGCAGCAGATACAACAGCTTCATCGGCAGAAGCAGAGGAGGGAGATGTAGCACCACCAGTAGAAGCAGTTGTGCCAGCCGCACCGCGTCAGCCGCCTGCTAACGCTCCAGCTCCAGGTCGGAGGTACCCTCTTAGGGTGCGTTACAAGCCTGGTGAGCACGACCATTTCTGGATGCTGTAGAAACCAGAACAGATGAACGTTGCAGTTGCAGCAGATTCAAATGAGCCAACGTCATACAAGGAGGCCATGGCTGCACCGGATGCAGCAGATTGGGCGCAAGCCGTATAGCAAGAGATACAGTCGCAGCTGGACAAGGGCACGTGGGAGCTGAATGAGCGTCCACCTGGACGTAAAGTGATCAAGTGCAAGTGGGTCTTCAAGAAGAAGCGGGGAGCAGATGGTAACCTGGAAAAGTACAAGGCGAGGCTGGTCGCCAAGGGCTACTCGCAGCAGGAGGGCATCGACTACACAGAAACTTTTGCCCCCGTTGCAAAGTTTGCCTCTGTGCGCACGCTCCTCTCTTATGCAGCAGCTGAGGACTTCGAGGTTCACCACATGGATGTCAAGACGNCATTCTTGAATGGTGACTTGGAGGAGGAGATCTACATGGAGCAGCCGGAGGGGTTCGTCATGGATGGCCAGGAGCACCTGGTCTGCAAGCTGCAGAAGTCGCTGTACGGCCTCAAGCAAGCGTCGCGTGCTTGGAACCAGAAGTAGGATGCGGCGTTGCAGTGCATGGGGTTTGAGCGCAACGAGTGTGACTATACTGTGTATCGCTGGCAGCATGAGCATGAGATCCTCATCATCATTGTCTATGTGGATGACATGCTCCTCCTTTCAAGTAGCATGTCTGCACTGCAGGAGTTCAAGGAAGCCATACAGGAGCGCTTCCAGATGTCTGATCTCGGGGAGGCATCATACTTCCTCGGTATCCAGATCGTGCGTGACCGCAAGTCACGCTCTCTCTCGCTGCAGCAGAGCCGCTACATCAAGGATGTTTTGCAGCGGTTCGGCATGGCAGAGGCAAAACCCATCGGCACGCCGCTGGAGACGCGGCAGTACCTCGTGAGCTTCAATGGAGAAGCAAATGCAGCTCAGCGGCAAAAGTACCAGAGCGCCGTCGGCAGTCTCATGTACCTGATGGTGGCAACCAGGCCGGACCTCGCACAGGCTGTGAGCGTTGTGAGCCAGCACATGGCTAATCCCGGACCGGAGCACCAGAAGGCAATGAAGCGGATCTTCCACTACCTTGCTGGAACCATCAACATCGGCATCACCTACAACGGCAATGAGAATAGCATCATCGGCTACACAGACGCAGATTGGACTTCAAACCCTGAGGACCGCAAGTCCATCTCTGGACATGTGTTCCTCATGAATGGTGGAGCCATCAGCTCGTGCAGCAAGCGGCAGGTGGTCGTGGCCACCTCGAGTACAGAAGCTGAGTACGTATCTCTCAGCTTTGGAGCCAAGGAAGCAGTTTGNGACATCGCATATCACTTCATCAGGCACATGGTGCAGGAGGGTGCTATCAAGCTGGAGTTTACTCCAACGAGCAAGCAGGTTGCTGATTTCTGCACCAAGCCAGTGACCCGTGAGAAGCAGCAGTTCTGCATGAAGGCATGTGGACTCAGCCCAATCTGACTGCGGCAAAGTGGGAGATTGTTGGAAAAGGAGCCATCCGGCTCAATTTCAGGTCCACAGGAGCAAGTTCCAGGAAAGTACCAGATGCCTGCTCCGATCGCCAATCGGACTTCGCCATTGGAAAGATCATGTGGCAAAATGTCTACGGTACAAGTTTGAGGCCGATCCAACGGTCGGATTGGGAGATATGAATTTTCGAAGTTTCGGGGGTCATGGACCGTCGATGTCTGGGTGGGCATGGGTGATGGCTCCATGCCTTAGCCTAAGAAAAGAAAATGGCAAGAGGTCCAGGGTCAAGACCTGATGGGTGAAATATCCAAAAAGGTCCTTGGTCTTAGGATTGCCTTGTCAGAGTGTGCTGACTAGGATAAAGGTTCCTCTCCTTACTTTTTAGGTGAGGTGAGATCCTTGTGTGCTAGCCATGGACACATGGCGATTCTCCATGGGTTTGTGGGTTATGTGACCACTAGGAGTGTGCCATGAGAGCATTCTCTAGCTCTCTAGGTCGTGTGTGAGTGGTCAGCCTGATTGCTAGGCTGATTTCCTCCCTTGTGTGAGATTATGGATTCTAGTGTGTGAGCCTTAGCCTCCATGGCTAAGTGGTGTGGCTTGTGAGAGGGCTGACTTGCCCAAGCTCTAGCTCTATATGTACTCCATCATTTTGAGTGATTGAACAACCATTCTTCAGCACAAATGATGCCCTTCTAATCACACATGCTCGCTGCTCCAAGGCTCCCTCTCTCCTCCATTTCCAACAGAGGTTGATACGTTGCTTGAGTGCCTTGGTTGGTGCTGGGACGAATGTTCCCATAGGTCTTGTATATCTTTGTTCGTCCATCTAGACTTCCTTGATATTTGGCGTAAAATTCGACTTTGCCACCGTTTTCTTTTATGTAGGCATCTTTGTCAAGCATGAGAGCGTGTGTTGCCTTCTCAATGGTCAGCACATCTGGCTTGGCGGCTGCTGCCGCTACGGCCGCTGCTCGTCTTGCTGCTGCTTGTACTGCTACTGGTGCTGCGGGAACAGCGTTCCAAATGACGTCTAGAGCACTTTTGACAACAGACCTGATGAGTGCAATTTTTTCATCATCTTCCTGTTGATCGTTGTTGAAGGTTTGTAGTCGCTTCACTGTGTGTTGAAAACGTGTAGGAAGACTCTGAAACAAGGTTTGAACAAGCACTCTTTGACAGATAACTTCATCCGAGGCTGTGATGGGACTGGAGAAATCTTTCAGATGTCTGATATGATCCTCAAGCTGATTGTGTTCCTCCATTTTTTAAGTGTGAAACTCTTTGAGTAGATGACCCAGCTCATCGTCGCTCATCTTGTGATAACGTCGCTTGAGAACTCGCCATGCAATTCTCGGACAGAGGTCCACATTGCCGTCGCGAATGAGAAATTTGAGCCGCTCTTCCAGTTGCATAGCCAGGATTGCAAAAGCTTGGTCGCACCGCCTTTTATGACTGATTTTCTCCTCGGCAGAGGCATTAGCGTCCATAACGTCCGTATGTGGGTCGGTGACCACCCCCCATACTCCTTTGTTCATGAATACCATTTTCATGTTGAACGCAAAAGATTGATAGTCATCGCCGTTGAAGATTGGTATCTTGAAATGATCATGATGGCCGCTTCCTGTGAGTAACGCCATGGCGACGACTGCTCCTGGTGAAGGCACCTCCTGCGCTGATACCAAATGTGAGAATTAGCCATTCTCCAGGATCACAAGTGTCTCAGGAGATACAACAAATCGAGCAACTGTGACTAAAATGCACTGTATTGTACACACTGCAACTATACGCCGCAAATAATCACTTTCTGTTACACACTGACGATTCAAGAGGTTACACAGAAGTCAGAAGTACACGGATCGTCTCTTGAACTTTCCAACGATATGCTATACTTCCAAAATGGTGCAGTACAGACAAAGCAATCTACAAATGAAACTACTACCTATTTGTACTAGTCTAGTGGCTAGGAAATACAAAAAGCAAGCAAAATACATGAGCTTGGTCTGTCCGGTCCGCTTGTGTCTTCCTTAAGCGTCCCGGACGCCGGTCGGTGTTCCTACGCACCGAGCGACCGAGGTTGGCGGATACCCAGCGCCCTCGGTGCGATCCACGGACGAGATCGTCCTGATCTGCGGCAGGTCATTTGCTCCCGTCGATCTTCTCGCTCGTCAGGTGAAGAGGAGCTCGTACTGGTACTCTCGATCCCGCGACGGTTGCGATCGCTCCATCGTCTGTACGATGCTCTCCGATCCATCGATCCATTGTTTATAATGATCCCGCAGCTCCGTTCTCTTGATCCGATGTCTCGATCGAAGCTCGTCCATCTGCTCCGATCTTTGGTCCGTGTTTTCGCTGCTCCACAGCTCGCCACCTCAGCACCTATCGTATCGGTAAGAGCTCACGCTCGCACTCTCGTACTTGCATTCGGTCCTCACCGAGGCCATAACCTGTACTTCCGCAAATCATGCCAGAACTTAAGGTGGCCTTCCATATTCTTCTGGTAGATCAATAGGAGGCTGCGGCAGGCCCTCGTACTGGGTTAGACTCCCGGGCGTTGGTAACTGACCCAGTCATTAGTAGAGCAGAGTCCAGTAGAGTAGAGTCCGGTAGAGTAGGCGGAGGGGTGGGGGAGAGACTGGCAACCTCTCCCCAGTCCTCTTGCTCTTTTTATCCCAAGTGCCCATGCCAAGCACAGAGTAGGCCACTTGTGAGATAGTGACATAGTCTATGTCACTTTTCTCCTTTTGCCCATATCACCAGATCGAACCATCCAAATTGGCTGAAATTTGGACAATAGAAAACTGACGAGGAGATCTTTCCATTGGTCCCACCTGATCAGGAATCGGCCTAGTAGTGACAAAGATATTGATTTTCCAACACGTATCTCTTGGAACAGGATGTGCAACCACATTGTCTCCTTGCACGCTTCCGCTAGAGCGATGTACTGTGGTTCGGCAGTGGAGAGGGAGACACAGTCCTGCTTGCAGCTTGCCCATGACACGGCTCCTCCGTTCAACATGTACACGTAGCCCGACGTGGACTTGCGGTCGTTGACATTCCCGGTTCAATGTGAATCGGTATACACCATGAGCCGCGATGATGTTGAGTGTGGTATCCCACCGTAGTGGATGCTCAAGTGCCGTGTGCCCTTTAGGTAGCGAAAGATCGGCTTCACTGCTTGCCAATGTTATGGCCCAGGGTTGGCCACATACCTGCTCACCTGTCCCACAACGTGGTAGATATTGGGGCGAGTCGCAACCATCGCGTACATTAGAGTACCCACGCCAGACTGATATGGCACGCATGCCATGTCATCATGCTCTGCTTTGTTGGTAGGAGCGGCATCTAAGGTGAGGATGCAATCTGATGCCATGGGGGTGCTAAAAGGTTTGCACTCCTCAATGTCGTACCGCTTGAGGATGTGATGAATGTATGTGGTCTGGCTGAGCTTGATGGTGCCGGCTGAGCAATCCCGTGTGACACTGATGCCTAAGTAGTACTCAAGAGGTCACAGATTTTTCATCTGGAACCGGCTGCTCTGCTCCATCTGGAGGTTCTTCAGCAGCTTTGTCGATGGTGCGCGGATGATGAGGTCATCAACATAAAGAGCCACCAAGACGAGGCCATCCACGTCCTCTCGTACGTACATACTAAGGTTGTTTTTGCAATGACCGTACCCGGACCCCTCCATAAAGGCGTCCATCTCCTTGTATCGGCACCTCCGGGCCTGTTTCAACCCATGCAATGACTTGTCGAGCTTGCAAACTTTTACGGATGGTGCATGCACCCCCTCAGGCACCTCCATCAAGACGTTTCTTTCAAGCTTTCCATAGAGAAATGCAGTCTTGACATCCATCTGGTGAACCTCTAAGTTCTTGGCTGCTACTGTTGCGAGGAGAGACCGCACCGTTGCAAAGGTTACGACGGGTGCGTACGTCTCATCGTACTCGCTCCCCGGCCGTTGTACAAAACACTTGGCCACCAGCCGCGCCTTGTGGCGGTCAATGGTCCCATCTTGCTTCAGTTTCTTGACCATGACCCACTTGCACACTACAACGTGAGCACCAGCGGGCTCGTCCACCAGCTTCCATGCCCTGTTCTCCTTATGCGAGGCAAACTCGCTTTTGATGGCAGCCTTCCACTTGGCTCCATCCAGTAGAGCAAGTGCTTTTGCTACTGTGGACGGCTCTCCCTGAGGCACAAAGGCATAACTCAGACCAGTCCACTCACCAGTTGTGGCATCATACTGTCGTGGTGGGATAGATAAGCGAGAGTTCCGTCTTACTACCTGATGCTACGACGGCTGCTACTGCTGCTCCTGCTAGTGCTGCTCTTGCTGCTCTGATTCTATTACCACAGATTCTCCCTCAGTGGAAGAGTCATCATCATCATCACATGACAAATCTAAATCAACATCAGAGTCCTCTGTTGTGGCTCTCCCTGAAGCTACTACTCATCTTGCCTCTGTTGCCTTAATGCTGCTCCACTTGTGTGGTGCCTCATTGCCTGTCTCGAGTAAAACCAGCCATTCACCCGGTTTGGGTGAATGGTTGACACTGGCTCATCCTTGAACTGCTGCTTTGCTCCTACGACAGCCTCGTTGAAGTCCACGTCTTTACTACAAATCACTTTCTTGCCTTGTAGGTCCTAGAGCCTATAAGAACGCTAGGTACTGTCGTACCCCAAGTAAGGGTGCACACCGGGTAAGACTCCCGGATCTCATGTTGGATCCTGATCCTCGGTTCCGGATCCTAGGATGGATTCGGATCCTCGGATCCAAGAAAAGGTCCACAAATCCTATGGATCCCCGAATCTTTTCCAGATCCTATAGGCTCAGCAAGGATAATGCCTTACATTTTTTACTCCTAACCCCGTTTTTTCCTCTTTTATATGTGGTAAAAAGATCCCCAGATCCCGGATCGAATCTTGATCAAGGATCCGGATCCCCGGATCCACATCCAGATCCGGATTCTCGGATAAGATCCTCGGATCCTAGGATTTGGTGTGCAGCCTTAACCCAAAGAGCAGACATTTCTTGGCTTGCGGATGCAACTTACTGGCACCCCCCTTGTAAACTTCTTGGGTTAGGCCTTACTGGCAGCCAAATACTCGCAGATGTGAGATATCTGGTTTTTTGCTCGACCATGCCTCTTTTGGTGTCATCGGCGGCAACTTCTTTTCCCCCTTTCCTCAAAGGTCCGATGCATGTGTGAGGTTGATGATGTAGGCCGCTGCCCTGGTAGGCTCGGCCCAGAACCGTCTTGGCGGCTTTGCTTCATACAACATTGTTCTTACCATCGTGACGATGGTTTGGTTGAGCCGTTCAGTGACACCGTTGCTCTCGAGCGACTCAGGTACTGTACTTTCTTGCCGTATCCCTTGCTCTACCAGCCAGCCCTCGCATGCCTTGTATTCCTCACCGTTATCACAACGAAGAGCCTTGACCTTCTTGCCGGTCTACTGCTCAACAATTGCGACAAGTTGCTAGGAATACTCCTTTACCTCACTCTTCCGCCTCATGAGGTACGTCTTGATCTTCCTTGTTTTGTCATCTGAGAAGGTGAGGAAAATCCTTCAGCCTTCGACTCAGACTGTCCACATGTGCCTATACACGGCGGTGTGGACCAACTCGAGATGTTCACTCGCCAAGTTTCCGTACTTGTTCCCCTTACGCCCTTTCCTCTTAGCCTTGCCCATGCGGCAGGCCTCACATACGTTCTTCACCTTCCCCGCACCCTCTCCCTTCCCCAAGGCCAAGCCTCATACCAGCTCGTGCTTGTCCATCGTCTCCAATATGGAGTGGGCGGCGTGGGCCAACGCCTGTGCCAAAGGTCGTGGCCACAGTTTGCTTCCGATGCCGTGGCAGATCCAGCAACCGCTTTGGGTTGGGTGGGTGCTACAACTTCCACTGATTTTGTTATAGCTGTTGCTGTTGACGGGCGGCTGCTTGTGCCTCTACCACATGTCTGCCCTCGATAGACATTGCTGCCCCATCTTTGGTAGTACCTTCCACCTTGGTTTGGAGGATTTAGAGGCCGTCCACGCGTGGAACATCCGCCTCCATACTCTTTGTAGTGTATTGTAATTTCACTGCCAACGTGGGAAGGATAACTGCCCTGTTCTTGTCAAATACTACCGTCATGTCTTGGTCAGTAACTTTGCCGACAGAGAGTAGGTTGGCAGTGAAGTTGGGCAGATAGAGTGTCTTGGTGAGCTTGAGCTCCTTCTCTTGGCCATTCACCTGGATGGTGAGCAGCTTGTCAGCCACTCCTTCAGCTGGTTCCACCCTCTCATTAGCACAACGGAAATTGAGGTGGCAGGGGCCCATGGAGATGAACCCTCGTTTGTTGTTGGTGGAATGGTGATTTGTGCCACAGTCAAGTGCAAAGGCCCCTGGCTTAAGGAGTGTATTGCCAGCGCCAGCCGTGCCTTGTGCCATTAGTGCGGTGGGCTGCTTCCCACCCTTGCATCCCTTGTCACTCTTCTCTCCCTCTCCCTTGCCCACTTCCTTCTTTGGAGCACGGCACTTGCGTGCCCACTACCCTGCCTTGCCACAGTTGTGGCAGTTGCCAGGCCGTTGCTTGCCCTTGCCCTTGCCACCTGCCCCCGGCGGCTACCCTGAGTTGCTAGTGCCGCTGCTGCGTGCTGCGCCCTTAGCATAGGCTGCGATTTTGGCCTCGCTATGGCTACTCTGCATAGCCTCATTGCGGATGTACTCTGAGATGATGGAGTACTTCACGTGGTCATCTGGCCAGCCACTAGTCACAGTGATCATGGGGTCCTAGCTTGGAGTAAGAGCCATGAGGAGAATCATCCCCTGCATGTCGGCTTCAAGGCTATAGCCCATGTTGCTCGTTTGCTGAATGAGAGTCTCAACAGCTACAAGAATTTTAGGACGTCCTCGCCTTCAGTTAGCTCCATCCTCACTAACGTTTCGAGGATGAACAAAGAATTGTCAAGGGAGTCACTGTGGTAGACCTTGCATAGATTTTAGTATGCCTCAGCTGCGTTTGTGAGGCTAGAGATATGAGAGAGAAGATGCTACTATAGTATTGAGACCAAAATAGCTATGCATTTCTTATTGGCCCGCTTCCACACTGCAAGCTCCTCTGGTTGGGATGAAAAGGGTAGGGCACCCTTCCCTGTGAAGTAGTGGAGGAGATCATGATCATCAACTATGATATCAAACTGCCACTTCAAGAGCAAGAACCCTGTCCCATCAAATTTAGGAATTGCCGCATGAATGTCACTCCCTGCCTCTACTGTGGACGTCACGGCTCCAGAGGTGGCCACAGATGTACTGGTCCACGAGCCTTCCTCGATGGCGCTCTTGCCTTTTTCCTCGACGGTAGGTGGAGCCATGGTACCTGTGGTTCAGGCAAATTTGTTTCCATTGAGGCTGCTCAACTACACCTGTTGTTGATGGCGATGTCAGGATGATGGAACCGATTTTAGGCTGATGAGAGGTCTTGGACAGAGGGCCAAAGAGGAGCACCTGTAGGTGTGAGAGAGCATATGCGCTCCTCATGGTTGCTGAACTACTGAGGAACTTGTATGCTTTTTCCAACTAAGTCCCACGCTAAGCGTGGTCCAATAACCCTTTTGTTATTCATGAGTCTTGTGGGCTGAGGCTCCGGTCTAGAAAAGAGCGCCACCATTATGGCAACTGTCGACCGTCCAAGGGAATTTCATCCAATGATCACGATCAACCCCAAAGAATTAGCTTTGCCTCAGGTGAGACCTAGCTACCCAAGTGCTTTTGCACAAGGTCTTAGGGGCTCCCGCCCTCCAAGCCTTTTTCTTCCTTGGTGTGAGAGCCCAACAAATTAAGTCAGCACTCTCAGACGAGCAAGATTAGAACCACCTTAGCAGTTCATATCAAGTTCAGTCTCAAGCGCACAGCTCAAACAAGAGACATCAAGTGAAGGAGTAGTTGAGACAATGGCAAGTACAAGGCATGAATAGCTAAGGAGTACCTTCGGCAGCCAAAGCGCACGCACCTTGGCTAACCTGAAGCGCGCGCCGCGGCCGATGTCACTCCTTCGACTAAGGAGGTCTTTTCCTCGATCAAGGAAGACATCCACTAATCCAACGCACATATTGCATCCTCCAATCCGACCGTTGGATCAGCACAAAGCTTAGACAGCTGACAGTTTGACATTTTCTCTTTCCATTGGTACGCTCAGATTGACAATCTGAATATCCATCATCAGAAAAACCCAGGGGAATTAACCTTGAACAAGGAGAGTGCATGTCTGGGCTGTTGGAAAGGACCGAAGGGACTTGCTCCACATGAGCAGTGCATGCCTCGTCCGTCCACTACTTGCCAATTCTAGTGACTAGTGGCCAAGGGGCATTCATACAACAATACAAATTCCTTCCATTAAAGAGAAGGGAACATGGGTCCTAGTGGACAGGTTCCCAAATGCACAGAAGGTGGGCTCAAAGCATGTACTTTGGAAAATATTCACGCAAGATGGTATTATTGAGAATTAAAAGGCAAACGTTGTGGCGAATGGGTTTTTTTAGCGTGTAGGCTCAGAGTACAAGGAGATATTTACGCTTGTCATCACCTTAGCCCCCGTCAGATCCATGTTGGGCATTGCTGCTGCAAAAGATGTGGAGATCCACCAGATGGATGTCAAGACAACTTTCCTCCAGGGGAACCTTGACAAAGAAAAGTTGATGGAAGTGCGTAAGGAAGTGAAAGCTCCACAAGGCAAGGTTTGCAACCTAGTCAAAGCACTGTACTAGCTTAAACATGCCCTAAGGATGTAGTGCAAGGAGATGGAAAGCTTCACGGCCACGCTCACCTTCACGCACTACCAGAATGACCGTAGTGTCTATATGCAGGAGGATGAGCAAGGATTGATGCTGGTTGCACTATACGTAAATGACCTAATCATCTGCTCGTTGTTAGTTCAATTGTTGAACAAGCTGAAGACAAATCTCAGCAATAGGTCCAAGATCAAGGACATGGGTCCACTTGAGTTCTATCTCGGGAAAGCCGTCCACTGCAATCCAGCATGAGGCACTATTGAGCTCAATCAAACCAAGTACATCATGAAGGTCCTCAAGAACTAGAACATGGAGGAATGCAAGCTGATCAGCACATCCATGACAACAGACATCAAGCTCTCCTCATGCGTGAGCCCCAGTACAGAAGCAGAACGATGTCAGACAGCGAACATTCCCTACCAGTTTATTGTTGGTGATGTTATGTAACCCATGGTATGAACACGCCTTCATATTTGCTATGTTCTGGGACAAGTGACCACATTTCTGGCCAATCAAGGGCCACAGCACTGGCATGCAGTCAAGCGCATCATGTACTATGTATACAATACACAAAAAATGAAACTAGAGTTTGGAGGCCCAGAAGGATTTGACCTGCTGTGCCAGGTGTGTTACACAAACGCCGACTGGGGAGGAAGAATCGATGACTCAAAGTCCACCTTGGGCTTTTTGTACCTCTTGAATGATGGTATACTCTCTTGGGCAAGCAGAAAGCAAGACCATGTCACCCTCTCTACGCTGAGTCAGAGAACATCATTATATCAGAAGCATGCAAGGAGACATACTGGCTACATAATTTTCTTGTTAAGATGAAAGTGCCACAAATGGAAGCAACAAAGGTCAACATCGAAAACAAGAGTGCGATGAAAATGGCCAAGGATGACATCATCTCCTAGATGACTAAGCACATCAACATCAAGTACCACTACACACATGACTTGGTCGCAAAGGAGATCGTGGACCTGGAATACACGGAGACCAGGTTGATGCTCGTAGATTATATGACAAAGGTGTTTAACAGCCAATTGTACTCCGTAGGTACTCGAGGCATCGGTATGGTCAACGCAACAGCCGGAGACTGAGGCCAAGGCTTCTGGAGAGAGGATGTATCTCAAAGGTAATGGAGAGAGGTGCAAGGGAGAGTTTGTTGACCTTGTATGCTCCTTGTCCATAGCTGACATTTGGACAGGCACAAGACAGACTACGCATGGACTGCTCCCTTGGAGTAAGTCCCCTAAGTGTGGTCCAGATAGACAAGGCATGCAGTGCTCCTTAGGAGCAAGTCCCCTTGGTCTAAACTGGATAGCATAGCCAAAAAAGACTACCTATGATAACTCGTTATGCCTGAGACGTTCCAGAGTTAGTCTCTCAAGCAAAAGGTTACTCGCTCAAATCCCAGCCGAGTGACTAATTTTCTATATGACCACAAGGGTGACAAGAGGGTAATAAGAGACATCTTAGAATGTTCGAGTATCCTTCCCGGTGACTAGCGCAACTTGGCGGTCATAAAGAGAGCCCTGTAGGGAGGGGGGGTATTGCAATCCAGATTACCCCCAAAGTGGCTCATCTTAGGAGCGATTTTGCGCCTAGGCTAGATGCTGTCTATAGGACTACAAGAACCCTTCAGTTGCCTGTCATAAGTACAGTTCTTGCTTTTGAGACTCATTACAGCGTAGTCCACTAGAGGCAGATACTAAAGATGCATTGGTTGGTCTAAGCCCTAGGATTTCGCTCGTTGCACAAGAGTGACCAGGTGGTAAGGACACAGTGCAAGGAAATGATTCCTATGAACTGCTCACTGTTGAACCTTTGCACTCAGGGTGATATCACCTCTTAATTGCAATACCAAGAGCTGTCAACGGGGGCTATTGTGTCCAAATCGTTTTTCTAGACCGTCGCCTTAGGCAGGTTGGCAAGAAGGACTTGAGGAACATGATGGTTGAGAGCGTACCGGCAACCAAGGGAGCGGCACTGCTCAAACGTGGAGCCTACGGGCACGACTCTTGCAAGAACCACCACTCTTCAAGGGAGAAGGATGGGTTTATCTCCATAGGGGACACTTACCATCATTTGATGTGTGCCTACGATAGTTTTTGCTATGTTCTGTGTATGCCCTTGGTCAAATCAGCAAAAGATTTAGACTGGGTATGAACTGCGCTTGTAGCGCAAGTTCCCTAGTGACATGCAAGGGACGCTAAGAAAGACAAGGCATGCACTTTTCATCCTTGTGGAGTAAGTCCCCTTGGTCTACTCTTGGTAGTCTACCTGGTGCATGCTCCTTAAGCCAATTTCCTAGAGCCTAGTGGGTGAAGGCGCCATCTCGCAAGCGAGAGGTGCGGGGTCGAATCCTGCTAAGACCAAATTTTCTTTGTGACTAAAAAGGGCCAAAGAAGCTTCCTAGAAGCCTCTAAGGTCCAAGGTGGATCAAGCGCCACTTAACGGTCAGAGAGGGAGCCATGTCATCAAAACTGATGACACTGTCTAGGGTGGCCTTGGGAGAGGCCCCTCTAAGGAGCCAGTAGGAGCACAGACCAGAGACTATATAAGGCCTGTCATTTTCATGTGATTATATATCACCTCTTACTCTTGAGACTTGGGAGAAAACTAGTCCCTTGTTGGCCACCATGAAAGAGGGTAAAGAACAAGTGCAAGTGCACACTTTGGTGTGTAGCATTGCCAGTTGGGTGAGAGTTTGGAACACTCTCCGGCCACGGTTGGGACAAGCTAAGTGAACCTTTTAGTGTGGAGACAGCACTCCGTGGGTGATCTCTACTTTGGTTCAAAAACCAAGGGCGGTCTGCGGTTTACCTCTCGGCGCCGTTTATTGTAGGCCGTGGCCAAGTGCGGCGTGACAAAGGGTTATGAGCCCATACTAATCAGGATACTTGGTTCTTTGTACCACCGCTCAGTCCACGTGCAGGTACCTCCGTAGCAGACAAGACACCAGTACTCCATCTACTTCATCGTCCATCCACTTGGACCTAGGTATGCATTGTGAGAGACCGGACGCCGGTTGGACCTGTGGTCCACTTTTTCTCTCCACGGACAAGGAACGAGGATGCGATCTGCCATTATTGGTATGAGGCTTGAGTCCTAAGCGCGTTACGCTCTGCCCTTGTGGATACGACCCCGTGTCTGTGGGAGCACTTCCTCCACAATAGCTAGGAGACCATCGGCTAGAGGGGTATGCAACGGACTGCACCTTGAAAACCTGTACCAGTTATCAGCCTCATGAGCATACATCGACGTTAACGAAGCAGAACAGCAGAGACTAAGTGAGCATCCTTGACCACACCACAATCATGCCGAGGGATCAAGATATCGTTCCAGTCACCTCATGGCCCGCCGAGTTGGGTACGGTCAACGCCATCGCACGCTTCCATGGCAAAGCGTTCGGCACGTGGAAATGATAGTTTGAGGTGGTGATGCGTGTGCACGGGTACCTCAGCATGCTAAAAGGGACAGCGGTAGCATCGGAGGATGAGGCAAGTGCGGAATACGCACGGTGAGAAGAGCGGAATGACATCGCTCTCGCACTCCTCGTCATGTCCATAAGCCCCTCCCTAATCTCCCACAACGAGGGTTGCACGACGGCAGCTAAGGCTTACACCAACCTGACAAACGTGTACAAGTCAACTTCCCTTGCCAATCGACTCTTCATCCTGTAGCGCCTCATCGGGCTGCGGGTGGGCGAGGAAGAGTCCATCTTGAACGTCCTCCAGCATTTTGAAGGAGTGCTTCAAGAAGCGCACGCCATGTCCTCGTAGCTTGACCAGCAGATGCAAGCCATGATTCTCCTCATGGCCTTGCCGCCAAGCTCGATTCCCATGATCACCACCTTGGATGATTGGGAGGAGTCAGAGTTCACGTACCCTTATGTCTCCCAGTTTGTCTGGAACGAGGCCATGCGGCGTAATAACGGCATCATCAACAACGTCGTGTATGCGAGTGGCTCAGAAGGCACCTCCTCTCATGGGAGCAACAGAGGCAGTGGCGGCGCGAAGAACGACAAGAAAAAGGACAAGTGCCACAACTATGGTAAGGCGGGGCATTAGGCGTGGGAGTGTCGCGCACCAAAGAAGGAAGGAGGCAGTAGTGGGATTAGCAACGTGAGTAAGAAGGTGGACTCGACTTCCACGAGCATGATGGCCGAGAGCAAGGTCCCTCCCAAGGGCTCTGCGCTGCTGCGGCCGAGAGCCTTTCGGCTTGACAGTGGCATGGACTACCATACCTCTCGCGAAGCATATGGCTTCTCGTCCCTCACACCGTCCACAGCCAAGTTCCAGAGCGCCAACGACGGCATCGAGTACGCAACACGTGAGGGAGAAAAGGTCGTGCAAACGCGGCTCAACGGAACCAACAAGGAGTTGGGGCTGCAAAACATGGTGTTCACACCAACTTTTGGTGCGAACCTCCTCTTTGTCTCGCGGATTACAGATCACGCGATGACAGTGGTGTTCACACAGAAGGAAGCCATCATCCTAAAGAACAAGGACGTGACGATTACCTACGCTGCGTCAGACCTTGTCGCCAAGGTGCCACGAATGGATGGGCTCTACGTTCTGCAAACGAAGAGTGTGGAAGGACACGCTAGGGCGGCAGAGGAAGTAGCGGAAGCTACACCATCGCGGAACGCCAAGATACCATCCATGCTGCCTGCTATGGCGGCTAAACATGCGGGAGCAGCAACTGCAAAGTTGTGGCACAGACGCCTTGGGCACCTGGCCGACAGCACCCTACAAGTCATACAAGAGCAAAAGCTTGTACGCGGGCTGGAGGGGTTTGAGTTGAAGGGTGGATGCAATGCTGGGTGTGAGGCTTACCTGCAAGGGAATACAATGCAGACGCTTCTCCAAAAACCATCGTAGAGAAGAGGGCATACTCGACCTCGTCCACAATGACGTGTGTGGCCCCATACGTACCACGTCCAACGGCGGCTCCAAGTACCTCCTCACCTTCATCGATGATTACTGTGGGAAGATGTGGGTGTACTTCCTGAAAACGAAGGGAGAGGTGCTGGAGCGCTTGCAAGAGTTTGTTGCCATGGCATAGCGACAAACCGGGCGGAAGGTCAAGGCCTTACGGAGCGACAACGGCGGAGAGTACGAGGGGTTCAAGCCGTGGCTTTGGGCACACGGCATTGTCCACCAACCTACTACCTCCTACACACTGTAGAGAAACGGCGTGGCCGAGTGCCTGAACTAGACCATTCAAGCCATGATGCGAACCATGTTGTTTGACTCAAAGCTCTCTCCTCGCTTCTGGGCGGAAGCAACGCGCACTGCATCCTACCTCATCAACCTCATGCCTGAAGTAGCATTGCGCAGCAAAGGGACAGTAAAGGGGTAAAGTGCAGAACACATGACGCCGCAGGAGGCGTGGTCGGGAAAGAAGCCGGATGCCTCTCACCTAAAGGCATTCGGCTGCACGGCTTGGGCCAAAGTCCAGGATGGGCAAGGAGCGGAAAATTTGGATGGATGTGCATGCAAGTGCGTGATGATTAGCTACGAGGCTACATAGAAGGCCTAGAAGCTGTGGGACAAGGCAGCAGGGACAGTTATCAGCTCTAGTGATGTCACCTTCGAGGAAGAGTCGCACGGCAATGGACAACAGCTGGACCCAGAGAACTCTCCAGAACAGGGAGAGTGGATCGTGCTGCTAGAGGCGGGTGGCACATCCTGTCTAAGTGGCGTCGGATGCTAGTGGCCGTAGATAGCAAGGCTGCCAATTCAAGGAGAGTGTCCGCTCAGGTTGAAGGGGAGTTGACATCCAACACCGCATTAGAGACATCTAAGGCCTCCTCGGAGGCCAGTGGCTCTTCCCTTCCAACGACCCGTCTTAGGGAAGTACAGCGGTAGTAGTAGCACGAGTAGCCAGCACCAGCACTACTGCGACGCGGTGAGCGCCAAGCAAAGCCTGCAAAGCAATACAACGAAGGGAAGGCCGAATGGACTGGCCTGAGCTGGTCGTGCCTTGTGCACGGAGAGCCGGCTACCATCGCCGCGGCTCTCTCGCAGCCGGACGCCGCTAAGTGGAAGGAGGCGATGGAGAGCGAGCTTGCCTCCATCGAGGAGATCGGAATGCGGGAGTTAGAGGACAAACCACCAAATGCACACGTGGTGGGCGTGAAGTGGGTCTTGCGCATCAAACGCAAGCAAGACAACAACTTCAACAAGTACAAGGCAAGGATCGTCGCGAAGGGGTTATTGCAGAGAACAGGATCTATGTACAATGAGATCTACTTTCCAGTCCCGTGCTTCCCCTCCATCCGCACCTTGCTGGCTATGGCTGCGGCACGCAACATGGAAATCCACCTGATGGACGTTAAGTCCGCCTTCCTCTACGAGGAGCTTGACAAAGAGATACCAATGGAGGTGCCCAAGGGTATCAAGGCAAAACCCGGGCAGTTGTGTTGCCTCATCAAGCCGCTTTACGAGCTGAAACAGGCCCCAAGGATCTGGTACAAGGAGATGGACAGCTTCATGGCTGGCCTTTGCTTCTCGCATTACCACAATGACCCCAGTGTGTATGTGCGTGCCGATGACCAGGGGCTGTTGCTGGTAGCGTTGTACGTGGATGACCTGATTCTGGCCTCCACCTCCATGCAGGCCCTCGAGGCCCTCAAGGAGAAGCTGCATGGGCGGTTTCAGATGAAGGACATGGGCAAGCTCAAGTACTACTTGGGCATCGCCATACATCGCAACCGAGCTGCGGGCACCATCGAGCTCAACGAGAGGAAGTACATCTGAGAGGTGCTTTGGTGCTATGGCATGGAAGACGCCAGACCCCTCAGCACTCCTCTCCCCACGAAGTGGAATCTCACCTCTGCCCACTCCCCCAGCACAGAAGCCGAGCGCCGCAAAATGCAAGATGTGTCATGCAGTCTCTGGTGGGTAGCATCATGAATGCCATACTTGGCACGCAACCGGACATCTCCTTTGCTATGGGGCTAGTCATTCGGTACGTGGCCAACCCTGGGTCACTCCACTAGCAGGCAGTGAAGCGCATTCCGTGCTATCTCAACAAGACACGGTACATGGGGCTAAAGTACGACGGCCTTCAAGGAACAGATCCTTTGCGCCTCAAGTGCTACACCAACGCATATTTTGGAGGCAACGTGGATGATAGGAAGTCCACCTCAGGCTTTGTGTGCCTTGTGAACGGCGGCGTTGTGTCGTGGGCTGGCCGCAAGCAAGACTTTGTCTCCATCTCAACCCTAGAAGCTAAGTACTTGGCACTCTCTGAGGTTTGCAAGGAGACACAATGGCTACATAGCTTTCTCGCTGAAATGCACGCATCACAGAAAGAGGCCACGGTCATCCACGTCGACAACCAGAGCGCGATGGACATCCCGTTCAAGGACACCCTCTCCAGGCGGACCAAGCACATCGACATCTGCTATCACTACACGCGCGACCTCGTCGCCAAGGGAGTGGTAGATGTGTAATGCATCGCGACCAAGCAAATGCTCGTGGACTCCCTGACAAAGCCGCCAGACAATGACCCGCACATGGCACGGGCACGGGGCATTGGGATGGTGAGCACAGCAAACGAGGGCTCAACAGGCGGCCTACTTCACTGGTAACCCACATCGCTGGGCCCATGGCCGGAGCAATAATCTAGCCGCAGATGGACGCAGGTGCAAGGGAGACTTTGTTATGTTCTGTGTATGCCCCTAGTCCAGTCAGTGGAAGATTTAGACTGGGTATGCACTGCGCTTGTACCGCAAGTCCTCCAGCAACATGCAAGAGAGGCTAAGAGAGACAAGGCATGCACTGCTCATCCTTGTAGAGTAAGTCCCCTTGGTCTACTCTTGGTAGTCTACCTTGTGCATGCTCCTTAGGACAACTTCCTACAGCTTAGTGGGTGAAGGTGCCGTCTCGCAAGCGAGAGGTCCGCAGTCAAATCCCGCCACGACCAAATTTTCTTTGTGACTAAAAAGGGCCAAGGAAGCTTCCTAGAAGCCTCTAAGGTTCAAGGTAGATCAAGCGCCACTTGGCGGTCATAGAGGGTGCCATGTCATCAAAGCTGATGACACTGTCTAGGTTGGCCTTGGGGGGAGGCCCTCCAAGGAGCCACTGGGAGCATTGACGAGAGACTATATAAGGCCTGTCATTTGCATGTGATTATATATCATCTTTTACTCTTGAGACTTGGGAGAAAATTAATATCTTGTTGGCCACCAAGAAAGAGGGAAAAGAATAAGTGCAAATACACACTTTGGTGTGTAACATTGCCAGTAGGGTGAGAGTTTGGAACACTCTCCGGCCACAGTTGGGACAAGCTAAGTGAACCTTTCACTGTGAAAACACCACTCTGTGGGTGATCTCTACCTTGGTTGAAATACCAAGGGTGGTCGGCGGTTTACCTCTCGGCGCCGTTTACTCTAGACTGTGGCCAAGTGCGGAGTGACAGTTTTATCCATGCACAACGCGAGGGAGATAAGTTGATCAACATCAACGTAAACAGTGATCAAAAAGACTTGAAGATAAAGAGCGCCGTCTACATGTCGTCTTTTGGGGTAAACCTCATGTCAAGTATCCAAAACGACGGACTAAAACATGATGGTCATCTTTAGAGAGGAGAATATCGTCATCGTTAAGAAAAAAGATGACAATATCTCCTATCCCAATTAGAGTCTTGTCGAACACATCCCAAGAGTTGATGGGCTCTACGTGTTGTAGACAAAGCCTTACAAGAGTACAAATACGCGATATGCAGCAGTTGAAGAGTCCAAGTCTCCAGTCCCTCTAAACCCTGGAGGCAACGATGGATCTGACCCACTACGGCTGGTGTATTACATAAACGCCGACTAGGAAGGAAGAATCGATGACTGGAAGTCTACCCCGAGCTTTGTGTACCTCTTGAATGGTGGTAGAGTCTCTTGGACGAGCAGAATGCAATACTATGTTCCCCTTTTATTGTTGAGGCAGAGTGCATCCCTCTGCCAGAAGCATGCAAGGACACAGAGTGGCTACGTAGTTTACTTGCCAAGATGAAAGTGTCATGAATGGAAGCAACAGAGGTCCACATAGACAACAAGAGTGCCATGTAAATGGCATATGATGATATGTTTTATTGGCGGACCAAGCACATCGACATCACGTATCACTACTCACACGACCGGGTTGCAAAGGAGATCGTGGACCTAGAATACATGGAGACCAAGAAGATGCTCGTACATTGCATGACAAAGGTGCTTGACAGCGAATTGCACTTTGTCGCTACTGGAGGCATCGGTATGGTCAATGTACCGGATGGAGACTGAGGCCAAGGCGACTAGAGAGAGGAGATATCTCAGAGCTAATGGACAGAGGTGCAAGGGAAAATTTGTTGACCTGATATGCTCCTTGTTCATAGTTGACATTTGGACATGCATAGGATGGTCTAGGCATGCACTGCTCCCTTGGAGTACGTCCCCTAAGTCTGGTCCAGATAGACAACGCATGCACTCCTCCTTACGAGCAAGTCCCCTTGGTCTAAAGTGGATAGTATAGCCAGAAAACACTACCTGGGACAAGTCCTTGTGGTTTAGACGTTCAAGAGTCAATCTCTCAAACGAGAGGTCACTGGTTCAAACCCCAGCCCAGTGACTAATCTTCTTTGTGACCATAAGGGGGACAAGAAGGTTCTAAGAGACATCTTATAACATTCCAAGGTCCTTTCGAGTGGCTCGTGCCACTTGGCAGTCACATGGAGTGCCATGTAGGCAGGGAGGTGATGCAATCCAGATTGCCCGCAAAGCGGCTCATCAAAGGAGCCATTGCAAGCCTAGGCCAGAGGCTAGCCTTGGGACTAGAAGAACCTATCAACGACCTCTCATTGAGTACACTTCTTACCTTTGAGACTCCTAACAGAGTTGTCAGCAAGAGGTAGACAGAAAAAAACATTGGTTGGGCTAAGTCCTAGGAGTTTCCTCCTCACGCAAAAGTGACCAGGTACTAAGGACACAGTACAAGGAAGTCATTCCTATGAAATGTTCATTGTGGAACCTTGGCTCTGAGGGTGAAATTTTCTCTTGGTTGCAATACCAAGAGCGGTTGGCGAACTCGTTTTCTAGACCGTTGTCTCAAGCAGGTTAACATTATGTGACCACGAACCGTGTGCCATGAGAGCATTGTCTAGTTCTATAGGTCATGTTTAAGTGGTCATCCTCATTGTTATGCTGATTTTCTCTCTTGTGTGACTTTATGGACTCTAGTGTGCATGTTTTGGCCTACATGAGTAAGTTGTGTGGCTTGTGAGAAGGCTGACTTAGCCAAGCTCTAGCTATAATATTACTCCATTTGAGTGATTCAATAATCATTCCTTAGCACAACTAGTGCGCAACTAGTCCCAGATGCCTGCTATTCCAAGTTTCACTCTATTTTCCAAGTCCTATATATAAGGTGGATGGTATAGTGAGTAAAAAGTCCCTATGACTTAAACGTTCTAGTCTTTGGAGCAAGAGGTCACCGTGTCAAATACCTACCTGGTAACCTACTTTCTTTGTGACCAAACGTGTGACAAGAAGGTTCTATGATGAATATTTGAGTATTTCAATGTCCTTCCTAGTGGTTGGCACTATGCTATCATAGAGACAGCCATGTAGGCAGGGGGACGATGCAATGTAGATTGCCACCTAAGTGGCTCATCGAAAGAGCCATTGCGCGCCTAGGCGACATGGTGGCTCCACCTATCAGTTGCCTCTGATTGATTGCATTTCATACATTTGAGACTCCCCATAAAGTTGTCCACCACAGGGAATACACTAAAGAAGCATGGGTTGGTCCAAGCCTTGAGATTTAACTCATCGCGTAGAAGTGACCAGGTGCAAAAGACATAGTGCAATGAAGTGATTGGTATGAACTACTTTGTATGGATCCACGATTGTAAGGGTGATTTTTCCTCCTAGTTGCAATACTAGGACCGGATGGGAAGTGTCATTGTGTTAGCACTATCCAAGAAAACTCCTTGTCATAGGGAGTGCCATGTAGGTAGGGGAATTATTGAATCTAGATTGCTCCCATAGTGGCTCATCCAAGGAGCTACTGTGCGCCTAGGCTAGAGGCTGGCTCTAAGTCTATAAAAACCTATGAGTTGCTTGTTATTGATTGTACTTCTTACCTTTGAGACTCTTCACAAAGTTGTTTGCCAAAGGCAGACAGTAAAGAAACATTGGTTGGTCTAAGCCTCAGGAGTAAGCTCCTCACACAAAAGTGACCAGGTGCTAAGGATATAGTGTAAGGAAGTGATTCCTATGAACTACTCAGTGTGGAATATTGATTCTGAGAGTGATATCTCCTCCTAGTTGTAACACTTGGAGCGGACAACAACTGCCATTGTGTCGACCTTGCTCTCTAGTCTGTTGCCTTAAGCCCGTCGGCACAAATGAGTTCAACGAATTCATGTTCTTACCCTTGAAACTCCTTATAGAGCTATCCACCAGAGGCATACATAAAAGAAGCATTCATTGGTCAAAGGCCCAGGCTCACGTCAAAGTAACCAGGTCCTAGAGACACGGCGGCTCTCAGACGGCTCAAGTACTATACTTTCTTACCGTATCCCCTTCTCCACCTGCCAGCCCGCACAGGCCTTGTATTCCCCGCTGTTATCACAACGCAGGGCCTTTATCTTCTTGCGAGTCTCCCGCTCTACCATTGCGACAAAGTGCTGCACATGCTCCTTTATATCACTGTTTTGCTTTATGAAATATGTCCAAATATTCATTGTTTTATCATCCGTGAAGGTGAGGAAATACCTGCAGCCTACGATTGAGGTTGAGTGTGGACCAAATCAAGAGGTTCATTCACCAAATTTCCGTGCTTGTTCCCCTTGCTCCCTTTCCTCTTAGCCTTACCCATAAAGCAGGCCTCACATATGTACTTCACCTTCCCTGCACCCTCTCCATTCCCCAAGGCCAGGCCTCATACCACCTCATGCTTGCCCATTGTCTCCAACGTGGAGTGGATGGCATGGGCCAAGCGCCTTTGCCAAAGGTCTTGGCCACAATTCATTTCTGTTGCTGTGGTACTCTCTGCGACTGCTTTGGGTTGGGTGGGTACTACAGTTTCCACTGATTTTGTTACATCTGCTGCTGTTGACGGGCGGTTGCGTTCTGCATCTACCACCTGACTGCCCCCGGATGTCATGGCTCCCCCAGCGTTGGCAGTACCCTCCACCTTGGTTTGGAGGATGTAGAGGCCGTCCATGCGTGGAACATCCGCCATCACACTCTTTGCCGCGTACTGTATTTTCACTGCCAACGTGGGAAGGATAATGGCCCTGCTCTTGTCAAAGAGGACTCTCATGTCTCGGTCAGTAATCTTCTAGACAGAGAGTAGGTTGGCACCAAAGTTGGGCACATAGACGGCCTCCGTGAGCTTGAGCTCCTTCTCTTGGCCATTCACCTTGATGGTGACCAGCTTGTCACCGTCCCCTTTAGCTGGTTCCACCCTCCCGTTAGCACAACAGAAGTTGAGGTGGTAGGGGCCCATGGAGATGAACCCCCGTTTGTCATTGGTGGAATGGTGATTTGTGCCAAAGTCAAGTGCAAAGACCCCTGGTTTAAGGAGTGCATTGCCAGCGCCAGTCATGCCTTGTGCCATCAGTGCAGTAGGCTGCTTCCCACCCTTGCCTCCCTTGTCACCCTTCTCTCCCTCTCCCTTGACCCGTTCCTTCTTTGCAGCACGGCACTAGCATGCCAAGTGCCCTGCCTTGCCATAGTTGTGGCAGTTGCCAGGCCATCGCTTGCCCTTCTCCTTGCCACCTGGCTCCTGCTGCTACCCCGAGTTGCTAGTGCCAATCCTCCTTGCAGCTCCCTTAGCATAGGATCCAATGTTGGCCTTGCTATGGCTACGCTGCATAGCCTGATTGCAGATGTACTCTGAGATGTTGGAGTACTTGACGTGGTCCTCTCGCCAGCCACCAATCACAGTAATCATGATGCCCGAGCTTGGTGGAAGAGCCATGAGGAGAATCATCCCTTGCATGTCGGCTTCAAGGCTCCAGCCCATGTTGCTGGCTTGCTGAAGGAGAGTCTCAAACTCCTGCAAGAATTTTAGGATGTCCTCGCCTTTGGTCAGTTGCATCCTTAGCAACTTTTGGAGGATGAACAAACAGTTGGCAAGAGAGTCACTCTCGTAGACCTTGCATAGTTTCTTGTATGTCTCAGCTGCGTTTGGGAGGCCGGAAATATGAGAGAGCACATGCTACTACAGTGCTGAGACCAGAATGGCCATGCATTTCTTGTTGGCCCGCTTCCACACTTCGAGCTCCTTTGGTTGGGATGAAAGTGGTTTGGCAGCCTCCCCTATGAAGTTGGAGAGGAGATCGTGGTCATCGATTGTGATATCAAACTGACACTTCCAAAGCAAGAACCCTGTCCCATCAAGTTTAGGAATTGGCGCATGAATGCCACTCCTTGCCTCTACTGTGGATGTCACAGCTCCAGTAGTGGCCACAGGTGTGCTGGTCTACGAGCCTTCCTTGATGGCACTCTTGCCTTTCTCCTCGACCGTAGGTGGAGCCATGGTACCTACGGTTGAGGCAGATCTTCTTCCGTTGAGGCTGATCTGCTACACTTGCTATTGATGTCGGTGTTAGGCTGATGGAGCCGATGTGAGGCTCATGAGAGGTCTTGGACGGAGGGCCAAAGAGGAGTACATATAGTTGTGATAGAGCGTATGCACTCCTCACGTTTGCTGAGCTACTGAGCGACCTGTATGCTTTTCCCAACTAAGTCTCACACAAGGCGTGGGTCCATAACACTTTTGTTTTTCTTGAGTCACGTGGCCTGAGGCTCCGGTCTAGAAAAGAGCGCCAACACAATTGCAACAGCCGCCCGTCTAAGGGAATTTCACCCAAGGATCACCATCACCCCCAAGGAATAAATTATGCCTCTGTTGAAACCTAGCTACCCGTATGCTTTTGCTCGAGGTCTTAGGGGCTCCCGCCTTGTAAGCCTTCTTCTTCCTTGGTGTGAGATCCAAACAAATTAAGTCAGCACTCTCACACGAGCAAGATTAGAACCACTTTAGTAATTCATTTCAAGCTCAGTCTCAATAGCATAGCTCAAACAAGAGACATCAAGTGAAGGAGTAGTTGATGTAATGGCAAGTACAAGGCATAAACAGCTGAAGAGTGCCTTTGGCAGCCAAAGCGCACGCACCTTGGCTAACCCGAAGCGCGTGCGCCTTGGCCGATGTCACTCCTTAAACTAAGGAGGTCATCTCCTCAATCACGGAAGATGTCCCCTGATCCAAGGCACATCTTGCGTCTTCCAATCCGACCGTTAGATCAGCCAAAAAGTTCAAAAACTGAGAGTTTGACACCTGCTCTTTCCATCGATACGGTCAGATTGACAATCTGAATAACCATCATCAAAGAAACCTAAGGGACTTATCCTTGAACAAGGACAGTGCATGCCTGGTCTGTTGGAGAGGACCCATGGGACTTGCTCCTCATGAGCAGTGCATGCCTTGTCCATCCACTACTTGCCAATTCTGGAGACTAGTTGCCAAGGGGCATTCATATAACAACACTCCCAGCAAGCTATGACACGGTATAAGAGACGTTAGGGAACCAGCCGACCCTCGACCTGAACTTCATCTATATGTACCTCGTAAAAGTAGAACTCCGTTATAGTGCAGCAAAGCGCAATGGTAGCGCCAGTAGTGAAGCAGCATTTGTGGCCAAAAGCTCACGTAACTAGCACCAACAGCAGTCTGGGCAGCAGAGAGGCAAGAAGAAAGGAAACTATCACTATTGCCAAAAAGAGGGACAACACCAAAAAGAGTGCTTCAAGTTCAANACGGTATAAGAGACGTTAGGGAACCAGCCGACCCTCGACCTGAACTTCATCTATATGTACCTCGTAAAAGTAGAACTCCGTTATAGTGCAGCAAAGCGCAATGGTAGCGCCAGTAGTGAAGCAGCATTTGTGGCCAAAAGCTCACGTAACTAGCACCAACAGCAGTCTGGGCAGCAGAGAGGCAAGAAGAAAGGAAACTATCACTATTGCCAAAAAGAGGGACAACACCAAAAAGAGTGCTTCAAGTTCAAGAAGGACCACAAGGAGTAGTAGCAGCAACAGAAAATGCAAGAATCTCCACAACAGCAGCAGCAGCGGAATCAGACCAGCATGCAAAGTTTTGGTAACATGATCGAGGCCAAGGAGGTGCGCGACCGCCTCTTCATGGGAAAGTGAAACATGTCGTAGAAGGAGAAGACGAGTCTGGCGTCGTAAAAGGACTCAGGGTGTACCAAGAGCGTGACACATCACAAAGAGTGGTTTACCTAACGGCTCTCCATTCCCCGTTGACCGATTCCTTTAGGTGATGATCAGCTGGTGTATGCTGAGGGGATTGGCATTGTGGAGATGTGGTTGGAGACCCTGCATGGCATTGAAGTTGGAGTATTCTATGGCGTGCTATATATACCTGATACTGCGTTCAACCTTCTCTTAGTGTTCTCTCTCACCAACACAGGATTCCGAGTCGTCTTTGAAAAGAACTTTGGCTACATCCTTGATAAGGAAACAGGGGAGGAGTTTGCAAGATTGGTGAAGGAAGGTGACATGTACCGTCTATTAAAGGAGACAAAGATCCCGAGTGACCAGAGTCTTGCAGCAGTGGTGGACGCCACACATGGCAAAATGTGACATGCGCGCTACGGCCACATCAACATGCGCGCCATGCAGAAACTTCAAACAAAGCAGATGGTGCATGACTTGCCCACCATCTCTAACTTTGAAAAGTAGTTGTGCATCGGCAGTTTGGAGGGGAAGCAACATCGCGAGGCGTTCTTTGGAGCAGGAAAGTGCGTGAAGGAGGTGGTAAAGGTGGTCCATATGGCCTTAAGTGGCCTGATGCATACCCACAGCTTGAAGGGCTCTAGGTATTTACTCACCTTCATTGATGATTTCAGCCGTTACAGTATTGTGTACTTCATTTCCTCCGAGGACTAGTGCTTTGACAGGTTCAAGGGTTTCAAGCAACACTGGAGAACCAAACTTGTAAGAAGATCAAGGCGTTGAGCAATGACCGTGGCGTAGAGTACATGAACAAGGAGTTCCACGACTATCCCCAACCAGGAAGCATCAAGGCGCAACTCACCGTGCTATAGTCGCCGGAGCGGAACGGCGTAACTGAACGCCCTAACCACATCATCGTTCAGATGACGCGCTCCATGGGGCACGCAGCTCACCTCACCTATGACTTCTGGGCCAAAGCTGTAGGCACTGCGGTGCACACGAAGAATTGTAGTCCAACTAAAACCCTCGGGCACATGACGCCGTAGGAGGCGTCATTCGGTAAGAAGCCAAGCGTTGGTCATCTTTGCGCGCTTGGCAGCTTGGCACACATGCACGTGCCCAAGGAGAAGCGGCAGAAATGGGACACCAAGAGCGCACAGATGGTGATGATCGGCTATGACGTGGCAAGCAAGGCATGTCGTCTCTACAAAAGGGATTTTTGCCACGTCATCATCTCTAAGGATGTTGTTTCCAACGAAAGTAACGTCATTGGCACCAACATCATGTGCAAAGAGGGAGCAAAACCAACAACTGATGAAGTAGTGGGAGTACACATTCTCCGTGACCCCGTCTCTCCTGAACCTTCTCCTACTGCAACAATGGGATAACCACTCTTCTCTCTCATGTCCGATGCAACAGATACAGCAAACTCATCGACAGAAATAAAGGAAGAACATGCACCCATATCAGCAAGAGCAGTTGTGCTAACAGCAGTACGCTAACCACCTGCTAACGCTCCAGCACCAGGTCAAAGGTACCCTCTCAGGGTGTGCTACAAGCTTGGTGGGTGTGGGAATTTCATAATGATAAAAGAACCAGACCAGATGAACTTCGCAGTTGCAGTAGACTCTAATGAGCGAACGTTGTACAAGGAGGCCATGGCTGCACCAGATGCAGCAGATTAGGCGCAAGCTGGGCAACAGGAGATACAGTTGCAAGGTAATAAACGGTACATGAGAGCTGACTAAGCGTTGACTTGAATGCAAGGTAATCAACTGCAAGTGGATCTTCAAGAAGAAGAGGCGCGGAAATGGCAACCTCAAAAAATACAAGGCGAGGCTGGTCGCCAAGGGCTACTAGTAGCAAAAGGCATCGACTACACGAAAACCTTCACTCTTGTTGCAAAGTTTGCCTCTCTACGCATGCTCCATCCTTATGCAGTAGTAGAGGACTTCAAGATTCACCACATGGTGTTGACATGATATGCTGCTTTTCCATGGCTGACATTTAAACAGGCATAGGAAGGACTAGGTATGCACTGCTCACTTAGAGTGTGTCCCTTAAGTTTGGTCCGAATAGATAAGGCATGCACTGCTCCTTTGGAGCAAGTCCCCTTGGTCTAAACTGGATAGAATAACCATGAAACACTACCTAGGACAACTCCTTGTGGCTTAGACGTTCAATAGCTAGTCTTCGGAGCAAGAGGTCACTGGGATAAATCCTAGCCCAGTGACTAAATCTCTTTATGACCAAAAGGGGGACAGGAAGGTTCTAAGAGACATCTTAGAACATTCTAAGTTCCTTCTCTGTGGCTGGCACCACTTGGTGGTCACAGGGAGTTCCATGTAGGCAAGGGAGGTGATGCAATCCACATTGCCACCAAAATGGATCATCGAAGGAGCAACTGCGCGCCTAGGCTAGGTGGTAGCTCTGGGACAATAAGAAGATGTTAGTTGCCTATCATTGAGTACAGTTCTTACCTTTAAGATGCGTAACAGATTTGTCCACCAAAGGCAGACACTAAAGAAGCATTCGTTGGTCTTACCCCGAGGAGGTAGCTCCTTGTGCGAAAGTGACAAGGTGCTAAGGATACAGTGCAAGAAAGTGATTCCTATAAACTGCTCATAATAGAACCTTGATAGTGAGGATGATATCATCGCTTGTATCGGAACCCGTTTTCTAGACCGTCGCCTCAGGCTAGTTGACAAAGGGTTGCCCATACTGACTAGTTGTAAGGGACGCTTCTGTACACTCTCTCGCCTTTTGTATCATGCATCATCTCCGTCACCTCCATCTGCTCCATCTGCCCCATCAGCTCCAACAACGGGATGCTAGCACTTCGCGAACAAGGGCCAAGGATAAGCTCTGCCCTTAGAGATACGGCCCTTCAGTCCTAACCATTGTTGGAAAAGGAGCCATCCGGCTCAATTTAAGGTCCAGAGGAGCAAGTTCCAGGTAAGTACCAGATGCCTGCTCCGATCGCCAATCTGACTTCACCATTGGAAAGATCATGTGGCAAAATGTCTACGGTCCAAGTTTGAGGCCGATCCAACGGTCGGATTGGGAGATATGAATTTTCGAAGTTTCATGGGTCATGGACCGTCGATGTGTGGGTGGGCATGGGTGATGGCTCCATGCCTTAGCCTGAGAAAAGAAAAAGGCAAGAGGTCCAGGGTCAAGACCTGATGGGAGAAATATCCAAAAAGGATTGCCTTGTCAGAGTGTGCTGACTAGGATAAAGGTACCTCTCCTTACTTTTTAGGTGAGGTGAGATCCTTGTGTGCTAGCCATGGACACATGGCGATTCTCCATGGGTTTGTGGGTTATGTGACCACTAGGAGTGTGCCATGAGAGCATTCTCTAGCTCTCTAGGTCGTGTGTGAGTGGTCAGCCTGATTGCTAGGCTGATTTCCTCCCTTGTGTGAGATTATGGATTCTAGTGTGTGAGCCTTAGCCTCCATGGCTAAGTGGTGTGGCTTGTGAGAGGGCTGACTTGCCCAAGCTCTAGCTCTATATGTACTCCATCATTTTGAGTGATTGAACAACCATTCTTCAGCACAAGTGATGCCCTTCCAATCACACATGCTCGCTGCTCCAAGGCTCCCTC
>SZWC01000551.1:212578-247513 GCA_023375785.1 Penium margaritaceum | reverse complement strand
TGGGTGGGCATGGGTGATGGCTCCATGCCTTAGCCTGAGAAAAGAAAAAGGCAAGAGGTCCAGGGTCAAGACCTGATGGGAGAAATATCCAAAAAGGTCCTTGGTCTTAGGATTGCCTTGTCAGAGTGTGCTGACTAGGATAAAGGTACCTCTCCTTACTTTTTAGGTGAGGTGAGATCCTTGTGTGCTAGCCATGGACACATGGCGATTCTCCATGGGTTTGTGGGTTATGTGACCACTAGGAGTGTGCCATGAGAGCATTCTCTAGCTCTCTAGGTCGTGTGTGAGTGGTCAGCCTGATTGCTAGGCTGATTTCCTCCCTTGTGTGAGATTATGGATTCTAGTGTGTGAGCCTTAGCCTCCATGGCTAAGTGGTGTGGCTTGTGAGAGGGCTGACTTGCCCAAGCTCTAGCTCTATATGTACTCCATCATTTTAAGTGATTCAACAAACCATTCTTCAGCACAAGTGATGCCCTTCCAATCACACATGCTCGCTGCTCCAAGGCTCCCTCTCTCCTCCATTTCCAACATTTGGTATCAGAGCCAAGTTCTGCCACTTTTAGCCAGCACAGGCCGTCACTTTGAGAGTGACGGGTTGGGGTGAAACCTTCACCAAATTTGACGATCAACCACTGGATCTTCAAGTTCAGAAGATAAGATTTCCAACGAGCCCAAGCTCGCGAAGATCCAACGGTCGGATTGAGAGTTATGCTCAAAACGACGTCGGCCAGGGCTACACTCTTCTCTATGAGTAAGACTGTCGCTTTGTGATGACCATAACTCTCTTGTTTCTTTGTCAAATTTAAAAAGTGGCACATGAGAATTGTAGTATTTTTCCTAAGCTTTCCATTTGTGCAAAAATATTTTCATTCCATTGATTCGTTTGGGAGAAACGCCGTTTACAAGCTGGCTGGCCTGAGTTGGAATAGGTGCAGAAGCATACCCTGTTTTCAAGAGGGCATATCTTTTGAAATCCCCTGTTGATGACCCTGTTTTATGGGTCGATCTGAAAGTTTTTGAGCTGAAATTTCCACTGGTGGGCTCAGTTTTTTAAAATTCCCAGTCTGCTGGCATCTACAGTCCATTTTCTGTCAGACAGATTTCAGGCAGAAGCAGCAGCAGAAGCAGGGGTAGCGCCGCCATCCAAGGGCAGCGCTGAGCATCACCAAGGCTCAAAATGGCAGCAGCTGGCGTTGTGACAGCAGCCCAGCCTTTGGAGAGGCTGGAAGGACGCGCCAACTTCACGTTTCGGAAGATCCGTACCCGCCTCCTTTTGGAGGAGAGGGGCTTGTGGGAGGTGGTGAGCGGCGACCAGCGTGCTCCGCCTCCACAGGCAAAAGGCATCACCGCAGCGCAGGTGGTGGCGGGGAAGACGCCGCAGAAAGGTGCAGCAGATGCAAGTTCATCTACAACTGCAGCGGCGGCGTATGAGGAATGGAACAAGAAGGACAAGCAGGCCTACAGGTTGCTTGTCAACACCATCTCCAACCCGCATCTTCAGTACGTGAGTGACAAGGCTACTGCAAAGGAGGGGTGGGACACGTTGTGCAAGAAGTATGAGAGCAAGGATCCTGCATTCCTCATGCTTTTGGAGGAAACGATGATGGCGCTGAAAATGCAGGGTGGTAAAGGGATGGAGGCGTACCTGGACAGGGCAAAGGAGCTGGCGAAGAAGCTGAGAGCGGCCGGCAACCCTGTGGAAGAGACGCGCTTCATCCTCCTCTTGCTNAGGGGACTCCCAACCAGCTACGACACGGTGCGAGAGACGCTGGAGTGCCAGCCAACTCTCGACCTCGACTTCATCTGCACACACCTGGTGCAGGTGGAACTGCGCCGCAATGCCGCAAAACGCAATGGCGGCAACAGCAGTAGTGAAGAAGCTTTCATGGCGATGCGCTCACGCAACCAGCAGGAGCAGCAGTCCGGGCAGCAGAGAGGCAAGAAGAAGGGCAAGTGTCATTATTGCCAGAAAGAGGGACACTACAAGAAAGAGTGCTTCAAGTTCAAGAGGGACCAGAAGGAGCACCAGCAGCAGCTACAACAGAATCAGACCGGCGTGCGCCATTTTGGCAACATGAACGTGGCCAAGGAGGTGCGCGACCGCCTCTTCATGGCGAAGTCTGACATGTCGCAGGTGGAGAAGGCGGATCTGGCGTGGTACAAAGACTCTGGGTGTACCAAGAGTCTGACGCACCATAGGGAGTGGTTTACGCAGTTGCTGTCCATCCCTCCCCGTCCTATCGCTTTGGGTGATGATCGGGTGGTGTATGCTGAAGGGATTGGGATTGTGGAGATGTGGTTGGAGACCCCACATGGCATTGAAGTGGGAGTGTTCCATGGCGTGCTATACGTACCTAATGCTGCATTCAACCTCCTCTCAGTCTCCTCTCTTACAAACACAGGACTGCGCGTCGTCTTCGATGATGACTATGGCTACATCCTCAACAAGGATACAGGAGAGGAGTTGGCCACGTCGGTGAGGGAGGGCGACATGTACCGCCTGCTGGGGGCGACCAAGATCCCGCGTGAGCAGAGTCTTGCAGCAGTGGTACAGGCGACAGATGGTGAGATCTGGCATGCGCGCTACGGCCACATCGGCATGCGTGCCTTGAAGCAACTTCAAGCAAAGCAGATGGTGCATGACTTGCCTACCATCTCTAACTTTGAAGAGCAGTTGTGCATCGGCTGTTTGGAGGGGAAGCAGCATCGGGAGGCGTTCTCTGGAGCAGGGGAGCGTGCGAAGGAGGTGTTGGAGCTGGTCCACACGGACCTGTGTGGACCGATGCAGACCCAGAGCTTTGGAGGCTCTAGGTATTTCCTGATCTTCATTGATGATTTCAGCCGTTACACTGCTGTGTACTTCCTTCCTTCCAAGGACCAGTGCTTTGACAGGTTCAAGGAGTTCAAGGCCATGGTGGAGAACCAGACTGGCAAGAAGATCAAGGCGCTGCGCAGCGATCGCGGTGGAGAGTACCTGAGCAAGGAGTTCCAGGACTACCTCGCAGCAGCTGGCATCAAGGCGGAGCGTACTGCGCCGTACTCGCCGCAGCAGAATGGTGTAGCAGAACGTGCCAACCGCACCATCGTTGAGTTGGCGCGCTCCATGCTACACGCGGCGCAACTAACCTACGACTTCTGGGCCGAAGCCGTGAGCACTGCGGTCTACATCAAGAATCGCAATCCCACCAAGGCGCTGGAGCAGATGACACCGTACGAGGCGTGGTTCGGCAAGAAGCTGAGCGTGGGTCATCTCCGATGATTTGGCAGCCTGGCGCACATGCACGTGCCCAAGGAGAAGCGGCAGAAATGGGACGCAAAGAGTGCGCAGATGCTGATGATTGGCTACGACGTGGCAAGCAAGGCCTATCGCCTCTATGAGAGGGATACAGGCCACGTCATTATCTCCAGGGATGTCGTCTAGAACGAGAGCAACGTCATCGGCACCAACATTGTCTGTGAAGAGGCAGCAGAACCAGCAGCTGACGAGGCAGTGGGAGCAGAAATCCTTCCTGACCCACTCTCTCCCGATCCTTCCTCTACTATGACAGTGGGAGAATCACTGTACTCTCCCATGTCTGATGCAGCAGATACAGCAGCCTCATCGGCAGAAGCAGAGGAGGGAGATGCAGCACCACCAGCAGCAGCAGTTGTGCCAGCAGCACCGCGCCAGCCGCCCGCTAACGCTCCAGCACCAGGTCGCAGGTACCCTCTTAGGGTGCGTCACAAGCCTGGTGAGCGTGGCCATTTCTGGATGCTGCAGAAACCAGAACAGATGAACGTCGCAGTTGCAGCAGATTCAGATGAGCAAACGTCATACAAGGAGGCCATGGCTGCACCGGATGCAGCAGATTGGGCGCAAGCCGTACAGCAGGAGATACAGTCGCAGCTGGACAACGGCACGTGGGAGCTGACTGAGCGTCCACCTGGACGTAAAGTGATCAAGTGCTAGTGGGTCTTTAAGAAGAAGCGGGGAGCAGATGGTAACCTGGAAAAGTACAAGGCGAGGCTGGTCGCCAAGGGCTACTCGCAGCAGGAGGGCATCGACTACACAGAAACTTTTGCCCCCGTTGCAAAGTTTGCCTCTGTGCGCACGCTCCTCTCTTATGCAGCAGCTGAGGACTTCGAGGTTCACCACATGGATGTCAAGACGGCATTCTTGAATGGTGACTTGGAGGAGGAGATCTACATGGAGCAGCCGGAGGGGTTCGTCATGGATGGCCAGGAGCACCTGGTCTGCAAGCTGCAGAAGTCGCTGTACGGCCTCAAGCAAGCGTCGCGTGCTTGGAACCAGAAGTTGGATGCGGCGTTGCAGTGCATGGGGTTTGAGCGCAGNAACAGCATGTCTGCACTGCAGGAGTTCAAGGAAGCCATGCAGGAGCGCTTCCAGATGTCTGATCTCGGGGAGGCATCATACTTCCTCGGTATCCAGATCGTGCGTGACCGCAAGTCACGCTCTCTCTCGCTGCAGCAGAGCCGCTACATCAAGGATGTTTTGCAGCGGTTCGGCATGGCAGATGCAAAACCCATCGGCACGCCGCTAGAGACGCAGCAGTACCTCGTGAGCTTCAATGGAGAAGCAAATGCAGCTGAGCGACAGAAGTACCAGAGCGCCGTCGGCAGTCTCATGTACCTGATGGTGGCAACCAGGCCGGACCTCGCACTGGCTGTGAGCGCTGTGAGCCAGCACATGGCTAATCCCGGACCGGAGCACCAGAAGGCAGTGAAGCGGATCTTCGGCTACCTTGGCAACATTGGCATCACCTACAACGGCAATGACAACAGCATCATCGGCTACACAGACGCAGATTGGGCTTCAAATCCTGAGGACCGCAATTCCATCTCTGGACATGTGTTCCTCATGAATGGTGGAGCCATCAGCTGGTGCAGCAAGCAGCAGGTGGTCGTGGCCACCTCGAGTACAGAAGCTGAGTACGTATCTCTCAGCTTTGGAGCTAAGGAAGCAGTTTGGCTCCAACGTCTCATGGCAGAGATGAGTGGGAGTGTAGCAGTTCCAGTTCCTTTGCGCGTCGACAACCAGAGCGCAATCGCACTCGCTAAGAATCCTGAGCACCATGCACGCACCAAGCACATTGACATCGCATATCACTTCATCAGGCACATGGTGCAGGAGGGTGCTATCAAGCTGGAGTTTACTCCAACGAGCAAGCAGGTTGCTGATTTCTGCACCAAGCCAGTGACTCGTGAGAAGCAACAGTTCTACATGAAGGCATGTGGACTCAGCCCACTCTGACTGCGGCAAAGTGGGAGATTGTTGGAAAGGGAGCCATCCGGCTCAATTTCAGGTCCNGAAGTTTCGGGGGTCATGGACCGTCGATGTCTGGGTGGGCATGGGTGATGGCTCCATGCCTTAGCCTGAGAAAAGAAAAAGGCAAGAGGTCCAGGGTCAAGACCTGATGGGAGAAATATCCAAAAAGGTCCTTGGTCTTAGGATTGCCTTGTCAGAGTGTGCTGACTAGGATAAAGGTACCTCTCCTTACTTTTTAGGTGAGGTGAGATCCTTGTGTGCTAGCCATGGACACATGGCGATTCTCCATGGGTTTGTGGGTTATGTGACCACTAGGAGTGTGCCATGAGAGCATTCTCTAGCTCTCTAGGTCGTGTGTGAGTGGTCAGCCTGATTGCTAGGCTGATTTCCTCTCTTGTGTGAGATTGTGGACTCTAGTGTGTGAGCCTTAGCCTCCATGGCTAAGTGGTGTGGCTTGTGAGAGGGCTGACTTGCCCAAGCTCTAGCTCTATATGTACTCCATCATTTTGAGTGATTCAACAAACCATTCTTCAGCACAAGTGATGCCCTTCCAATCACACATGCTCTCTGCTCCAAAGCTCCCTCTCTCCTCCATTTCCAACAACCATGCCAAGCTCTGCCCTCGGAGGCACGACCCTGGGTTTGTTAGTGTGCGTTCTTTTGAACCGGTAGCAGACAAAAACCTATATCAGCCTACATCAGCCTCGACAAATTGGGGAAGCACAAAAGTAGAGAAGTAGTGTAAGGACATCCGTGATGCTCATTCTCGAGCAAGTCAGTGGCGGGATGTCAAAGTTCATAGGGTTTGGTTTTCGCTTGTGGAAATGGCAATTTGATATTGTCACGAGCGTCTATGGCTACTTGAAGATGTTCCTCGGAAAAGAGGTTGAACCTCCAAAAACATATCCTGGATATGAAGCGTAGAGTGTCAAAAATGACATGGTGCTTTGTATTCTTAGTGTATGAGTCATAGCATGTCCATCTCCAAGGTATCAGACATGCATCAAAGGCTTAAGAGAAGCTTGCACCTTTACACCAATCAACGGCTCTTGTAAATCGCCTCTTTATCCTTCAAAAGCTCGTTTGGATGAGGGTGAGCGAGGGAGAGTTGATTTCGGACTTCCAATTGTGCTTTGAGGACTGCTAAAGTAGGTGACCCAAATAGGAAATTGACACCAACATGAAGGCCATGATCCTCCTGAAGGCGCTACTTGAAAGCTGGGGTCTTTTGATCACCGTCTTTGGCACTTGGAAGGAGGAGAATTCGACGTATGAGGTAGTGTCTGAGTACAAGCACAACGACGCCACGAGTTACAGCAATAGTGAGGCTAACATTTTAGCCTGTGCTGCACAGTACAATAGTCATGGTAATAATTCCTTTTCTTGTGAGAGGAACAGCAGAAACGGTGGCTGTGGAGGAAAAGGCAATGGTGGTGGTGGAAAGAGTTCCATGCGTCCTATGACGTACCATGCTTGTCGCAAGCCTGGGCGTTGGGCACGCGAGTGTAGGGCTCCAAAAAAAGAAGAGGGAGATCATGGTAGTAGACATCATGACAAAGGAAAGTGTTGACAAACATGATGGCTGAGAGCGTGCAAGCAACCAAGGGAGAAGCACTGCTCAAGCGTGGAGGCTACGGGCTCGACTCTGGCACGAACAACTACTTTTCAAGGGAGAAGGATGAGTTCATCTCTATTACAGACACTGAACGTCGCTTCATGTATGCCAACGCATACCTTGTTGATGTGCAAGACAAGGGAGATAAGTTGATCAGCATCAAATGAACGATACTAAAAAAAGCTTGAAGCTGGAGAACAGAGTCTACATGTTGTCTTTTGCGGCAAACCTCTTGTCATTGTCCACGACATGATAGTCGTCTCCATGGAGGATGAGGCCGTGATTGTCAAGATCAAATACATCAAGATCGCCTATTCAAGCAGTGTCTTGTTGCAGAAGTCCCCAGAGTTGATGGCCTCTACATGCTTCAGACCAAATCCGTGAGAGTACAAATGAGGGATATGCAGCAGTTGGAAAGCCTTAGTCTCCGAAGCTTGATGTTGCACCACAAACCGTCACCATGGCAGCCAAGTCCACCGACACACATGCTGAGCTGTGGCACAGGCAGTTTTCCCATGTGGCCGACAGCATACTACAAGCCATGTAGTATGACAAAGTGGTTCATGGGACAGAGCGATGCAAGGCCAAAGACGAGGGAAATTGTGAGAAGTTGTATGAGCCATGCATCCAAGGCAAGGCAAAGAGAAAGCCGTTTGAGCATAATAGGCAACGTGCACGAGCAATCTTATACCCGATTCATTCTAATGTGTGCGGACCATTCTGTACCCATTTGAATAGCCACAACAATTATTTTTTTGACCTTCAGTTATGACCACAGTCGCAAGATGTGGATGTACTTCCTCAGGACAAAAGGGGAGGTCAAGGAGAAGCTGCAATAATTCATCGACATGGTAAACCAACAGAGAAGCAAGAAGCTCAAGGCACTACGCAAACAACAGTGGTGAGTATGAGGCGTACAAAGGCTGGTTCTTCCAACACGGCATCAACCACCTGACCACCACGCCATACACCCCTTAGAGTAATGGCGTTGTCAAGCGGATGAACCAGACTATCCTCGGCATGACACCAAGCATGCTCTTTGACACCAAACTCCCACCTTGCTTCTGGGCTGAATCTACAAGGACTCCATGCTCCCTTGTAAATCTTACTCCGGTAGCCACGCCCGGAAGGCATGGCAAGTAGTAATAAGAGAAGCACCTCAAGACGCAACATGAGGTTTGGTCAGGAAAGAAGCCGGATGCCTCATACTTAAGGGTCTTTGGCTTTACTCCCCGGGCAAAGGTCCAAGCTGGAGAACAAAGTGGCAAGCTGGATGAACGTGCTCGCAAGAGTGTAGTGGTCGGATACAATACTGCAGACAAGGCGTACGTACTGTGGGACCAAGCGACCGGAAAGTTCATGAGGGAGTGAGATGTCGACTTTGAAGAAAGGACGCTTGGTAAGAGATAGGCGCTGGACCCTGTCCATGCTCATAATCAGGAGAGAGGGTTGTGTTGCTCGAGTCAGGTGATTAGGCACCTGAGAACTGGCTGATGGTACCAGTGAAGGATGGTGTTGCAGAAGAGTGGCTATCCAGGTTGACAAAGCGACGGACTTTGACACGGAGCTTGAGTCGTCCGAGGCCTCGGAGTCTAACTCAGAGGCCGATGGCTCTTCCTTAAGCAATGTATCACCATCACCGTAGGAGCAAAAGAAGCGCCTAAGCCTTGAAGCACCACCGATAACACATTGGCGTAGTATGCACCAGAATAAACATTTGCCTACGTACGATGCTCATAGTGCGGAATGGATTGGACTCAACTGGTCATGCTTGGCTAAGGGAGAGCTTGTGACCATAGCAGAGGCTATGAACATGCCAAATACTGCGAAGTGGAAGGAGGAAGTGGATAGCAAACTCGCATCCATTAAACAAACAGAATTAGGGATCTAATGGACAAGCCTGGAAATGCCCAATGGTCGTGTCAAAGTGGGTAGTGTGGAAAATGTTCAAGTAGAATGGTTCTATCGACAAGTACACAGCAAGAGTTGTGTCAATGGGGTTTTCCCAGTGTGCAGGTTCGAAGTACAAGGAGACCTTCGCGCTTGTTGTCATCTCTGACCTTAACGCCTATTGTCCACGTTCGGCATCGATGCTGCAAAGGATCCGAAGGTCCACCAGATGGACGTTAACAGAGCTTTACAGGATGGGAACCTAGACAAAAACGTACTACTGGAAGTGCCCGAGGGAGTGAAAACTCCAGAGGGCAAGGTTTGCAAACTAGTCAAGGCACTCTACGGGCTGAAATAGGCCCCTAGAATATGGTACAAGGAGATGGACGGCTTTATGGCTAGGCTCACCTTCACATACAGGTAGAAAAACCTAGGTTTCTATGTGTGAGAGGATGCCGAAGGCTTGATGCTGGTTGCATTGTGCGTGGATGACATGATCATGTGCTTGTCATCTGCGAGCTCTTAAACAAACTAGAGACATATCTTAGCAACAGGTTCAAGATGAAGGATATGTTGGAACTGGAGGAGAGAGGGAGCCTTGGAGGACCAAACATGTGGGACTTGAAGGGTATCATTTGTGGTCAAGAATGGTTTTTGAATCAGTCAAAACGACGGAGTATATAGAGAGCTAGAGCTTGGGCAAGTCAACTCTCTCACAAGCCACACCACTTAGCCATGGAGGCTACATCTCACACATTAGAGTACATGATCTCACACAAGAGAGGAAACCAGCCTAGAAAACGAGGCTGACAACTCACACACGACTTAGAGACCTATAAAACGCTCTCACGGCACACTCCTAGTAGTCACATTACCCACAATCCCATGGCAAATTGCCATGTGTCCATGGTTGGTACACAAGGATCTCACCTCATCCTAAAACAAGGGAGCGGTACCCCTTTCCTCCTCAGCACACTCTAACAAGGGAATCCAATAATCTAAGACTTTTTTGTCAGGAAAGGAGCTATTTGGCTTGGTTTCACATCCACAAGAGCAAGTTACAGGAACCTACTAGCTGTCTTCTGAGATCGTCAACACGTCTTCTTCATTGGACAAATCACATAGAAATTTGTCTACAATGAAGGTTTCAGGCCGATCCATCAGTCGGACTCAGAGATAAAAACATTCGAGTTTGTAGGGTCATGGAGCACCGGGACCTCGATGACAATGGGCGATGGCTCCATGCCTTAGATTGAGAAAACATAAAGGCAAGAGGTGCACGGTCAAGACCTGATGGGAGAAATATCCAAAAAGGTCCTGATGGGAGAAACATAAAAAAAGTCAGCCCTCTTCTGAGAGGACTGACTTGCCCAAGCTCTAGCTCTAAATGTACTCCATCATACCGAATGATTCAACAACCATTCTTCAGCACAGGTGATGTCCTTCCAGTCCCACATGTTTGCTGCTCCACGGCTCTTTCTCTCCTCCACTTCCAACGCTTGGTATCAGAGCAAAATTCTGCCATCTTGAGCCTGGACAGGCCGTCACTTTGAGAGTGATTGGTTATTGTGAAACCTTCACCAAATTTGATAATCCACCATAAGATCTTCAATTTCATAAGACGAGCTTTCCAACAAGCTCAAGATTGCAAAGATGCAACAGTCGAATTGAGAGTTATGCTCAAAATGAAGGCGGCCAGTGATACACTCTTCTCTCTGAGTGAGACTATCGCCATGTGATGACCACAACTCTCTTATTTCTTCATCAAGTTTAAACAATAGACCATGAGAGTTGAGTTATTTTTCCTAAGCTTTCCATTGGTGCAAAAATATTTCCATTCCATTTGAACGTTTGAGAGGAACGACATTTACGAGCTGGCTGGTCTGAGTTCGAGTAGGAGTAGCAGCATACCATGTTTTCAAAATGGCATATCTCTAACACACTCCTCTTGATACCCTATTTCATGAATTGATCTTAAAGATTTTGAACTGAACTTTCCAGTGCTGGACTCACTTTTTCAAAATCCCCAGTCTGTCAGACAGATTTCTGGCAGTAGCAGCAGAAGAAACAAGGGTAGCGCCACCACCCAAGGGCAGCGATAAGCATCACCAAAGCTCAAAATGGAAGTAGTATGCATGGTATCTACAGCCCAACCCTTAGAGAGGCTGGAAAGAAGAGCCAACTTTACATTTCGGAAGATCCGTACCTGCCACCTTTTGGAGGAGAGGGGCTTCTGGGAGGTGGTGAGCGGCAACGAGCGCGCTCCGTCTCTACAGGCAAAAGGCATCACGGCAGCACAGCTGAAGGCATGGAAGATGCCCCAAAAAGGTACAGCAGATGCAAATTCATCTACAACTACAGGGGCGGCATACAAGGAGTGGAGGAAGAAGGATAAGAACGCCTACATCTTTAGTACATGAGTGACAAGGTTACTGCATAAGAGGGGTGGGAAACGTTTTGCAAGAAGTATGAGAGCAAGGATCCTACATTCCTCATGCTTTAAGAGGAGATGATGATGGCGTTGAAACTCCAGGATCAAGAAGGGATGGAGGCGTACTTGAACACAGCAAATGAGCTTGCAAAGCAGTTGAAAGCGGCTGCCAACCCTGTGGAAGACATGCGATTTGTCCTCCTCTTCCTCAGGGAACTCCCAATGAGCTATGATATAGTATGAGAGACGTTGGAGTGCCTGTCTACTCTCGGCCTCGACATCATCTGCATGTACCTGGTGCAAGTAGAACTCCGTCGCTATGCAGCGATCCGCAATGGAGGCATCAGCAGTAATGAAGCAACTTTCATGGCCATGGCTTCACGCAACCAGCAGCGGCAGGAGTCGAGTCAGCACACAGGCAAGAAGAAAGGCAAGTGCCAATATTGCTAAAAAATGGGGCACTTCAACAAAGATTGCTTCAAGTTCAAGAGGGACCATAAGGAGCAGTAGCAGCAGTAGCAAAAGCAGCAGTCTCCACAACAATTAAGGTCAAAGCAACGTCAGGACCTGTAGTAGCAACAACAGCAGAACCATACCGGCGTGCGCCATTTTGGCAACATGAAGGTGGCCAAGGAAGTGCACGACCGCCTCTTCATGGCGAAGGCTGAGATGTCAAAGAAGGAGAAGGCGAATCTTGTAAGATATAAGGACTAAAGGTGTACCAAGTGCATGACAGATCACAAGGAATGGTTTACGCAGGTACTCTCCATTCCCCCTCGACCGATTGCTTTGGCTTATGATTAAGTTCTGTATGCTGAGGAGATTGGGAGACTAGAGATGTGGTTGGAGACCTTGCGTGGCATTGAATGAGAATGTTCCATGGCGTGATATATGTACATAACACTGCGCAAGGTATTCAAGGGCAAGTGGATATTCAAGAAGAAGAGGGGCACAGAAGGCAACCTAAAAAAAAACAAGGCAAGGCTGGTCGCCAAGGGCTATTCGTAGTAGGTAGGCATCAACTATACCAAAACGTTTTCTCCTGTTGCAAAGTTTGCCTCTGTGCGCACGCTCCTTTCTAGCATAGCAGTTGAGTTCGAGATTCACCACATAAATGTCAAGACAGTATTATTGAACAATAACTTGGATGAGGAAATCTACATGGAGCAGCCGGAGGGAATGTCATGGATGGCCAGGAGCACCTGGTTTGCAGATTGCACAAGTTATTGTACGGCCTCAAGCAAGCGTTGCCTACTTCAAACCACAAATTGGATGCGGTGTAGCAGTGAAGGGGGTCTGAGTGCACCGAGAGTGACTACAATGTCTATCGCTGGTCACATGGTCATGAGGTGCTCATCATCATTCTGTATGTGGATGACATACTCCTCTTTTCCAACAGCATGTCTACTCTGTAGGATATAAAAGAGGCCATGCACGAGCCCTTTGAGATGTCTTATCTCAGGGAGGCATCATACATCCTCGGAATCCAGATTGTGCGTGACTGCAAATCACACTCTCTTTCGCTGTAGCACAGCTGGTACATCAAGAATATTTTGCAGCGGTTTGGCATGCCAGAGGCTAAACCCATCGACACACCACTGGAGATGCGGCCGTACCTCATGAGCTTTAATGGAGAATCTGATGTACGTCAGCGGTAAATGTACTAGAATGTCGTCGGCAGTGTCATGTACCTAATGGTGGCAACCAGGTCGGACCTCGCACAGGTTGTGAGCGTTGTGAGCCAGCACATGGCAAATCCCCGACCTGATGACTAGAAAGCAGTAAAGCAGATCTTCCACTACCTTGCTAGAACCATCAACATCGCCATCACCTACAACAGCAACAACAAACAAATCATCGGCTAGACAGATGCAAATTAGGCTTCAAACTCTCAGGTTTGCAATTCCATCTCTCAACATGAGTTTCTCATGTGTGGTGGGGCCATCTGCTAGTGCAGTAAGTGGTAGGTGGTCATGGCCACCTCAAGCACAGAAGCTAAGTACGTCTCTATTAGCTTTGGAGCCAAGGAAGCAGTTTGGCTTCAACATCTTACGGCGGAGATGAGTGGGAGTGCAATAGTTTCAGTTCGTTTGCGTGTCGACAACCAGAGCACAATCGCATTCGCTAAGAATCCTAAGCACCATGCACGCACCAAGCACACTTACATCGCATATCACTCCATCAGGTGCATGGTGCAGGAGGATGCTATCAAGCTCTAGTTTACTCCAACCACCAAGCAAGATGATTTCTACACTAAGCCACTGACCCGTGAGAAGCAGCAGTTCTGCATGAAGGCATGTGGACTCAGCCCACTCTAACTACGGCAACATGGGGGGTTGTTGGGAAAGGAGCCATTTGCCTCGGTTTCAGGTCCACATGAGCAAGTTCCCAGAAACTATCAGATGTCGTTACGATGGTCAATCCATCTTCACCATTAGGTGGCAAATTGTCTTACGTCCAAGTTTCAAGCCAATCCAACGATCGGATTGGGGTCATCGACCGCCGGTACCTCGGTGACCATGGACGATGGCTCTTTGCCTTAGCCTAAGAAAAAGAAAAGGGTAAGAGGTCCAAGATCAAGACCGGATGGGAGAAATATTAGAAAAGGTCGTAGATTCTTTGATTGCCTTCTCATAGTCTACTGATTAGGAAAAAAGAACCTCTCCTTACCTTTTAGGTGACGTGAGATCCTTGTGTGCTAGCCATGGACACATGGCGATTCTCCATGGGATTGTGGGTCATGTGACCACCAGGAGCGTGCCATGGGAGCATTTTCTAGCTTTGTAGGTTGTGTGTGAGTGGTCTCCATAATTGCTAGGCTGATTTCCTCTCTTTTGTGAGATTATGGTCTCTAGTGTGTGAGCTTTAGCCTCCATGGCTAAGTGGTGTGGATTGTGAGAGGGCTGACTTGCCCAAGCTCTAGCTCTATATGTACTCCATCATTTTGAGTGATTCAACAACCATTCTTCAGCACAAGTGATGTCCTTTGAGTCCGACATGTTTGCTACTCCAAGGCTATTCCTCTCCTCCAGTTCCAACACTTTTTGGATATTTCTCCCATCAGGTATTGACTCTAAACCTCTTGCCTTTTCTTTTCTTTTCTCAGGCTAAGGGGTTGAGTCATCGCCCATGGTCACCTCGATACCGGCAGTCGATGATCTGGGAAGTTAAAAAAATTCACATCGTACAGTCTGTCGGTTGGATCCGCATGAAACTTGGACTGTTGACATAATGCTACGTGATCTTTCGAGTGATGTAATTGGATTGACGATCCAAGTAGGCATTTTGGTAGTTTATTCAAACTTACTCCTGTGGACCAGAAACTGAGTTGGATGGGTCCTTTCTTGTCAACCTGCCTTAGATGACGGTCTAGAAAATGGGTTTAGACACAATTGTTCCCGCCAACCGCTCTTGGTATTGTAACCAAGAGATGATATTACCCTCACAGCCAAGGTTCCATACTAAGCAGTTCATAGGAATCACTTCCTTCCATTGTGTCCTAAGCACTTGCTCAATTTCGCGTGAGGAGTAAACTCCTGGGGCTTAGACCAACCAATGCTTCTTTAGTGTGGACTTTGGTAGAAAACTCTGTTAGTAGTTTTAATGGTGTGAACTATACTCAATGAGAGGGAAATGACAGGTTCTTATGGTCGTAGAGCCGGCCTCTAGCCTAGGCGTGCCGTGGATCCTTGGATGAGCCACTTTGGGGGCAATCTGGATTTCATCATCCCCCTTGCCTACATGGCGCTCCGTGTGAATGCCAAGTGGCACAAACTACTAGGAAGTACCCTGGAACATTCTAATATGTCTCTTGGAACCTTCCTGTCACCCTTTTAGTCAAAAAGAAAATTAGTCAGAAGGAAGGGATTTGTCCCAATAACCTCTTGCTCTAAAGACTAGCTCTAGAACATCTAGGCCACAAGGAGTTGTCCTAGGTAGTGTTTGTTGGCTATACTATCCAGTTTAGACCAAGGGGACTTGCTCGAAAGGAACACTGCATGCCTTGTCTATTTGGACAACATTTAGGCAACTTACTCCAAGGGAGCACTGCATGCCTACTCCATCCTATGCCTGTCTAAATGTCAGCCATGGACAAGGAGAATATCAGATCAATAAACTCTCCGTTGTACCTCTGTGCATTAGCTGTGAGATCTCTCCTCTCTCTTGCAGTCTTGGTCTCCGTCTACGTTCGCGGTGTTGACCATGCTGATGCCTCGAGGACATGTAGGGTATAATTTTCTGATTTTTGCCTTTGTCATGCAATTTGCAAGAATTGTCCTTGTCTCCATGTATTCCTAGTCCACGATCTCCTTTGCGACCAGTTCGCGTGAGTTGTGGTACCTGATATGAATGTGATTGGTCCGCCAAGAGATGACATCGTCCTATGCTTTTTTCATGGCACTCTTGTTTAAGATGCGGACCTTTGTTGCCTCAGTTTGTGGCACTTCCATCTCGGCAAGCAAACTGCATAGCCACTATATCTCCTTGCATGCTTCTAACCGAGTGATATACTCTACCTCAACAGGAGAGAGGGGGACAAAGTCTTGCTTTTTGCGTGCCCCAGAGACTGCAGAACCATTCAAGAGGCACACAAAGCCCGAGGTGGACTTCTTGTCAATGATTGTTCCTCCCCACTTGGCGTCTGAGTAGCACACGAGCCGCAGCAGGCTAGTTCCTTCATAGCCTCCAAACAAGAGCCCCATGTGTCGGGTCTTCTCTAGATGGCGCATGATGCGCTTGACTGCTTGCCAGTACTGTGGCCCTCGGTTGGCCACAAACCTATTCACTTGTCCCACAGCAAAGCAAATGTAGGGGCATGTTTCAACCATGGCATACATGAGACAGGTAGGAAATGTTCTCCATATGACGCCGTTCTGCTTTTGTGCTGGGGCTCATGGAAGAGAGCTTGATGCTTGTTGTCATGGGGGTGCTGATGGGGTTGTAATCCTCCATATTTTAGCACTTGAGGACCTCCATGATCTAATTGGTCTGGTTCAACTCCATGGTGCCTACTACTCGATTGCGATGGATGGCTATCCTCACAAAGAACTCGAGCGGACTCATGTCCTTCATCTTCAAACTGTTGCAGAGATCTGTCTTCAACTTGTTCAACAACCTAACTGATGACAAGCAGATGATCAGTGTCAAATTGCCTAAGGCAACGGTCTAGAAAATGGATTCCGACACAATGATGCCCGCCGACCGCTCTTGGTATTGCAACCAAGAGATGATGTCATGCTCAGAGCCACTTTTCCACACTGTGCAGTTCATAGGAATTACTTCCTTGCATTGTATCCTTGAAACCTGGTCACTTTTGCGTACGGAGTGAACTCCTAGGGCTTAGATCAACCAATGCTACTTTAGTATCTGCCTCTGGTGGACAACTCTATTCAGAGTGTCAAGGATAGGAACTGTACTTAATGACAAGTAACTGACAGGTTCCTTTAGTCTCAGAATCAGCCTCCTACCTAGGCGCGTACTGGCTCTGTGGATGAGTTATGTTTGGAGCAATCTGGACTGCATCATCCCCCTGCCTACATGGCGCTCTGTGTTAATGGAAGTGCAGGAGAGGACCCTTGGTGCAGCAAACATGTGGGACTGGAAGGGCATCACTTGTGCTGAAGAGTAGCTGTTGAATGACTCAAAATGATGGCGTACATATAGAGCTAGAACTTGGACAAGTCAGCACTCTCAAAAGCCACACCACTTAGCCATGCAGGCTAAGACTCACACACTAGAGTCCATAATCTCACACAAGAGAAGAAATCAGCCTAGCCTGCAGGCTGACCACTCACACACAATATAGAGAGCTAGAAAATGCTCTCATGGAATACTCCTAGTTGTCACATAACCCACAATCCCATGAACAATTGCCATGTGTCCTTGGCTAGTACACAAGGAAGTCACCTCACCTAAAAAGTAACAAGAGGTACCTTTTTATTAGTGAGCACACTCTGACAAGGCAACCAAAGAATCTAGGACCTTTTTCGATATCTCTCCCATCGAGTATTGACCTCTTGCCTCTTTCTTTTCTCAGGCTAAGGCATGGAGCCATCGCCCATGGTCACCCAAATACTAGCTGTCGATGACCACAAAATACCAAAAATTCATATATCCCAATGCGACTTTTGGATGGGCCTTAAACTAACACCGTTGACAATTTTCCAGCTGATCTTCTGAATGGTAAAGACAGATGGACAATCGGGGAGGCCATCACGTAGTTTCCTAGAACTTGCTCGTAAGGACATGAAACCGAGCCGGATGGCTCTTTTTCCAACAATCTTCCACTTTGCTGCAGTCAGTATGCACTAAGTCCACATGCCTTCATGCAAAGCTCCTGCTTCTCACGGGTCACAGGCTTGGTGCAGAAATCAGCGACTTGCTTCTTGCTTGGACTAAACTCCAGCTTGATAGTACCGTCCTTCACTATGTGCCTGATGAAATGATATGCGATGTCAATGTACTTAGTGCAAACATGGTGCTTAGGATTCTAAGCGAGCATGATTGCGCTCAGGTTATCAAGGCACACAGGAACTGGCACCACTGTACGCCCACTCATCTCCGCCATGAGATGTTGAAGCCAAACTGCTTCCTTGGCTCCAAAGCTGTGAGAGACATGCTCAGCTTCCGTGTTTGAGGTGGCCACAACCACCTGCCGCTTGCTGCACCAGTTGATGGTCCCATCATTCATGAGGAACACATGTCCAGAGATGGACTTGTGGTCCTCAGGGTTTGAAGCCCAATCTGTGTCTGTATTGCCGATGATGTTGTTGTTGTTGCTATTATAGGTGATGCCGATGTTGATGGATGTAGCAAGGTAGCGGAAGATCCGCTTCATTGCCTTCACGTGCTCAAGTTTGGGGTTCGCCATGTACTGGCTCACAAAGCTCACAGCCTATGCAAGATCTTGCCTGGTTGCCACCAAAAAGCACATGAGAATACCGACAGCACTCTAGTTTTTCTGCTGCTCAATTGCATCCGCCATGCCAAACCACTCCAAAACATCCTTGATATAACGGCTTTGCTGTAGCAAGAGAGAGCGTGATTTGCGGTCACACATGATTTGAATCTAAGGGAAGTATGATGCCTCTTGAGATGATACATGTTGAACCGCTCCCGCATGGCCTCCTTAAACTCTTGAAGTGCAGACATGCTGTTGGAAAGGAGGAGCACGTCATCCACGTAGATGATGATGATGAGGACCTCATGACCATGCTGCCACCGATAAATGCTATAGTCATATTCACTGCGCTCAAACCCCATGCACTGAAGCGTCGCATCCAATTTCAGGTTCCAAACACCTGACGCTTCCTTGAGGCCATACAATGACTCCTGCAGATGGCAAACCAGGTGGTCATGGCCATCCATGATGGGTCCATGCGCCAGCTATATATAGATTTCATCCTCCAAGCCACCGTTCAAGAATGCCGTCTTGACATCCATGTGGTGAATCTCAAAGTCCTCAGCTGTGTTGGGAAAGGAGCCATCCGGCTCAGTTTTGGGTCCACACAAGCAAGATCCGAGAAACTACTAGATGCCTATCTCGATCTTCAATCTGTCTTAACCATTAGAAAGATCAGGTGGCAAATTCTCTACGGTTCTTGTTTACGCCGATCAAGCAAATGGATTGGGAGATATGAATCCTCGAAGTTTCCGGGGTCATCCACTGCTGGTATCTGGGTGACTAAGGGCAATGGCTCCATGTCTTAGCCTGAGAAAAGAAAAAGGCAAGAGGTCCACGATCAAGACCTGTTTGGAGAAATATCGAAAAAAGGTCCTAGATTCTTGGGTTGCCTTTTCAGAGTGTGCTAATTAGGAAAAAGGTACCTCTCCTTACATTTGAGGTAAGGTGAGATCCTTGTGTGCTTGCCATGGACACATGGCCATTCTCCATGGGATTGCGGATTATGTGACCACTAAGAGTTTTCCATGAGAGCATTTTCTAGCTGTCTAGGTCGTGGGTGAGTGGTCAGCCTGATTGCTAGACTATTTTACTCTCCTCTGTGAGATGGTGGACTATAGTGTGTCAGCCTTAGCCTCCATGGCTAAGTGGTGTGGCTTGTGAGAGGGTTCATATGCCCAAGCTCTATCTCTATATGTAGTCTATAATTTGGAGTGATTTTATAACCATTCTTCAGCAAAAGTGATGCCCTTGCATGTGATGTCCTTGGAGTAGTAAAATAATGGAGTACATATAGAGCTAGGACTTGGGCAAGTCAGTCCTCTCACATGGTACACTAGTTAGCCATGGAGGCTAAGACTCACACACTAGAGTCCATATTCTTATAAAACAGAGGAAATCACCCTAGCAATAAGGCTGACCACTCACACAGGACCTAGAGAGCGAGAAAATGCTCTCATCGCATACTCTTAGTGGTCACATAACCTACAATCCCATGCAGAATCGCCATGTATCCATGTCAAGAAAGAAGGATCTCACTTGACCTAAAGAGTAAAGAGAGATACCTTTTTCCCCCTCAGCACACTCTGAGAAGGCAACCCAAGAATCTAGGACCATTTTCGATATTTCTCTCATCAGGTCTTGACCTCGGACCTCTTGTATTATTCTTTTTCAGGCTGAGGCATGCAGCCATCCCCCATGGTCACCTAGACGCCGGGGGTTGATGGTCCAGGAAACATTGAAATTCATATTTTTGAATTCGACCACTAGATAGGCATGAAACTGGGATCGTAGACATTTTTCCATTTGATCTTTCCAACCGTAATTTCTGATGGAATATTGGAATATGCATGTTGTAGTTTCCTTGATCTTGCTTGAGTGGACCTGAAACTGAGCTGCATGGCTCTTTTCCCAACAAAAGGTTCATGAGAGGCAAGGTGAAGGAGAATGTCTGCTCCCACTGCTCCATCAGTTGCTGGTTGCTGCCTCTTCGCAGAAGATGTTGGTAGCTATGATGTTTCTTTCATTGGAAACAACACGATGGAGATGATGATGTGGCCATTATCCCTCTTGTACAGACGATACACCTTGCTTGCCACGTCATAGCCGATCATCAGCATCTGTGCGCTCTTTGCGTCCCAATTCTGCCGCTTCTCCTTGGGCACGTGCATGTGTACCAAGCTACCAAACATGCAAAGATGACCGACTCTCCGCTTCATGCCAAACCACGCCTCGTATTGTGTCATATGCTCCAATGCCTTGGCTCGACTACGGTTCTTGGTGTACACCGCAGTGCTCACTACTTTGGCCTAGAAGTCAGAGGTGAGCCGGGTCGCGTGTAGCATGGAGCGTGCCGACTCAACGATGGTGCAGTTGGTGCCCTTTGCTATGCCGTTCTGCTGCGGCAAGTATGGTGCGGTCCGCTGAACCTTAATGCCAGTTGCTAGGAGGTATTCGTGGAACTCCTTACTCAAGTACTCTCCATCTCGTTCGCTACGCAGCGCTTTGACTTTCTTGCCAGTTTGGTTCTACACAATGGCCTTCAACTCCTTGAACCTGACAAAGCACTGGTCCTTGGAGGAAAGGAAATACATAGTGTAACGCCTGAAATCATCAACGAAGACGAGAAAATACCTAGAGCCTCCAGAAGCTCTGGGTCTGCATTGGGCTACATAAGTATGTGTGGACCAGCTCCTACACTTCCTTCGCGCGCTCTCCTTCTCCAAAGAACACCTCGCGATGTTGCTTCCCCTCCAAACAGCAGATGCACAACTGCCGCTCAAAGTTAGAGATGGTGTGCAAGTTACGCACCATCTACTTTGTGTGAAGTTGCTCCAAGGCGCGCATGCCGACGTGGCTGTAGCACACATACCAAAATTTGCCATCTGTGGCCTACACCACTACTGCAAGACTCTAGTTTTGCGAGATCTTGGTCACCCCAAATAAGCAGTACATGTCGCCTTCCTTCACGAACTTGTCCAACTCTTCTTTTTCCTTGTCGAGGATATAGCCATAGTTAGCGTTAAAGACAACTCGCAATCCTGTGTTGGTGAGAGAGGACACTGAAAGAAGATTGAACGCAGCATAAGGTAGTTACTACACGCCATGGAACTCTCCCACTTCAATGTCACGCGGTGTTTCCAACCACATATCGACAATCCCAATCGCCTCAGCATAGACCACCCGATCATCACCTAAAGCAATCAGTTCGCGGGGAATGGATAGTAGCTGTGTAAACCACTCCTTGTGGTACAGTAGAATCTTTGTATACCCTGAGTCCTTATACCACACCAGATTTGCCTGCTCCTCCTCTGACATATCAGACTTCTCCATGAAGAAGCGGTCGCGCACTTCCTTGGCAACGTTCATGTTGCCAAAATGGCGCACCCTGGTCTGCTTTTGCTATTGCTACTACTGCTCACGTTGCCGTGACGGCTGCTGCTGTTGCTTTAGAGAATGCTACTTTTGCTAATGCTGCTGCTGCTCCTTCTGGTCCCTCTCGAACTTAAAACACTCTTTCTTGTAGTTCTCTTTTGGGAAATAGTGGCACTTGCCTTTCTTCTTGCCCTTCTTCTGCTCGGACTGCTGTTGCTGCTGGTTGCGTGAGCACATGGCCATGAAAGCTGCTTTACTGCTGCTGCTGCCACAATTGTGCTTTGCTGCATTGCGATATAGTTATACCTACATCACGTGCGTGCAGATAAAGTTCAAGTCGAGAGTCAGCTGGCACTCCAACGTTCTCGCACCGTGTAATGATTCGTTAGGAGTTCCCTCACAACAAGCAAGAGGGGGACAAAGCGCGTGTCTTCCACAGGGTTGCCGGCCACTTTCAACTGCTTCGCCAACTCCTTTGCGTAGTCTTAATGCGCCTCTCTCCTTTCGCCACCCTGTATTTTCAACACCATCATCTTCTACTCCAAAAGCATGAGGAATGCAGAATCCTTGCTCTCATACTTCTTGTACAACATATCCCACCTCTCTTTTACACTAGTCTTGTTAGTCACATGCTAAAGATGTGGGTCGTAGATGGTGTTGACAAGTAGCCTGTAGGCCTGCATCTGTTTCTCCTTCCACTCCTCATATGCCGCTGCTGCTGTTGTACATGAATTTGCATCTGTTGCACATTTTTAGGATGTCTTTTGTACCATTTCCTCTATTATAGTGACTCCTTTTGCTTGTGTAGACGAGATGCGCTCTTTGCCGCTCACCACCTCCCAAAAGCCCCTCTCCTCCAAAAGAAAGCGGGTACGTGCCTTCTAAAACATGAAGTTGGCACGTCATTCAAGCCTTTCCAAAGGCTAAGCTGCTATGATCACGCCTATCGCAGCCATTTTGGACTTTGGTGATTCTCAGCACTACTTTTGAGTGGCGGCGCTACCCTTGCTTCTGGTGTTACTTCTGCTAGAAATCTGTCTGACAAAAATAGACTGTACGGGCCAAGAAACTAGGAATTTGGAAAAACGAAGCCTACCATTGGAATCTTCTGCTCAAAACCGCTGAGATTGACCCATAAACCAGGGTCATCAATAGGGGATTTTAAGAGGTATGCCCTTTTGAAAACAGGGTATGCTAGTGCTCCTACTCCAACTCACATTAGAGAGCTTGTAAATGACATTTCTCCGAAAAGTATCAATATAATGCAAACGCTTTTAAACCAATGGAGAGCTGGGGGAAAATACTTCAATTTTCTTGCACTAGTTTTTAAAGTTTTCAAAGAAACAAGAGAGATATGGTCATCACAAGGCCACAGTCTTACTCAGAGAGAAGAGCGTAGCCCTCGCCGACCTCGTTTTGAGCATAACTCTCAATCCATCCATTCGATCTTGGGCTGGTTGAATAGCTTGTCTCTTGAATTTGAAAATCTTGTGGTTGATCATCAAATTTGGTGACGGTTTCACCATAGCCTATCACTCTCAATGTAATGGCCTGTGCTAGCTGAAAGTGGTTAAACTTGGCTCTGATACCAAGTGTTGGTGCTGAAGGAGAGAAGCCGCCTTGGAGCAGCAAACATGTGGGACTCAAACGGCATCACTTGTGCTGAAAAACGGTTCTTGAGTCACTCAAAATAGAAGAGTACACATAGAGCTACAGCTTGGGCAAGTCAGCCCTCTCACAAGCCATACCTCTTATCCGTGGAGGCTAGGGCTCACACAATATAGTCCATATTTACACACGAGAGGAAATCAGCCTAGCAATCAGGCTGACCACTCACACACGATGTAGAGAGCTAGAAAATTCTCTCATGGCACACTTCTAGTGGTATCATAACCCACAATCCCATGGAGAATCCCCATGTGTCTATGGGTAGCACACAAGGATCTCAACTCACCTAAAAAGTAAGGAGAGGAACCCTTTTCCTTGTTAGTACACCCTGACAAAGCAATCGAAGAAATTTGGACCTTTTTGGATACTTCTTCCATCACGTCTTGAGAATGGACATTTTACCTCTTTCTTTGCTTGGGCAAAGCATGGAGCCATCGCCCATGGTCACCCAGATATCGGCGGTCGATGACCCCAAAATTCATATCTCCCAATCTCACCATTGGATGGGTGTCAAACTTGGACTGTAGACAATTTGCCACCTCATCTTTCGAATGACGAAGACGAACTGAAAATCGGAGAATGCATTTGGTATTTTCTTGGAACTTGCTCTTGTGGAACTGAAACTGAGCCAGATGGCTCCTTTTCCAACACTTGTGACCGCCAATTGACATCAGCCAATAGGAATGCCCTTGGAATGTTCTTAGATATCTCTGAGAACCTTCCTGTTCCCCCTTTTGTCACCAAGGAAATTAGTCACTCGGCTGGGATTTTGCCCAACAACCTCTCGCTCCACGGGCAAACTATACAACGTCTAAGCAACAAAGAGTTGTCCTAGGTAGTGTTTGCTGGCTATACTATCCACTTTAGACCAATAGGACCTCTTCCAAAGGAGTAGTGCATGCGTTGTCTATCAGGACCATATTAAAGGGACTTACCCTAGGGGAGGAGTGCATGCCTAGTCCATCCTATGCCTGTCTAGATGTCAACCATGGACAAGGAGCATATCAGGTCAACAAACTCTCCCTTGCACCTCTGTCCATTATATGTGAGATCTCTCTTCTCTCTAGCAGTCTTGGCCTTAGTCTTTGTCTCTTGTGTCAACCATACCAATGCCTCGAGTACCTACAGAGTGCAATTCGCTGTCCAACGCCTTTGTAATACTATCTGCAGTCATCTTCCTGGTCTTCACGTATTCCACGTCCACTATCTCCTTTGGGACGAGGTCGCGTGTGTAGGGGTACCTGATGTGGATATCCTTGGTGCGCCGGGAGATGCTATCATCTTGTACCATTTGCATTGCACTCTTGTCGATATGGACCTCTGTTGCCTCCATTTGTGTAAGGAAAGCAGCCATCCGGCTCAGTTTCAGGTCCACAGGAGCAAGTTCCTAAAAACCACCAGATGCCTACTCCGATCGTCGATCTGACTTCACCAAGGAAAAGATCAGGTGGCAAAATGTCTTCGGCCCACCTTTCAGGCCGATCAAACAGTCTGATCGGGATATATGCATTTTCGAAGTTTTCGAGGTCATCGACCGCCGATATCCGTGTGACCATGGGCGATGGCTCCATACCTTGGCTTGAGAAAAGAAAGGCATGAGGTCCAGGGACAAGCCCTGATGGGAGAAGTATCCAAAAAGGTCCTAGATTCTTAGGTTGCCTTGTCAGAGTGTACTAAGTAGGAAAAGGGTACCTTGCTGGAACCATGAACATCAGCATCACCTACAACGGCAACGACAACATCATCGGCTATACAGACGCAGATTGGGATTCAAACCCCGAGGACTGCAAGTCCATCTCTGGACATGTGTTCCTCACGAATGGTGGAGCCATCAGCTTGTCTAGCAAGCATTAGGTGGTCGTGGCCACCTCAAGCACTGAAGCTAAGTACATCTCTCTCAGATTTGGAGCCAAGGAAGCAGTTTGCTCGCCAAGAATCGTGAGCACCATGCACACACCAAGCACAATGACATTGCATATCACTTCATTAGGCATATGGTGCAGGAGGGTGCTATCAAGCTCGAATTTACTCCAACCAGCAAGCAGGTCGCAAATTTCTGCACCAAGCCAGTGACCCGTGAGAAGCACCAGTTTTTTATGAAGGCATGTTGACTCGGCCCACTCTGACCGCAGCAAAGTGGGAGATTGCTGGGAAAGGAGCCATCTGACTCAGTTTCAGGTCCACAAGAGAAAATTCCAGGAAACCACCAAATGCCTGCTTCGATTGTCAATCCGACTTGACCAATAGAAAGATCAGGTGGCAAAATGTCTTTGTTCTAGGTTTCAGGCCTGTCGAATGGTCGGATTGGGAGCTATGAATTTTCAATGTTTTCAGGGTCATCTACCGGCGATATCCATTTGACCATGGGCGATGGCTCCATGCTTTGGCCTGAGAAAAGAAAAACGCAAGAGGTCCAGGATCAAGACCTGATGGGAGAAATATCCAAAAAGGTCCTAGATTCTTCAATTGCCTTCTCTGAGTGTGCTGACGAGGAAAAAGGTACCTCTCCTTACTTTTTAGGTGAGGTGAGATCCTTGTGTGCTAGCCATGGACACATGGCGATTCTCCATGGGATTGTGGGTTATGTGACCACTAGGAGTGTGTCATGAGAGCATTCTCTAGATCTCTAGGTCTTGTGTGAGTGGTGAGCCTGATTGCTAGGCTGATTTCCTCCCTTGTGTGAGATTATGGACTCTAGTGTGTGAGCCTTAGCCTTCATGGCTAAGTGGTGTAGCTTGTGAGAGGCCTGACTTGCCCAAGCTCTAGCTTTATATGTACTCCACCATTTTGAGTGATTGAACAACCATTCTTTAGCACAAGTTATGCCCTTCCAGACCCACATGCTCGCTACTCCTTCTCTCCTCTAGATCGAACAACTTTTGGCACTTTCATCTCGGCAAGCAAACGTCATAATAAATATATCTCCTTGCATGCTTGTGATAGAGCGATGTACTCTACCTCAGCAATAGAGAGGGGGATACAGTATTGCTTTCTGCTTGCCCAAGAGACTATACCATCGTTCAAGAGATACAAAAAGACCGAAGTGGAGTTTCTCTGATCGCTTCTTCCTCCCCTGTTGGGGTGCGTGTAGGACACCAGCCGCATCGATTTAGATCATTCTTAATCTCCAAACTGGAGTCCCATGTATCAGGTCTTGTGTGGACAGCGCATGATGCACTTGACTTCTTCCCAATGCTGTGGCCCTAGATTGGCCACAAACCTGCTCACTGGTTCCATAGTATAGCAAATGTTAGGGAGTATTTATACCATGGCATACACGAGATAGCCAACAGGAGACTGGTAGGGAATTTCATCCATCTTACGTCGTTCTACTTCTGTGGTAGGGCTCATGGAGGACAAAAGCTTGATGTTTATTATCATGGGTATGCTGGTGGGCTTGCAATCCTCCATGTTGTAGCGTTTGAGGACCTTCATGATGTACTTGGTCTGGTTCAGCTCGATGGTACCTGCTGCTCGATAGCGGTGGATGGTTATCCCTAGATAGAACTCCAGCAGACCCATGCCCTTCATATTGAACCTGCCGTTGAGATTTGTCTTCAGCTTGTTCAAGAGCTTTACCGATGACAAGCACATGATCAGGTCATCCACAAACTATGGAACCAACATCGAACCTTCCTCATCCTCCCGCACATAGACACTAGGGTCATTCAGGCACTATGTGAAGGTGAGCCTTGCCATGAAACCGTCCATCTCCTTGTACCACATCCTTGGGGCCTGTTTCAACTCGTAGAGAGATTTGACTAGTATGCAAACCTTGCTCTCTGGAGCTTTCACTCCATGAGACACTTCCATCTACACTTCTCTATCTATCTTCCCGTAGAGGAACGTTGTCTTGACGTCCATCTAATGGACCTCTAGTTCTTTTCAAGCACCGATGCACAACATGAAATGCTGTGCATTCCACACTCTTAGCATCGTACTTGTGCAGAGGTTTCTTCTGGCGTGTAATACGCCGTAGTAATACTAGTGGTGCTTCAAGGCTTCGTTGCTTTTGTTGCTCATACGCCGCCTTTCATCTGTTATTTGAGGAAGAGCAACCGTCCTCAGAGTTCCACTCATAGGCCTCGGACGACTCAGAATCAATGTCAAAGTCTGTCGCAATGTCAACACGCACAGCCACTCTCCCCAGCGCACCATTCTTCACTAGCACCATCTGCGAGTTCTCAGGTGCCTGATCACCTGACTCGAGCAACACAACCACTCTCCTATTTTAGGAGCATGGACAGGGTCTGGCGTCTCTTCCTTGCTGAGCGTCCTTTCATAAAACTTGACATATTGGCTCTTGATGAGCTTTCCAGCCGCTTGGTCCCACACCACTTACGCCTTGTGTGTAGTATCGTATCCAACAATTACACACTTACAAGCGCGTGCATCCAGCTTGCCAATTCCTTTACTTGCTTCGAACTTTGTCCAGGCAGTATAGAGAAAGTATGAGGCATCTAACTTCTCTCCCGACCAAGCCTCTTGTGGTGTCCTAAGCAGCTTCTCTTGCTGCTTCTTATCACGCCTTTCACATGCAGCTGCCGAAGAGAGATTCACAAGGTAGCAAGAAGCTCTTGCAGCTTCGCCCACAAGGGAGTGGGAGTTTAGCGTCAAAGAGCATGCTTCGTGTCATTTTGATGATAGTCCGGTTCATTTGCTTGGCAAAGTCATTACTCTAGGAGGTGTAAGGCGTTGTGGTGTGGTGGTTGATGCAGTGTTGGCTGAACCGGCCATTGCACGCCTCGTAAACTCGACCGTTGTCTTTGCACAATGCCTTCACCTTCTTGCTTGTCTGATGCTCTACCATCGCGACAAACTCTTGTAGCTTCTCATTGACCTCTCCCTTTGTCTTGAGGTAGTAGATCCACATCTTGCGATTGTGGTCATTAACGAAGGTCAACAAATACTGGTTGCCGTCGTTTGAAAGGGTGCGGAATGGTCCACACACATCAGAGTGAATTAGGTTCAAGATTGCTATCGCAGATTACCCATTACACTCTTTCGCTCTCTCTTTCCCTTGTCTTGGAGGCATGGCTCACACAGCTTTTTACACTTACCCTTATCCTTAGGCTTGCATCCTTCCATTCCATGAACTACTTTGTACTACTTCATAGCTTGCAGTGTCCTGTCAGCCACATGGCCAACTCGCCTCTGCCACATATGAGCATTCGTATTGGTGGAGTTGGCCGCCATGGTGACAGCTTGTGGTACAATATCAGTTATCCTTCATTTGTACTCTCAAGGGGTTTGGTCTACAGCATGTAGAGCGCGTCAACTATTGGGACTTGTGCAACAAGTTTCTACTTAGAATAGGAGATCTTGATGTCCTTGTTCTTGATAATCACGGCCTCTTCCTCTGTAAAGACAACCGTCATGTCGTGGTCCACGATTTTTGACACCGAGAAGAGGTTTGCCGCACAAGACGGCATGTAGACCATGTTCTCCAGCTTCAAGTCTTTTTCAGCACCTTGATGGTGATTACCTTATCTCCCTCACCTTGCGTATAGACATGGCTCCCGTAGGCACACCTGCAGCAACGTTCACTGTCCCCAACTGCGATGAATCCATCCTTCTCCCTTAAAGAGTGGTAGTTCATGCCGACATCAAGCGTCTAGGCTTCAAGCTTGAGCAGTGCTGCTCCCTTGGTTGCCGGCACGTTCTCAGCCATCATGTTTGTCAACTTCATTTTACCCTTTGGTTTACCCTCATATATACCACCATGATCTCTGTCTTCGATCTTGGGAGCTGTGCACTCCCGTACCCAATGCCAAGGCTTGCCACAATTATGGCACTTCCTAGGATGTTTTGAACTCTTTCTACCGCCACCATTGCCTTTTCCTCTACCGCCATTGCTTCCGCTGTTGCTCTGACTAGAAGAGGAGTTTTTGCCACGACCACCGTACTGTGTAGCATAGGTTGAAAGGTCAGCATCACTACTACTGCAATGCATGGCCTTGATGTGCCCGTATTTGGATACTTCCTCATACGTCAAGTCCTCCTCCTTGCAACCGCCGAAGACAGTGATGAGAGGACCCCAATCTTCAGGAAGCGTCATAAGGAGGATCATGGCTTCATGTTGGTGTCCATTTGCATTGTTCATTTGAGTCACTTGCTGTAGCATTCTTTAAAACTACAACACGAAGTCTGGAATTGACTCTCCCTCCCTCACTTTTTTCAAAATCAGCTATTGAAGGATGAAGAGGCGATTTGCAAGAGCCTTTTAGTAGTGTACACGTACAAGCTTCTAATAAGCCTTTGATGCATGTGTGATACCTTGAAGGTGGACATACTATGACTCATGCACTAATGTCACAATAATCACAAGCACCATGTTATCTTTGACACTCCACATTTCATATCCACGATCTGTTTTTGGAAGTTCAACCTCTTCTCCAAGGAAAATCAAGTAGCCACGCACCCTCGTGACAATCTCAAATTGCCATTCCCACAAAGGAAAACCAAACCCTGTGAACTTTGACATCCCACCGTTGACCTGATCGAGAATGAGCGTCACAGGTGTCGTCATACTGCTTCTCTTCTTCTCTATTTCTCTGCTTTGTTAAGGCCGATGTAGGGTGATGTAGGGTGTTGTCTGCTTCCAGTTTAGAAGGTGCAGATCCGTTGCATATCCCTTAGTCGTTTATCACCTGCAAACAGAGAAGAACACTCACTAGCGAGCCTAGGGTCGTGCCTCCAAGAGCAGAGCTTATCTTGGTTAGGGCCCAAGGGTCGTACCTGTTGGGAAAAGAGCCACCCGACTCAGTTTCAGGTGCACAGGAGCAAGTTCCAAGAAAGAACCAGATGCCTGCTCTGATCATCAATCCGACTTCACCATTGGAAAGATCAGGTGGAAAATGTCTACGGTCCAAGTTTGAGGCCGATCCAACGGTCGGATGGGGAGATATGAATTTTCGTAGTTTCCGGGGTCATCGACCATCGATATCTGGGTGACCATGGGCGATGGCTCCATGCCTTAGCCTGAGAAAAGAAAAAGGCAAGAGGTCCAGGGTCAAAACCTGATGGGAAAAATATCCAAAAAGGTCCTTGGTCTTAGGATTGCCTTGTCAGAGTGTGCTGACTAGGATAAAGGTATCTCTCCTTTCTTTTTAGGTGAAGTGAGATCCTTGTGTGCTAGCCATGGACACATGGCGATTCTCCATGGGTTTGTGGGTTATGTGACCACTAGGAGTGTGCCATGAGAGCATTCTCTAGCTCTCTAGGTCGTGTGTGAGTGGTCAGCCTGATTGCTAGGCTGATTTCCTCCCTTGTGTGAGATTATGGACTCTAGTGTGTGAGCCTTAGCCTCCATGGCTAAGTGGTGTGGCTTGTGAGAGGGCTGACTTGCCCAAGCTCTAGCTCTATATGTACTCCATCATTTTGAGTGATTTAATAACCATTCTTCAGCACAAGTGATGCCCTTCCAATCACACATGCTCGCTGCTCCAAGGCTCTCTCTCTCCTCGAGTTCCAACATTTGGTATCAGAGCCAAGTTCTGCCACTTCCAACCAGCACAGGCCGTCACTTTGAGAGTGACGGGTTGGGGTAAAAACCTCACCAGATTTGAAGATCGAACACTGGATCTTCAAGTTCAAGAGACAAGCGTTCCAACGAGCCCAAAATGGCAAAGATCCAACAGTCCGATTGAAAGTTATACTTAAAACGAGGTCCGCCAGGGCTACACTCTTCTCTATGAGTAAGACTGTCGCCTTGTGATGACCATAACTCTCTCGTTTCTTTGTCAAATTTAAAAAGTAAAACAATTGAATTGTAGTATCTTTCCTTATATTTCCATTGAAGCAGATATATTTGCATTCCATTGATTCGTTTGGGAGAAACGCCGTTTACAAACTTGCTGGTCTAAGTTGGAGTAAGAGCAGAAGCATACCCTATTTTCAAGAGGGCATATCTTTCAAAATCCCCTGTTGATGACCATGTTTTATGGGTCGATTTGAAAGGGTTTGAGCTGCGTTTTTTAGTGGTGGGCTCCGTTTTAAAAAATTCCCTGTCTGTTGGTATGTACATTCCATTTTCTGTCAGACAGATTTCTGGCTGAAGCAGCAGTAGAAGCAGGGTTAGCGCCGCCACTCAAGGGCAGCGCTGAGCATCACCAAGGCTCAAAATGGCAGCAGCAAGCTTGGTAACAGTAGCCCAGTCCTTGGAGAGGCTGGAAGGATGCGCCAATTTCACGTTTTGGAAGATCCGTACCCGCCTCCTTTTGGATGAGAGGGGCTTGTGGGAGGTGGTGAGCGGCGACGAGCCGGCTCCAGTTCCACAGGCAAAAGGCATCACCATAATACAGGTGGTGGCGGGGAAGATGCCGCAAAAGGGTACAGCTGATGCGGGTTCTTCTGCAGCTGTACCTACGGCGTATGAGGAGTGGAAGAAGAAGGACAGGCAGGCCTACAGGTTGCTTGTCAACACCATCTCCAACCCTCATCTTCAGTACATGAGTGACAAGGCTACTGCAAAGGAGGGGTGGGACACGTTGTGCAAGAAGTATGAGAGCAAGGATCCTGCATTCCTCATGCTTTTGGAGGAAAAGATGATGGCGCTAAAAATGTAGGGTGGCGAAGGGATGGAGGCGTATCTGGACAGGGCAAAGGAGCTGGCGAAGCAGCTGAGAGCGGCCGGAAACCTTGTGGAAGAGACGCGCTTCATCCTCCTCTTGCTGAGGGGACTCCCAACCAGCTACGACACGGTGCGAGAGACGTTGGAGTGCCAGCCCACTCTCAACCTCGACTTCATCTGCACACACTTGGTGCAGGTGGAACTACGTCGCAATGCAGCAAAGCGCAATGGCGGCAGCAGCAGCAGTGAAGCAGATTTTATGGCCACGGGCTCACGCAACCAGCAGCAGCAGCAGTCCGGGCAGCAGAGAAGCAAGAACAAGGGCAAGTGCCACTATTGCCAGAAAGAGGGGCACTACAAGAAAGAGTGCTTCAAGTTCAAGAGGGACCAGAAGGAGCAGCAGCAGCATCAGTAGTAAAAGCAGCAATCTCCACAGTAACAGCAGCAGCAGTCAAAGCAACGCCAGCAGCAGCAGCAGCAGCGGCAGAACCAGACAGGCGTGCGCCATTTTGGCAACATGAACGTTGCCAAGGAGGTGCGCGACCGCCTCTTCATGGCAAAGTCTGACATGTCGCAGAAAGAAAAGGCGCATCTGGCGTGGTACAAGACCTCGGGATGTACCAAGATTCTGACGCACTACAAGGAGTGGTTCATGTAGCTGCTCTCCATTGCCCCCCATCCGATTGCTTTGGGTGATGATCGGGTGGTGTATGCTGAGGGGATTGGGATTGTGGAGATGTGGTTGGAGACCCCGCGTGGAATTCAAGTGGGAGTTTTCCATGGCGTGCTGTATGTACCTGATGCTGCGTTCAACCTTCTCTCAGTGTCCTCTCTCACCAACACAGGACTACGTGTTGTTTTTTACGATGATTATGGCTACATCTTCAACAAGGAAACAAAAGAGGAGTTGGCCAAGTCGGTGAAGGAGGGCGACATGTACCGCCTGCTGGGGGCGACGAAGATCCCGAGTGAGAAGAGTCTTGCAGCAGTGGTGCAGGCGACAGATGGCGAGATGTGGCATGCGTACTACGGCCACATCGGCATACACGCCTTCCAGCAGCTTCAAGCAAAGCAGATGGTGCGTGACTTGCCTACCATCTCTAACTTTGAGCAGCAGTTGTCCATCGGCTGTTTGGAAGGAAAGCAGCATCGCGAGGCATTCTCTGGAGCAGGGGAGCATGCAAAAGAAGTGTTGGAGCTGGTCCACACAGACTTGTGTGGACCAATGCAGACCCAGAGCTTTGGAGGCTCTAGGTATTTTCTCACCTTCATTGATGATTTCAGCCGCTACACTGTTGTGTGCTTCCTTTCCTCCAAGGACCAGTGCTTTGAAAGGTTCAAGGATTTCAAGGCCATGGTGGAGAACTAGACTGGCAAGAAGATCAAGGCGTTGCGCAGCGATCGCGGTGGTGAATACCTAAGCAAGGAGTTCCAGGACTACCTCGCAGCAGCTGGCATCAAGGCGCAGCGTACCGCGCCGTACTCGCCGCAGCAGAACGGGATAGAAGAACGCGCGAACCGTACCATTGTGGAGTCGGCGTGCTCCATGTTGCACGCGGCCCGGCTGACCTACGACTTCTGGGCTGAAGCCGTGAGCACTGCGGTCTACATCAAGAACCGCAGTCCAACCAAGGCCCAGGAGGAGATGACGTCGTACGAGGCGTGGTTCGGCAAGAAGCCGAGCGTGGGTCATCTTCGCACATTTGGCAGCTTGGCGCACATGCACGTGCCAAAGGAGAAGCGGCAAAAGTGGGACGCGAAGAGTGCGCAGATGCTCATGATTGGCTACGATGTGGCAAGCAAGGCGTATCGCCTCTACGAGAGGGATACAGGCCACGTCCTCATCTCCAGGGATGTCGTCTTCAACGAGAGCAACGTCATCGGCACCAACATCGTGTGTGAAGAGGCAGCAGAACCAGCAGCTGACGAGACAGTGGGAGCAGAAATTCTTCCTGACCCAGTTTCTCCCGATCCTTCCTCTACTCTGACAGTGGGAGAATCACTNCGCAGATGCTCATGATTGGCTACGATGTGGCAAGCAAGGCGTATCGCCTCTACGAGAGGGATACAGGCCACGTCCTCATCTCCAGGGATGTCGTCTTCAACGAGAGCAACGTCATCGGCACCAACATCGTGTGTGAAGAGGCAGCAGAACCAGCAGCTGACGAGACAGTGGGAGCAGAAATTCTTCCTGACCCAGTTTCTCCCGATCCTTCCTCTACTCTGACAGTGGGAGAATCACTCTACTCTCCCATGTGTGATGTTGTAGGTACAACAGCCTCATCGCCAGAAGCAGAGGAGGGAGATATAGCACCACCAGCAGCAGCAGTTGTGCTTCCAGCACCGCGCCAGCCGCCCAATAACGCTCCAGCACCAGGTTGCAGGTACCCTCTTAGGGTGCGTTACAAGCCTGGTGAGCGCGGCCATTTTTGGATGCTGCAGAAACCAGAACAGATGAACGTCGCACTTGCAGCAGATTCAGATGAGCCAACGTCATACAGATGTCTGATCTCGGGGAGGCATCATACTTCCTCGGTATCTAGAATACGCATGACCGCAAGTCACGCTCTCTCTCGATGCAGCAGAGCCGCTACATCAAGGATATTTTCCAGCGGTTTGGCATGGCAGAGGCAAAACCCATCGGCACGCCGCTGGAGACGCGACAATACCTCGTGAGCTTCAATGGACAAGCAAATGTAGCTGAGCGGCAGAAGTACCAGAGCGCCGTCGGTAGTCTCATGTACCTGATGGTGGCAACCAGGCCGGACCTCGCACAGGCTGTGAGCGCTGTGAGCTAGCACATGGCTAATCCCGGACCGGAGCACCAGAAGGCACTGAAGCGGATCTTTTGCTATCTTGCTGGAACGATCAACATCGGCATCACCTATAACGGTAATAACAACAGCATCATCGGCTACACAGACGCAGATTAGGCTTCAAACCCTGAGGACCGTAAGTCCATCTCTGGACATGTGTTCCTCATGAATGGTGGAGGCATCAGCTAGTGCAGCAAGCGGCATGTGGTCGTGGCCACCTCGAGTACAGAAGCTGCATATGTATCTCTCAGCTTTGGAGCCAAGGAAGCAGTTTGGCTCCAACGTCTCATGGCAGAGATGAGTGGGAGTGCAGCAGTTCGAGTTCCTGTGCGCGTCGACAACCAGAGCGCAATCGCACTCGCCAAGAATCCCGAGCACCATGCACGCACCAAGCACATTGA
>SZWC01000551.1:194596-212512 GCA_023375785.1 Penium margaritaceum | reverse complement strand
ACATGTGTTCCTCATGAATGGTGGAGGCATCAGCTAGTGCAGCAAGCGGCATGTGGTCGTGGCCACCTCGAGTACAGAAGCTGCATATGTATCTCTCAGCTTTGGAGCCAAGGAAGCAGTTTGGCTCCAACGTCTCATGGCAGAGATGAGTGGGAGTGCAGCAGTTCGAGTTCCTGTGCGCGTCGACAACCAGAGCGCAATCGCACTCGCCAAGAATCCCGAGCACCATGCACGCACCAAGCACATTGACATCGCATATCATTTCATCGGGCACATGGTGCATGAGGGTGCTATCAAGCTAGAGTTTACTCCAACCAGCAAGCAGGTCGCTCATTTCTGCACCAAGCCAGTCACCCATGAGAAGCAGCAGTTTTGCATGAAGGCATGTGGACTCAGCCCACTCTGATTGCGGCAAAGTGGGAGATTGTTGGGAAAGGAGCCATCCGGCTCAGTTCCAAGAATGTACCAGATGCGTGCTACGATCGTCAATCCGACCTCACCATTGGAAAGATCTGGTGGCAAAATGTCTACGGTCCAAGTTTGAGGCCGATCCAACAGTCGAATTGGGAGATATGAATTTTCGTAGTTTTCGGGGTCATCGACCGTCGATATCCAGGTGACCATGGGCGATGGCTCCATGCCTTAGCCTGAGAAAAGAAAAAGGCAAGAGGTCCAGGGTCAAGACCTGATGGGACAGATATCCAAAAAGGTCCTTGGTCTTAGGATTGCCTTGTCAGAGTGTGCTGACTAGGATAGAGGTATCTCTCCTTACTTTTTAGGTGAAGTGAGATCCTTGTGTGCTAGCCATGGACACATGGCGATTCTCTATGGGTTTGTGGATTATGTGACCACTAGGAGTGTGCCATGAGAGCATTCTCTAGCTCTCTAGGTCGTGTGTGAGTTGTCAGCTTGATTACTAGGCTGATTTCCTCCCTTATGTGAGATTATGGACTCTAGTGTGTGAGCCTTAGCCTCCATGGCTAAGTGGTGTGGCTTGTGAGAGGGCTGACTTGCCCAAGCTCTAGCTCTATATGTATTCCATCATTTTGAGTGATTTTATAACCATTCTTCAGCACAAGTGATGCCCTTCCAATCACACATGCTCGCTGCTTTAAGGCTCCCTCTCTCCTCAAGTTCCAACAGTACCTCCAAGGGCAAAGCTTATCCTTGGTCCTTGTTCGCCTAGTGCCAGCCCTCGCCTATTGAGTAGATGAGGTGATGGACCTAATGCACGTTCCAAGATAGAGAGGACAAGAGAGTGTGCAAAAACGTGTGTTTCTACTAGTTCGTATGGACCCATAATCCTTTGTGAAATCGCTTGAGGCAACAGTCTAGAAAACTAGTTCGCACACAATGGTTCCCGCTGACCGCTCTTCATATTGCAACCAAGATATGATATTACTGTTAGAGCAAAAGATCCACACTGAGCAGTTCATGAGAATCACTCACTTGCACTGTGTCCTTAACACCTGGTCATTTTTGTGTAAGCACCGAACTCCTAGGGCTTAGAACCAATGCTTCTTTAGTGTCTGCCTCTAGTGGACAACTCAGTTAGGAGTCTCAACGGTAAGAACTGCACTCAATGATAGGTAACTGACAGGTCCTTATAGTCCTAGAGCCAGCCTGTAGCCTAAGTGCGTAGTGGCTCCTTAGATGTGCCTCTTTGGTTGCCATCTGGTTTGCATCATCGCCCTTGCATACTATCTTGTTTACAACAAGGGGACTTGCTCCAAAGGAGCATTGCATGCCTTGTCTATGTAGACCAGACTTAGGGGACTTAATCCAAGGGAGCAGTGCATGCCTAGTCCGTCCTATGCCTGTCCAAATGTCAGCTATGAACAAGGAGCATATTAGGTCAAGAAGTCGTTGATGCCATGTTGGCTCAACCAGCCTTTGTACGCCTCGTACTCACCACCATTATTCGTCCAGAGAACCTTGATCGTTTTTCTTCTCTGCCGCTCTACCATCACGATAAACTCTTCCAGCTTCTCCTTGATATTTCCCTTTGTCTTGAGGAAGAAAATCCAATTCTTGTAATCGTGATCATCAATGAAGGTCACACAGTATTTTCTCTCACTGTTTGAGGGAATGCGAAATGGTCTGCACGAATCAGAGTGACTCAGTTGCAAGATTGCTACCGCACGTTGCCCATTATGCTCAAATGGTTTCCTCTTCACTGTGACTTAGAGGCATGACTCATACAGTTTCTTGCACTTTCTCTCATCTTTGGCCTTGTATCCCTCCATCCCATGAACCACTTTGTACTGCTGCATAGCTTGCACTGTGCTATCGGCCACATGGCGAAACCGCATGTGCCACAGCTCAGCATCAGTGTACGTAGAGTTGGCGGCCATGGTGATGGCCTATGGTGCAACATCAGGCTTTGGAGACTTGGGTTCTTCAACCACCACATATCCCTCATTTGTACTTTGAAGGGATTTGGTCTACAAAACGTAGAGCCCATCAACTCTTAGGAATTGTGCGATAAGAATCTTCATGGGACAAAGGATCTTTATGTCCTTGTTCTTGATAATCACGGCCTCCACGTTTGTGCAGACGAGCGTCATGTTGAGGTCCGTGATTTTGGACATTGACAAGAGCTTTGCCGGAAAAGACGGCATGTAGACAACGTTCTCCAGCTTCAAGTCGTTTTTAGCACCCTTCACATTGATGCTGATCAACTTATATCCCGTGTCTTGCTCATGGACAAGGCTGCCGTTGGCACACCTAAAGCGACGTTTAGTGTCTCCAATGGAGATGCACCCATCCTTCTCCCTTGAAGATAGGTGGTTTGTACCAGAGTGGAGCTTGTAGGCTCCACGCTTGATCAGCGCTGTTTCCTTGGTTGCCGGTACGCTCTTAGCCATCATGTTTGCCAACTTCTTACCATTTTATTTGCCCTCATATCTACCACCATTATCTTGCCCGGTTCCCAAGCATGCCACTGTGATGGTACTTTCTAGGACGCTTCGCACTCTTTCAACGGACACTCTTGTATTTTCCACCACTGCCCCCGCTTCCACTGGCCTCGTTATGCACGTACTTAGACACTGCCTCATACGCCAAGTTCTTCTTCCGACCGCCAAAGACAGTGATCAGACAATCCCAACTTTCACGTAACGCCACGAAGAGGATTACAGCTTGAATGTTGGTGTTGATTCCCGAGTTCATTTGGGTCACTTGCTGCAACGGTCCTTCAAACTACAAGAGGAAGTTTGAATCCCCTCTCCTTCCCTCACCCTCATCGAAATCAGCTTTTGAAGGATGACGAGGCGATTTGCGAGAGCCATTGGTCGGTGTAAACCTGCAAGCTTCTCACAAGCGTTTGATGCATCTGTTATACCTTAGATATTGACATGTAGTGACTCATCCACTGATATCACAAGAATCGCAAGCACCATATCATTTCTGAGACTCCACACTTTATCTCAGTACCTATTTTGGAGGTTCCTCCTGTTCTCTAAGGAATATCTTCAAGTAGCCATGCACCCTCATGACAATCTAACATTGCCATTTTAGAAGGGAAAACCCATCCATAGGAAAAGCTATCCGATTGTTCACTTGCTCAAGAGTGAGCATAGCGGGTATCTTCATATTGCTTCTTTGCTTTTCTGCTTTTCTGCTTTATTGAAGCCGATACATGCTTACGAAGGGTGTTGTCTACTAGAGGTATAGGTAGAGATCCGCTACTTACTCCTTGACCGTTGATCACCTGTAGAAAGAGAAGAACGCACATGAGCAAATCCAGGGTCGTGCCTCCAAGGGAAGAGCTTATCCTGGTTAGGGTCCAAGTGTCGTATTTACAAGGACAAGGCTTATCCTTGGCAATTGTTTGCTAAGTACGAGTAGCTGCCATTAGAACTATTAGAGCAGATGGAGCACATGGAGTTGATGGATCTGATACGCGGTGCAAGATTGAGAGGATGAGAAACTAAACAAAAGCGTACCTTTGTCAACCTGCTTCAGGCGACGGTCTTGAAAACGGGTTCCGAGACAATGTTTCCCGTTGACCACTCTTGGTATGCCAACGAAGAGGTGATATCACCCTCTAAGTTAAGGTTCCATTCTAAACAGTTCATAGGAATCACTTCCTTGCACTATGTCCTTAGTACCTGGTCGATTTCGCACAAGGAGCAAACTCTTGGGGCTCAGATCAACTAATATTTCTTTAGTGTCTGCCTCTGGTAAACAACTTTGTTTGGAGTCTCAAAGGTAAGAACTGTACTCAATGACAGGCAACTGACAGGTTCTTATAGTCCTAGAACTAACCTCTAGCCTAGGCGCGTAGTGGCTCCATGGATGAGCATCTTTCAGAGCAATCTATATTACATCATCTCCCTGCCTACATGGCGTTCCTTGTGAGTGCCAAGTGGTGCTTGCCACCAGGTAGGACCTTGGAATATTCTAAGATGTCTCTTAAACCCTTCTTTTCCACCTTTTGGTCACAAAGAAAATTAGTCACTGGTGTGGGATTTGACCTAGTGACCTCTCGCTCCAGAGACTAACTTTGGAACGTCTAAGCCACAAGGAGTTGTCCTAGGTAAATGATCCTTCCTATACTATCCAGTTTAGAACAGGGGGCTTTTGGACAGTCCCTTAAGTCTGATCCAGATAGACAAGGCATTCAATGCTCCTTTGGAGGAAGTCCCCTTGGTCCAAACTGGATAGCATAGCCAACAAACACTGACTAGAACAATTTCTTGTGGCTTAGACGCTCCACAGTTGGTTTCTGGAGGGAGAGATCACTGGGTGAAATCTTGGCCTGTTGTTTGAACTAGAGAGGAGGGGGAGCTTTGGAGTAGCAAGCATGTGGGACTTAAAGGGCATTAGTTGTGCTCAAGAATGATTCTTTATTCACTCAAAACCATTAACTACATATAGAGTTAGAGCTTGGACAATTCAGCCGTCTTTCAAGCCGCACCACTTAGTCAAGGAGACTAAGACTCGCACACTCTAGTGTGCGAGAGCTCATAATCTCACACAAGAGAGGAAATCAGCCAAGCAATTAGAGAAACTACTCACAAACAACCTGAAATTTTAGAAAATTCTCTCATGGCATACTCCTAGTGGTCACACAATCCACGATCCCATGGAGAGTTACCTTGTGTCTATGTCTAGCACACAAACATCTCACCATACCTAAAAATAAAGAACAGGTATCTTTTCCCTAGTCACCTCACTCTGATAAGGTAATCCAAGAATCTAGGACTTTTACAGAATTTATCCCATTGTGTCTTGACCCTAGACCTCTCGCCTTTTTCTCTTTTTCTCCGGCATAGAGCCATCATCCTCTGTCACCCAAATACCGGCGATTGGTGATCCCACAAATTTTAAAAATCCATATCTATCAATCCCACTGTTGTATCCACATAAAACTTGCACCGTAGACAGTTTACCACTTCATCTTTCAAATATTATAGTCTCATAAACAATTAGAGGAGGTATTTGGTAGTTTCCTTGAACTTGCTCCTATGGACATGAAACTGAGCTGGATTCCTCCATTCCTAACACTAGTGACTAATTTTCTTTGTTACCAAAAGGGGGACACGAAGGTTCCAAGAGACATCTTAGAACATTCCAAGGTCCATCGTGCTGGCTGGGACCACTTGGCGATCACATGGAGTGCCATGTAGGCAAGGGGGATGATGCAATCTGGATTGCCTCTGAGGTGGCTTATCCAAGGAGCCTTTACGTATCTATACCAGAGGCTAGCTCTAGGACTATAAGAACCTGTCCGTCTCCTGTCATTGAATATAGTTCTAACCTTTCAGATACCTGTCACAATTTTGCCATAGAAAAAACATAGGTTGAACTAAGCTCCAGGAGTGAGATCCTTGCGCAAAAGTGACCAGATACTACGGACACAGTGTAAGGAAGTGATTTCTATGAACTGCTTAGAATGGAACCTTAACTCAGAGGCTGATATGACCTCTTCCGGTGTGCCAACAACAGCCGTGTCCATACACAAGGTCACAGAGATATGTTGATCACCATTGACACAAACGATACTGAAAAATACTTGAAGCTGGAGAACATCACCTCTATGATGTCTTTTGCGGCAAACCTTTTGTCACTGTCCAAAATCACGCACCACGATATGACAGTCATCTTGACTCAAGAGGAGGCCGTGATTGTCAAGAACAAGTATATCAAGATCTATTTTTGTTCGGAAAGGAGCCATTCGGCTCAGTTTCATATCCACAGGAGCAAGTTCCTGGAAAGTACCACATGCCTGCTCCGATCGTCAATCCGACTCCACCATTGGAAAGATCAGGTGGCAAAATATCTACGGTCCAAGTTTGAGGCCGGTCCAACGTTCAGATTGGGATATATGAATTTTCGAAGTATTTGGGGTCATCGACCGCCGATATCTGAGAGACCATGGGCGATGGCTCCATGCCTTAGCCTGAGAAAAGAAAAAGGCAAGAGATCCAGGGTCAAGACCTGATGGGAGAAATATCCAAGAGGGTCCTAGATTCTTGGGTTACCTTGTTAGAGTGTGCTGACGAGGAAAAAAGGTACCTCACTTTACTTTTTAGGTGAGGTGAGATCCTTGTGTGCTAGCCATGGACACATGGCGATTCTCCATGAGATTGTGGGTTATGTGACCACTAGGAGTGTACCATGAGAGTATTTTCTTGCTGTCTAGGTTGTGTGTGAGTGGTCAGCCTGATTGTTAGGATGATTTCCTCCCTTGTTTGAGATTATGGACTCTAGTGTATGAGCCTTAGCCTCTATAGCTAAGTGGTGTGGCTTGTGAGAGGGCTGACTTGCCCAAGCTCTAGCTCTATATGTACTCCATCATTTGGAGTGCTTCAACAACCATTCTTCAGCACAAGTAATGCCCTTCCAGTCCCACATACTCGCTGCTCGAAGGCTCCCTCTCTCCTCCAGATCTAATATTTGGTATCAGAGCAAAGTTCTGCCACTTTTAGCCAGCACAGGCCATCCCTTTTAGAGTGACGGGTTGGGGAAAAAACCTTCATCAAATTTAACAATCGACCACTGGAGCTTCAAGATCAAAAGACAAGCTTTCGAACGAGCCCAACATTGCAAAAATCCAAAAGTCGGATTGAGCGTTATGCTCAAAACAAGGTCGGCCATGGCTACACTCTTCTCTTTGAGTAAGACTTTCGCCTTGTGATGACCAAAATCTCTCGTTTCTTTGTCAAAATTAAAAAGTAGCACATCCAAATTGAAGTATTTTTCCTCAGCTTTCCATTGGTGCAAACATATTTGCATTCCATTGGTAGGTTTGGGAGAAACATTGTTTACAAGCTGGCTGGTGTGAGCTGGAGTAGGAGCAAAAGCATACTCTGTTTTCAAAAGGGCATATCTCTCAAAATTCCCCTTTGATGATCCTGTTTTATGGGTCGATCTGAAATCTTTTGAGATGAATCTTGCACAGGTGGGCTTGGTTTTTCCAAATTACCAGTCTGCTTGCCTCTATAGTCCTTTTTCCGTCAGACAGATTTCTGGCTGAAGCAGCAGTAGAAGTAGGGGTAGCGCTGCCACTCTAGGGCAGCGCTGAACATCACCAAGGCTCAAATTGGCAGAAGCAGGCGTGGTAACAGCAGCCAAGCCCTTGGAGAGGCTGGAAGGATGCGTCAACCTCACGTTTTGGAAGATCCGTACCCGCTCTCTTTTGGAGGAGGGGGGCTTGTGGGAGGAGGTGAGCGACAACGAGCGCGCTCCGCCTCCACAGGCAAAAGGTATCACCGCAGTAGAGGTGGTCACGGGAAAGACGCCAAAGAAAGGTGCAGCAGATGCAAGTTCGTCTACAACTGGAGCAGCGCCATATGAGAGGTGGAAGAAGAAGGACAGGCAGGCATACAGGTTGCTTGTCAACACCATCTCCAACCCGCATCTTCAGTACGTGAGTGACAAGGCTACTACAAAAGAGGGCTGCGATACGTTGTACAAGAAGTATGAGAGCAAGGATCCTACATTCCTGATGCTTTAGGAGGAGAAGATGATGGCGTTGAAAATGCAAGGTGGGGAAAGGATGGAGGCGTAGTTGGGCAGGGCAAAGGAGCTGGCGAAGCAACTGAAAGCGACCGGCAACCCTGTGGAAGACACACGCTTCATCCTCCTCATGCTAAGGGGACTCCCAACGAGCTATGATACGGTGCGAGAGACATTGGAGTGCTAGCCGACTCTCGACCTCGACTTCATTTGCATGCTCCTGGTGCAAGTGGAACTACGTCGCAATGCAGCAAAGCGCAATGGCGGTAGCAGCAGCAGTGAAGCAAGTTTCATAGCCATGGGCTCACGAAACCAGCAGCAGCAATAGTCCAGGCAGCAGAGAGGCAAGAAGAAGGGCAAGTGCCACTATTGCCAAAAAGAGGGGCACTACAAGAAAAAGTGCTTCAAGTTCAAGAGGGAGCAGAAGGAGCAGCATTAATAGTAGCAAAATTAGCAATTTCCACAACAGCAGTAGGAGTCAAAGCAACATCAGCAGCAGCAGCAACAGAACCAAACTGGCGTGCGCCATTTTGGCAATATGAACGTTGCCAAGGAGGTGCGCGACCGCCTTTTCATGGCAAAGTTTGACATGTCGCAGAAGGAAAAGGTGGATGTGGCGTGGTACAAGGACTCGGGATGTACCAAGAGTCTGACGCACCACATGGAGTGGTTCACGCAGCTGCTCTCCATTCCCCCCCGTCTGATTGCTTTGGGTGATGATCGGGAAGTGTATGCTTAGGGGATTGGGATTGTGGAGATGTGGTTGGAGACCCCGCGTGGCATTGAAGTGGGAGTGTTCCATGGCGTGTTGTATGTGCCTGATGCTGCGTTCAAACTTCTCTCAGTGTCTTCTCTCACCAAGACAGGACTGCGCGTCGTCTTTGACGATGATTATGGCTACATCCTCGACAAGGAAACAAGATAGGAGTTGGCCAGTTTGCTGAAAAAAGGAGATATGTACCGCCTGTTGGGGGCGACCAAGATCCCGCGTGAGCAGAGCCTTGCAGCAGTGGTACAGGCCATCAATGGCGAAAACTGGCATGCCCACTATGGCCACATCGGCATGCGCGTCTTACATCAACTTCAAACGAAGCAGATGGTGCGTGACTTTCCCACTATCTCTAGCTTCAAGCAGCAGTTGTGCATCGGCTGTTTGGAGGGGAAGCAACATTGCGAAGTGCTCTCTGGAGCAGGAGAGCGCGCGAAGGAGGTGCTAGAGCTGGTCTCCATAGACTTGTGTGGCCCGATGAAGACCCAGAGCTTTGGAGCATTGATGATTTCAGCCGTTACATTGCTCCGTATTTCCCTTCAAGGACCAATGCTTTGCAAGGTTCAAGGAGTTCAAGGCCATGGTGGAAACCAGACGGGCAAGAAAATCAAGGCGCTGCGCAGCGACCGCGGTGGAGAGTACCTGAGCAACGAGTTCCAGGATGACCTTGCAGCAGTAGGCATCAAGGCGCAGCACATTGCGCCATACTTGCCGTAGCAGAACGACATAGCAGAACGCACCAATCGCACCATCGTTGAGTCGGCGCGCTCCATGCTACACGCGGCTCGGCTCACCTATGACTTTTTGGCGGAAGTAATAAGCACTACGGTGTACATCAAGAACCGCAGTCCAACCAATGCCCTGGAGATGATGACGCTGTACGAGGCGTGGTTCGGCAAGGAGCAAAGCGTGGGTCATCTTCGCGCTTTTGCCAGCTTGGCGCACATATACCTGCCAAAGGAGAAGTGGCAAAAGTGGGACGCCAGAGCCCGTAGATGCTGATGATTGGCTACGACGTGGCAAGCAAGGCGTATTGCCTCTACGAGAGGGATACAGGTCACGTCACTATCTCTAGGGATGTCGTCTTCAACGAGAGCAACGTCATCGGTACCAACGTTATCTGTCAAGAGGCAGCAGAATCAGGAGCTAACAAGGCAGTGGGAGCAGATATTCTTCTTCACCCAGCCTCTCCTGATCCTTCCTCCACTGTCACAGTGGGAGGACTAGTCTACTCTCCCATGTCTGATGCAGCAGATATAATGGCCTCATCGGCAGAAGCAAAAGAAGAAGATGCACCACCATCAGCAGAAGCAGTTGTGCCAGCAGTACCGCGCCAGCCGCCTCCTAACTCTTTAGCACCAGGTTGAAGGTACCCTCTTAGGATGCGTTACAAGCCTGGTGAGTGCGGGCATTTCTGGATGCTCAAAAAACCAGACAAAATGAACGTCGCAGTTGCTGTAGACTCAGATGAGCCGGCGTCTTACAAGGAGGCCATGGCTGCACCAGATGCAGCACATTGGGCGGAAGCCGTGTAGCAGGAGATACAATCGCAGCTGGACAACAGCACGTGGGAGCTGACTGAGTGTCCACCTGGACGTAAGGTGATCAAGTGCAAGAGGGTGTTCAAGAACAAGCAGGGAGCAGATGGTAACCTATAAAAATGGTCGCCAAGGGCTACTCATAGGAGGAGGCCATCGACTACAGAGAAACTTTTGTCCCTGTTGCAAAGTTTGCCTCTGTGCGTACGCTCCTTTCCTATGCAGGAGCAGAAGACTTTGTGGTCCACCACATGGACGTCAAGACAATGTTCCTCAACGGTGACCTGGAGGAGGAGATTTACATGGAGCAGCGGGAGGGGTTCGTCATGGATGGCCAGGGGCACCTGGTTTGCAAGCTGCAAAAGTCGCTATACGGCCTTAAGTAAGCGTCGCGTGCTTGGAACCAGAAGTTGGATGCGGCGTTACAGTGTATAGGATTTGAGCGCATTGAGTGTGACTACTGCGTCTATCGTTGGCAGCATGGTCACGAGGTGCTGATCATCATCGTCTATGTGGATGACATGCTCCTCCTTTCCAACAGCATGTCTGTACTACAGTAGTTTAAGGACGCCATGTAGGAGCGCTTCCACATGTCTGATCTCGGAGAGGCATCATACCTGGTATCCAGATCACGCGTGACCGCAAATCATGCTCTCTCTTGCTACAACAAAGTCGCTACATCAAGGAGGTCCTACAACGATTTGGCATGGCAGAGGCCAAACCCATCGGCACGCCGCTGGAGACGCGACAGTACCTCGTTAGTTTCAGTGGAAAAGCAGATGCAGCTGAGCGGCAAAAGTACCAGAGCGCCCTCGGCAATCTCATGTACCTGATTGTGGCAACTAGGCCCGACCTCGCATATGCTATAAGCACTGTGAGCCAGCTCACGGCAAATCACGGACTCGAGCACTAGAAGGCAGTGAAGCGGATCTTCCGTTACCTTGCTGGAACCATCAACATCGGCATCACCTACAACGGCAATGACAATAGCATCATCGGCTACACAGACACAGATTGGGCTTCAAACCTTGAGGACCGTATGTCCATCTCTGGACATGTGTTCCTCATGAATGTTGGAGCCATTAGCTGGTGGAACAAGCGACAGGTAGTCGTGGCCACCTCAAGCACGGAAACTGAGTACGTCTTTCTCAGCTTTGGAGTCAAGGAAGCAGTTTGGCTATAACGTCTCATGGTAGAAATGAGTGGGAGTGTAGCAGTTCCCGTTCCTGTATGCGTCGACAACCAGAGCGCAATTGCACTTGCCAAGAATCCATAGCACCATGCACGCACCAAGCACATTGACATCGCATATCATTTCATGAGGCACATGGTGCAGGAGGGTGCTATGAAGCTGGCGTTTACTCCAACCAGCAAGCATGTCGCTGATTTCTGTACCAAGCCAATAACCCATGAGAAGAAGCAGTTGTGCATGAAGGCATGTGGACTCAGTCCACTCTGACTGCGGCAAAGTGGGAGATTGTTGGGAAAGCAGCCATCCGGCTCAGTTTGAGCTCCACAGGAGCAAGTTCCAAGAAACTACCAGATGCTTGATCCGATCGTCAATCTAACTTCACCAATAAAAAGATCAGGTGGCAAAATGTCTTCGTGTCAAGTTTCAAGCCGATCAAACGGTCGGATTGGGAGCTATGAGTTTTTGAAGTTCTCAGGGTCATCTACCGGCGATATCCATGTGACCATGGGCGATGACTCCCTGCTTTCGTCTGAGAAAAGAAAAACGCAAGAGGTCCAAGATCAAGACCTGATGGGAGAAATATCAAAAAAGATCCTAGATTCTTAGATTGCCTTCTCAGAGTGTACTGACTAGGAAAAAGGTACCTCTCCTTACTTTTTCGGTGAGGTGAGATCCTTGTGTGCTAGCCATAGATACATGGCGATTCTCCATGGGATTGTGGGTTATGTGACCACTAGGAGTGTGCCATGAGAGTATTTTCTAGCTCTGGTGAGCCTGATTGCTAGGCCGATTTCCTCTCTTGTGTGAGATTATGGACTATTGTGTGTGAGCCTTATCCTCCATGGCTAAGTGGTGTGACTTGTGAGAGGGCTGACTTGCCCAAGCTCTATCTCTATATGTACTCCATCATTTTAAGTGATTTAACAACCAGACTTCTGCACCAGTGATGCCCTTCGAGTCCCACATGCTTGCTCCTCCAAGGCTCCCTCTTTCCACGCGATCCAAGACAACATGGATCTCATGGAGGCAAAGGTGACGACAGGCGCAAAGGTCTCCTCGTACTCTGAGCCTGCACGCTAGGAAAACCCCTTCGCCACAACTCTTTCTTTGTAGTTATCGATAGTATCATCTTACTTGAACTTTTTCCGGAGTACCCAGAAACATGACCAGGTGAGTCTGGTCCATTCCGCACTCTCAGCATTGTACTTGGGTGAAGGTTTCTTCTGGCGCGTTTTATGCCTGAATATTGCTAGTGGTGTTTCAAGGCTTCGTTCCTTCTGTAGCTCGTGCGCTGCTAGTGATCCGATGTTTTGGGAAGAGCCATCGGCCTCAGAGCTTCACTTAGAGGTATTGGACGACTCAAACTGAGTGTAAAAGTCTGTCGTTGTGTCAGCCTGCACAGGCACTCTCCCTATACTACTATCGTTCACTGGCACCATCTACCACTTTTCTGGTGCTTGATGATCTGACTCTTGAAACCTACGCAACTTCTGGAGTCAGATTCACAAGGTAGCAAGCAGTTCTTACAGCTTCAGCCCAGAAGCAAAGGTGGGAGTTTTGCGTCGAAGAATATGCTTTGTGTCATGTCGAGGATAGTCTGGATCATCTACTCAGCAACGCCATTACTTTGGGGGGTGTAAGACGTGGTGGTCTGGTGGTTGATCCCTTGTTGGCTCAACAAATCTTTGCTCACCTTGTACTTAGCACTGTTTTCCCTACGGAGTGCCTTACCTTCTTGCTTGTCTGCCGCTCTAACGTCACGACAAACTCTTTCAGCTTCTCCTTTACATCTCCCTTTGTCTTGAGGTAGTAGATCTACATCTTGCGACTGTGGTCATCGATGAAGGTCAAGAAATACTTGCTGCCACTGTTCAAAGGGATGGGGAATGGTTAGCACACATCAGAGTGAATCAGGTCCAAGATTGCTACCGTACGTTGCCCATTACGCTCGAAGTGCTTCTCTTTGCCTCTCCTTGGAGGTATGGCTCATACAGCTTCTTGCACTTTCCCTCATCATTGGCCTTGCATCCCTTCATCCCATGAACCACTTCATGCTGCTACATAGCTTGCAGTGTGCCATCGGCCACATGGCTAAACTACCTGTGCTACAGCACAGTATGTTTGTCAGTGGAGTTGGCCGCCATGGTGACGGCTTGTGGTGCAACATTTGGCTTTGGAGACTTGGGCTTTTCAACCGCTGCATATCCCTCATTTGTAGTTTCAAGGGGTTTGGTCTGCAGCACGTAGAGCCCATGATCTCTTGGGAACTGTGCAACAAAACTCTCCTCTAGATACAAGGTCTTGATGTCCTTGTTCTTCACAATCAAAGCCTCCTCCTCCATGAAGACCACCGTCATGTCGTGGTTCGTGATTTTGGAAAAAAACAAGAGGTTTACCGCAAAAGACAACATGTAGAGGACGTTCTCTACCTTGAAGTCTTTTTCAACACCGTTCACGTTGATGCTAATCAACTTATCTCCCTCGCCTTCCGCATGGACAAGGCCGCCATTGGCACACTTGAAACAATGTTCAGTGACCCTGATGGAGAATAATCCATCCTTCTCCTTTTAAGAGTGGTGGTTTGTGCCAGAGTCGAGCCCATAGACTCCACGCTTGAGCAGTGCTACTCCCATGGTTGCCGATATGCTCTCAGCCATCATGTTTGTCAACTCCTTTTTACCCTTTCTTTTGCCCTCATGTTTATCACCATTATCTTTGTCTTCCTTCTTTCAAGCCCTGTATTCCCGTACCCAATGCATAGGCATGCCACAGTTATGGTAGTGTCCAGGACGCTTTGAACTCTTTCCACTACCACCATTGCCTTTTCCTCCACCGCCATCGCTTACACTGCTGCTCTGACCAGAAGAGGAATTGTTACCACGACCACCGTACTGTGCAGCATAGGCTGAAATGTTAGCCTCACTACCGCTGCACACATGGCCTCATTGCGCACGTACTCGGATAGTACCTCGTTCGTCAAATCCTCCTCCTTCCAACAACAAAAACGTTGATCATAGGACCCCAGATTTCAGGTAGCGCCAGGAGAAGGATCATGGCATGCATGTTGGTATCAATTTCCTAGTTCATTTGGGTCACTTACTGGAGCACTCTTTGAAAGGCAATTGATAACTGCAATAAGAAGTCTGGAATCGACTCTCCCTCGCTCATCCTCATCGAAATCAGCTTTTGAAGGATGAAGAGGGGATTTTCAAGAGCCGTTGATGTTGGAAATGGAGGAGAGAGGGAGCCTTGGAGCAGCGAGCATGTGTGATTGGAAGGGCATCACTTGTGCTGAAGAATGGTTGTTCAATCACTCAAAATGATGGAGTACATATAGAGCTAGAGCTTGGGCAAGTCAGCCCTCTCACAAGCCACACCACTTAGCCATGGAGGCTAAGGCTCACACACTAGAATCCATAATCTCACACAAGGGAGGAAATCAGCCTAGCAATCAGGCTGACCACTCACACACGACCTAGAGAGCTAGAGAATGCTCTCATGGCACACTCCTAGTGGTCACATAACCCACAAACCCATGGAGAATCGCCATGTGTCCATGGCTAGCACACAAGGATCTCACCTCACCTAAAAAGTAAGGAGAGGTACCTTTATCCTAGTCAGCACACTCTGACAAGGCAATCCTAAGACCAAGGACCTTTTTGGATATTTCTCCCATCAGGTCTTGACCCTGGACCTCTTGCCTTTTTCTTTTCTCAGCCTAAGGCATGGAGCCATCACCCATGCCCACACATCGACGGTCCATGACCCCCGAAACTTCGAAAATTCATATCTCCCAATCCGACCGTTGGATCGGCCTCAAACTTGGACCGTAGACATTTTGCCACATGATCTTTCCAATGGTGGATTCGGATTGGCGATCAGAGCAGGCATCTGGTACTTTCCTAGAACTTGCTCCTGTGGACCTGAAATTGAGCCGGATGGCTCCCTTTCCAACAATCTCCCACTTTGCCGCAGTCAGAGTGGGCTGAGTCCACATGCCTTCATGCAGAACTGCTGCTTCTCACGGGTCACTGGCTTGGTACAGAAATCAGCAACCTGCTTGCTCGTTGGAGTAAACTCCAGCTTGATAGCACCCTCCTGCACCATGTGCCTGATGAAGTGATATGCGATGTCAATGTGCTTGGTGCGTGCATGGTGCTCAGGATTCTTGGCGAGTGCGATTGCGCTCTGGTTGTCGACGCGCACAGGAACTGGAACTGCTGCACTCCCACTCATCTCTGCCATGAGACGTTGGAGCCAAACTGCTTCCTTGGCTCCAAAGCTGAGAGATACGTACTCAGCTTCTGTACTCGAGGTGGCCACGACCACCTGCCGCTTGCTGCACCAGCTGATGGCTCCACCATTCATGAGGANGATGGACTTGCGGTCCTCAGGGTTTGAAGCCCAATCTGCGTCTGTGTAGCCGATGATGCTGTTGTCATTGCCGTTGTAGGTGATGCCAATGTTGATGGTTCCAGCAAGGTAGCGGAAGATCCGCTTCACTGCCTTCTGGTGCTCCGGTCCGGGATTAGCCATGTGCTGGCTCACAGCGCTCACAGCCTGTGCGAGGTCCGGCCTGGTTGCCACCATCAGGTACATGAGACTGCCGACGGCGCTCTGGTACTTCTGTCGCTCAGCTGCATTTGCTTCTCCATTGAAGCTCACGAGGTACTGCCGCGTCTCCAGCGGCGTGCCGATGGGTTTTGCATCTGCCATGCCGAACCGCTGCAAAACATCCTTGATGTAGCGGCTCTGCTGCAGCGAGAGAGAGCGTGACTTGCGGTCACGCACGATCTGGATACCGAGGAAGTATGATGCCTCCCCGAGATCAGACATCTGGAAGCGCTCCTGCATGGCTTCCTTGAACTCCTGCAGTGCAGACATGCTGTTTGAAAGGAGGAGCATGTCATCCACATAGACAATGATGAGGATCTCATGCTCATGCTGCCAGCGATACACGCTGTAGTCACACTCGCTGCGCTCAAACCCCATGCACTCCAACGCCGCATCCAACTTCTGGTTCCAAGCACGCGACGCTTGCTTGAGGCCGTACAGCGACTTCTGCAGCTTGCAGACCAGGTGCTCCTGGCCATCCATGACGAACCCCTCCGGCTGCTCCATGTAGATCTCCTCCTCCAAGTCACCATTCAAGAATGCCATCTTGACATCCATGTGGTGAACCTCGAAGTCCTCAGCTGCTGCATCAGATAGGAGCATGCGCACAGAGGCAAACTTTGCAACGGGGGCAAAAGTTTCTGTGTAGTCGATGCCCTCCTGCTGCGAGTAGCCCTTGGCGACCAGCCTCGCCTTGTACTTTTCCAGGTTACCATCTGCTCCCCGCTTCTTCTTGAAGACCCACTTGCACTTNGCTGCATCCGGTGCAGCCATGGCCTCCTTGTATGACGTTGGCTCATCTGAATCTGCTGCAACTGCAACGTTCATCTGTTCTGGTTTCTGCAGCATCCAGAAATGGCCGCGCTCACCAGGCTTGTAACGCACCCTAAGAGGGTACCTCCGACCTGGAGCTGGAACGTTAGCAGGCGGCTGACGCGGTGCGGCTGGCACAACTGCTTCTGCTGGTGGTGCTACATCTCCCTCCTCTGGTTCTGCCGATGAAGCTCCTGTATCTGCTGCATCAGACATGGGAGAGTAGAGTGATTCTCCCACTGGCACAGTAGAGGAAGGATCGGGAGAAACTGGGTCAGGAAGAATTTTTGCTCCCACTGTCTCGTCAGCTGCTGTTTCTGTTGCCTTTTCACACACAATGTTGGTGCCAATGACGTTGCTCTCATTGAAGACGACATCCCTAGAGATGATGACGTGGCATGTATCCCTCTCGTAGAGGCGATACGCCTTGCTTGCCACGTCGTAGCCAATCATCAGCATCTGCGCACTCTTCGCGTCCCACTTTTGCCGCTTCTCCTTTGGCACGTGCATGTGCGCCAAGCTGCCAAACGCGCGAAGATGACCCACGCTCGGCTTCTTGCCGAACCACGCCTCGTACGGCGTCATCTGCTCCAGCGCCTTAGTTGGACTACGGTTCTTGATGTAGACCGCAGTGCTCACAGCTTCAGCCCAGAAGTCGTAGGTCAGCCGAGCCGCGTGCAGCATGGAGCGCGCCGACTCCACAATGGTACGGTTGGCGCGTTCTGCTACGCCGTTCTGCTGCGGCGAGTACGGCGCGGTACGCTGCGCCTTGATGCCAGCTGCTGCGAGGTAGTCCTGGAACTCCTTGCTTAGGTATTCTCCACCGCGATCGCTGCGCAGCGCCTTGATCTTCTTGCCGGTCTGGTTCTCCATCATGGCCTTGAACTCCTTGAACCTGTCAAAGCACTGGTCCTTGGAGGAAAGGAAGTACACAGCAGTGTAACGGCTGAAATCATCAATGAAGGTGAGAAAATACCTAGAGCCTCCAAAGCTCTGGGTCTGCATCGGTCCGCACAAGTCCGTGT